>JASVER010000040.1:3218709-3294413 GCA_030449065.1 Oceanodroma leucorhoa | reverse complement strand
AAAAAAAAAAGAGGAGGAGAGAGAGGAAAATGGACCCAGAGAACTCTCATCTTCAACCCCTGTTTGGATAATAATTTCAGGGGCGTAGGAGATTGCTTTGGAAACCCTTTCTTCTAGCAGAAGCCACTTTCTCAGCTTTTTCTTCCTGGCTTTCACTTCAACTTTTATCTATTCCACTAAAAATGAGTTAGGTTTTTAATTAGTTTCAGTTGACATAGCACCCATTGAGTCAGTGAGACTGTGATGACTTGCAACCAGAAGCTTGCACGTTATTATTTATTAGAACACAGCAACTTATAAATTGTGCAGCATACCCGGCAACGCAGTGCAATCCCTTGTGTCCGTACACCTAACACCATTGTGCATGATGAAACCAGTAAGCAATCCAGCTGCTGTGAAAGAGAAACAGACACTTATTTTTCCAAAACATTCCTAATGCACAGTTTCTCTTGAACACACCCATCCACAATTGATTTCCCAGGTTCCTTTTGTGGTTCCCAGATGCTCTGTAGAGGTAGATGGCTGAGTATCTTGAGGATTTTTTTTATTTAGGCTTCAGGGAGTGGGTGAACTTTTGCTTCCCCGCCATAGGTGGTATACATTAACGGGCCTGCCTGTTCTTCATCTTGCCTCTCCAGCATTTGTACAGAGTGAGAAGAGAACAGAGCTGCGAGTACTAATAGTGATCTGGAATGTGGATCCGTATCATTCTGGCACACAACAGTGGAAATTTTAGCGTGATTCAAAATACAGAAGTGCTTAGTGAATGAAACCTGTTAGCAGAACAGACCTACTAAACGCAAGTAATGCCTTCCCCTGCATCACCGGTACGCGGGGTGTTAGAGGTATAAAGTGACACCCTGRGATGCTTGTCGCTGCTCCAGGGATATGGTCATCTGGAAAGACTATGTCTCAGGAAGTAAAGACTAAGTGAAAGTGGATGAGATGTGGCTCAATGAAAGGCCTTCAGCAGCTGCCAAGCCAAGATTTCAGTGTTTGTAACACCTGCTAAAGAGAAGGGTATTTGCATACTCTGTGGCTTAAAGAAGGGAGCAGAGACCTGTGAACTCTGAGCACGTGGGAGGATAACCCAGCTCCTTTATTCCTGTATCTTCCGTATTGCTTTTTAGCTGGGTGCCCATGGGTAAAGTGCTTAACTTCTGCCTCAGTTTCCCACATAGGAATCCACAGRTGATACCCAACAGGGTAAGGATCTGGATTAATAGCAGTAAAGCCTTTTGAGTTCCTCAAATGAAAGGCCTGCTTGTTTTAGGGGCTTGTTTTTTCTGAAAGGGCAGGAAAAACTGGTTGCTATCCAGCAATTACTAAATGTAAATAATGCATCTTTTTTGAAATTCAGTGTAGGTGATATTAACACATTAAAGTATACAGGAACCAGAGGAGGAAACTATCAGCTGCCTATAGGCTCAAAGGACACCTGGATGGTACAGATATGAGACATTTGCATAGGTGAAGGGGTCACTTCTGAATTACCTGCAAAGAAGTTCAGCAGTTCAGAAATTCTTCAAGGAGATTAATTAGGATGGGATATAAATGAAATATTAAAATTGAAACCGGAGGCAGCAGTTGATAGTATGTTATCAGCTGTATGCCTATGAGGCTAGAGGAAGAATCCGCAAACAAAGCTTTCAGGTTTCACAAACTGAGATTCGTTGTTGACAGTGGTGACATTCCTCCTTGGATGCCCAGCACATATATCCTTCAGTTGTCTCTCCAGAGAGGTGTGCCTGGGAGAAAATKGTGCTGGAGAAGGGCAGCTGTGAAAATACCATTTGCTGAACCTGTCATTCAGCCCTGCACCTTTGTGGATTCACTGGCTGACCTGAGCAGGGGAAACAACCAGATTTGCCTTGGAGTCTGCAATCCTCTCTTCCTCTCCAGTCTGCTCTCCAATAGGGCTCAACTCCCGCTGGCAGAGGAGRAGAGATCCAAACAGTGTTCCTATTATCCAGCTTTGTTCAGATGCAGTGCTTAAAATGGGATGCAGTGTGGGATCCAAAGGAGTGCTGCATCCAAACTCCTCCAAGCCCGTAACAAGAAAGGAGGATGTTTTCCATGTTCTTTCCTGTTCTCTCTCTCCCTCTATCCCCACTCAACTATGTTCCCACTGGCTGGTTTTTGCCTGATGAGAAAGGAARGGGAGAAGAGGGTGGAGGAAGGGAGGAGCCTGCAAAACCCAAGCATATCTTTGCAGAAACTTTGCTCTTAAAATGCAGCTTCTGCTTTAAGACAAATTGCTGAGGCACAAGCCAAGGTCTACTGCAGAAAACTATTTAATTTCTGTCTGCTTCTCTCTGCTTAAGGGTGATAAATAAAGATTTTCATTGTTAATTGTAACCACATGTGAACTCCAAATAGAAGGATTAGGAAGGGGAAAAGGCTAGGGTCATTTTTGTTCTGTTTCCCAGGCCTTCCCCTGCAGCTCAGTTACACTTTTCCTTGCCTCCCTGTGCATTTTAACRATATGTTTCTGGGACCCCAGAATCCTGTCTGCTCAAATAGTAGGAGTCTGGAAGGCATTTGTGAGTCAGCAGTTCAAACTTTATTGACTCTTGGTACCAAATTAAAATCTAATAAAGACCATTGCTGGGCTCACTASTCAGGAGTGGAGATGGGAAAGAGAAGGAAATTTCTAGTCATTCATCTGATTTTCTGTTTTTTTTTTTTTTGTTTTTCAGTCTTTCAGATATGCTTCACTCATTCACTGTAACAAATTACATTGGATTTTCTGTCTTAAGGGCCTGTCCTCATAAAGAAAAAAGTTGTTTTTTGCAATGCTCCAGCAACCTACTTTAAAACTTTACTGTAGGTAAGACCTACTATGGTTTTAACACTGCATTAGCAAGTTATTGGAATACCAAGGTTTCTGACCTACCACCGTTTGTCCCTTACCAAAACCCACCTTGGCTTTGCTAATCTTAGGTCAGTCTAGACAGACCCTTAAATATATAGCAACTAATTAACCATGTTAGCATCTCTTTTGCGCTCTCTCTTTTGTGTGTGCATCTTGATTAAAAGACACCRTATTAATGACTCATTTAGCAGGGTTTTATTTACTTTCCCAGCAGGAACCTGTAGTAATTCACCCAGTTGTTTTTCCAGCTCTTTGTTAGTGGGCAGAATGGAAAGGCAGAAACAGGGTGGRGATAAAAGCCAGCTGTGTGGAGAGGAACAGCTGGGAAAGGGAAACAACAATCCTCACCACAGGTGGATTCTCCAGCAAATCCGTGCCAAAATCCATATGCAGAACCTAGAGGATCTCMATGGCTGTCCTTCCCCTTGCATTAAGAATAGTAAGTTTCAGCTTGTTGCAGTACAGTTTGCTAGCTAATTTTTAAARTCATCTCAGCTGTAGTGTAATTTTAGGACCTTTTGGCTCCAATAAGCTTGAACTCGGTGACTGTAAAACTTGGACTCTGTGGTGGTGTAAATAATGTTTGTCACTTTCTGCTTTAGTCTTGCTGTGGCAGAGGTCTTAGCGTGAGTGAGACATCGCCTGAATATTAAGGCAACTCTAGCTCCCGAAGAAAACAGTACTCTCGAGGATTAGCCAAGTCCTGCATTAATGCAACTGTGGAAACAACGAACATAAGGAAATTCCGGCTTGTGACTGCTGGTGGTGTGCGTTTGTCCAGTGGTTATTTATACCTGCTGGGGTAGCTCAGTGTCAGCTCCTCAGCTACTGGTGTGTTTTATGAGAGCTGTGTCTTGATTCTTAGATCTGTTTATATTTATATTTCTCAGTGGGGCTAATAAATGCATTACATCAGTGCTATGCTACTACTAATCTGGTCCCCTGGCTCCTCCTCTGCTCTCAACAATTAATGGAAGCATGTTGCCCTCTGTAGCCTTGCTCCCACTGTGGATGGAAAAGAACTTCTGCCTGCAGCAATAAGCCATAGTATTTTACACTCTTCTGGCCTGTGCTAGAAGCAAAGGATGCAGCCTGAGCTCCTTCAGGCATCTTGGCTGGTGTCATTCGGACGTCCCTGCGTGCTGTTTCCATCCGTTTAAGGCTTGGGTTCTGTAGCTGTTTAAGAGCTGCTGAAACAATCTGAGTCCAGTTCTTAGCAGTAAATTGCAGGGGTGGTGTCTGGGTTTAAATGGGTAATTCTCTGTCCTCTTTCCCACTCACCCAATGATATAAAGCAAAGGATAGGAAGATGAATGTATTTTGCTGTATTTTGTACATGTAAGGAAGCTAACATGGCATTTTGGATGTTCTGTTTGCGGTGATTTCAGGACAAAAGGTGAGAAGCCACTGGTGCTAGGAGAGGTCCCCCAAATAGGGTCCTCTCCGTCCCTTTCTTTGCAGCCCATGGTAAAACTCCCAATTACTTCTCTGTGTGAGCAATAAGGAGATATGTGRTTAGCAACGGAGGAGGATGTTTTTTCCTAGGTAGCTCGAAGCRAGTCCGCTGTTCATGAATCCATCTCGTGTTGGCTTTCAGAAGGCAGCGCAGAACCTAAAACCCATTGTTCCCATCAAGTTCCACATCTCCAGCCGAACAGATGCTGGCGTCCATGCACTCTGCAACTCTGCTCACCTTGACATCCAGAGGGCACCGGGGAAGCCAGCGTTTAATGAGAAACAGCTCCTCTACAGTCTTAATTATCACCTGAAGCCTGAGCCAATCCGGTGAGTTSGTGGCAAGTCAAAATCTTTTATTTTGCCCTTGCTGGAGAAAGGAGGAAATGCAGCGATGATCTCCCATCTTCACCCACAAGATGTGTTTTCCCCTGTTGTATGTGTTGGCAAACCACTCCCATGCACATGTGTATTTCTGCTACTACCAGACCCCTGGCACATTAAAGATCAGTCTTGTTCCACCGTTGTTGTTGTTAGGAGATCATCTATGCTAGTACCACTAAAATGAGTTGTTGTGAGAGAYTGGGGTCACCATGTAAGTATTGAATCCACTGGGAGGGCTCTAGTTTCACACATGAGCCAGAACATTAGTATGTTAACTTTCAGTGCTGCTTTATTCCCCAAACTCCCTAATTTTCTTTGTTTATTGAATTAGCACTTAGGAAAAACTTAGCTGCAGTATTGCCTCTCACCTGTATCTGTGCAAAAAGATAACGAACAAGCAAACAAAATTGCTGTTAGTGTTAGCACAGTCTATTCCTTCCTTCCCATGTGATCAGCCTCTTCTTCCCTGCTAGACCAAGGCTACCACTTGACATGGTTTATAGAGGTTATATCAAAAGCTCCAGTTTAATATTTTTGTAGCAAGACTTGATGTTTTACTCAATGAGATAGATAAAGTCCTTTTCATACTATACCCAACTGTTAATGACTAGGGAGAGTTGCATATGGATGTAGTGAGGACCTTGATACAACAATCTACAGAGAGCAGAACAGCCATTTCTTCTTCCTATTCTCTTCTTTCTTCTTKTTAGAGTTACTACTTCTTGCAGAATTTCAGAGTGAGCTTATTCTGCATGAGACCTAGGTCTAAATGCCCACCCCCAAAGGCAGAAAAAAATGATCATTAAACCAACAGTTTCTGTTAGGAATTTGCATCAATTACATAAGTAATTACTACACCCTGTGAATTTTTGAAAAAATGGATTGAATTTCACGTTCTTTGCTTTTCTTCCCAAGCTGTTGTGCAGTTTCTCTGTCAGCTGTCAGTTCCTGTGTTCTTCCCCAGACATGGGTGCATTTTTATGGTTAGAGTGTAAATTGAATGAAACACTGGGGTTGTTAGACTAAAAGCCAAATCTGTGCTATGTCATAGAATCAACATGCCATTTGCCCACAGCTGCTTTGCTGCACTGTATTCTTTCTCATGTTACTTTGTCTTATTTGCATAAACTAAAAACTCTTCAAGGCACAGACTGTCTTTGTCTATACCGCATTTGGCACAATAGGACTTGAATCTCTGTGCGGTACACTACTGAAGAGTGTGTCAAAGCACTTCAGAGTGTTGTGCAAGAAGATGGGTAATTTATAGGAGGTCTTCAGGTGAGCAAAAGAACTTTGATGCAAGATGCCAACTGGTAATTGCTCAGAGGGCCAGGTTGTTCTGTTTCACGTTACTGCAGTCTTTCTGATGTCTGGTGGCGTGAACATAAAGGAAGGTTATGGAGGCAAATTCCCCACGCCAGAGCAAGAGCCCAGGACAAAAATGCACATCCCTCCTGATCCCAGTGAAGAGATTGTTGTAAGAATAGCAACATTGCTATGAAGTACACTCCCCCTTCCCGCTTCACCCAGTCTGCTTTATTTTCTAATCTCATCTTTGTGAAACAGGGCCTGACCCAAATGCTGACATAGCAAGGCCTGGGATTTGAGGACTGACATCATACTTGCATCTGTTCTTGGTTTTGCAAGGSAGGATTCTAGTTCTCCAGCTCTAAATGTGCAGGTGCTCAAGTCGTTGGGGTCTGAGGGAGGGAGAGATGAACGATGGTATTACTTTTTTTCTCAGGAGGTCTTTCATGCATGTTCCACATGCTGTATAAAGCGAAAAGTGCGTTAGTATGAGTYGGTTGAAGCTGCGGCATGCTCTGCAGAAGGTGTTGATCTGCAATTCAATCAGCTGTTTTGACTTTTTCAAAGCATATTGCAAACATTCAAACCTTAAGCAAAGGAAGGAACCTGAGGAAAGCAATTCTGGGCGGCAGAGCCTTCTCTAGCTTTGACTGCACTGGTGGGTGTTCAGTACCTCTGGAAACTAGGCCCCCAGGGACTCTCCAAGGTGTCTGCCACTGTTGTTATAAGCCACAAAGCAGATTGCCTGCCTCTGGTTGGCAGCAGAGATAGGCAGCTAATCCACAGATGTGGCTAGGGGGTGGGACATTCCAGCATGCCCTGGACATGCCAATGACACCTGCAGTGTTGGGCAGGGTCTTGCTAGGTTGCAAAAACTCTACATCTGTGTTAACATTGTGCGAAACACAGGTTAACTAGCTTGTTCTAGCGCTAGCTTACCTGGAGTAATGTAAGTGCTGTGTTGTTTAGCAGTCCCTGACACAACTTGCTCCAGACCTCACTGACTGGGTGTGAATCAGAGATGGACTGAAGGGGTCAGCTTCTGGTCCAGTGGCCATTCCCTAGAGCATGTGCTGTGTTGGTGCAAGGAGCAGAATTAGGTGGAGGAACTCTGCCTCCAGAGTTCTGCCATGCTATGTTTAGAGGGCATATTAACTCCAGGGAACAAATTCCAACCTATGCTGATAGTCATGAGTGTGTGAGACAGCGGTGACTTGACATTTGCTGCTGTAACAAGGTACATTGTGACTGGGATCCCACCTATGTACTTTCTGCAGGCCTATGCCAAAGAAGCATTTAGTGCCTGCAGCTTTCATGGCCTCAGGATTGAGTTTTGCAGCGTTTTCCTGCAGTGTTTCTGGACTTGTATGTCAGTGATGCTATGCATTTATTTAAATGCGGTGGGACCTTTTATATTTGCAGCCTCACAATTCGGTCAGTGACTGGAGCAGAAGCTGCAGCAGCTGTCTCTGAGCCAGCTGCATTCTTTCACCTCCGAACAAGCACCAGGGGAGCCATCAGAGGGTGAAGGGGAAGAGGAAGTAAAATCCTTGGAATCCGAGCTCAGGCAAGAAGGCAGGAAGGCCCTGTGAGAGCCTTATTACCAGAGGCACGTAGTTCCTGTTAGTAGCTGTTTATTTTATTGTTTTAACTGACCTTTTTCCCTGGATGTTTACCATTCCTTTGACAGTCCTCAGACAGTTTTGGGAACAGCATAAGGCCACACCACTTTTCCCCTTTGATCCTATGTCTTCTGACTGTCCATGTTAGCTTAGCTGTTGCTGTCCCTCCTCCATGAGACCCTCTTGCGATGTCCTCGAGTGGGGCGCGCTCAGCCTAAGGGCAGTGTGAGATGACTGTTAATGCTGCTTGGGCTTGATATAGAGTGTGGCTGCCATTAGAAATGTATGACCGTCAGTCCCCAGAAATCCACGAGGGAAATTTCTCTTCTCCTCTCCACCCTTATTTGCAAAAATGTGTTTTAGCGGTTTGCAGAGTTGGTTGAGTCTTTCTCTGAAAGCAAAGGTTTCACAGTGGGTACCTGAAAGAAAAGCAAATACTGATTTCACTGCTTTTACTACACAGCCCACGACAGCCATGCAGTAACAAATCAGATCATGCATCCCAAACCTGAGATTGAATAATAGCATGATAACATAGGATTGAAAGTTTTACACTTACAAATCCAGTTCCTTCATTGGCCTCTTAAAGTAGCAGCTAGATTCCTCTGCAGTGAGAGGCCAGAACACAAAGCAAATCTCCCTCTCAAGCTAGTTAAGTTGCATGCTTAACATCTGTGAGTTACTGTCCCTTGACAGCTTTCACCTTCTTTGACATGTGTAAAGAGTCTAATGCAGCTGCTGTAGGGTGGAGATGATTTCTTTTCAGACTGCTGTGTCAATTAAAAAAAAAAAATATCTGAAATAGAATTTGACTTCTGTGGGGTTATGGTTGTTACTTTTGCTCAGACTGAAAACTAGGTCAGAATTTATACACCCTGGAAGTCAAACCCTTTCTGGATGTTCTAGTGGTAACAGGGAACATGAAGTAGGTCATAGTTTTGATTTCCTTCCTTAAAAGATTAAAGCAGTTGTTTGGGAGTCAAACTAGCTGATTTTACATTGGATGTACCACTGCAATAATCGGTCTGTTCTATTTGCCACCAGCCACTGAATCTCTCCCCTGAGTTTAGGCTTGTAACTTGTGAGTTGTGTTGTCTAGCTTTAATAGAATAAGTTGGCCTAGAGAGCTAAAACTACTGTTGTGACCCTGCCGCTTTCAATACTAGTAGTCATACAGCTACATAGTTATAKCTAGCTTTGTGATACCTTGACTGATCAGTGCAAGAGCAAACAGGATTGCTGCTGCAGAAAGTTTTAAGTAGAGAGCATCTCCAAAAGGAGGCAGCAGTAGGATCTCACAGTCGGGAAAAGTTTTTTGTCTCGTGCTAAGATCTGACAGGTACGTATCAGGAGGTGGTACCTTCTGATAGAATGCAATAGAGTCCTGATCAGTTAGAGAGTTTGAGTTTATCGGGATGCAGTCAGCTCTCCTCCTTCGTCCCTTGGGCTGAACCTTTTAAAAATGGTTCAGCTGCTTTCCATTAAGGAGCTTGGTGATGGGCATGAGTCTAAGCGTATTCAGCAACCATCCCCTCCCTCTGTAAATATTACTTTGCCAAGAAGAATTCTCTCCTAATGCTGAAGAGAAAACTCAGCACTTTCATGTGGTTGCAAGCAGGGGGTGATGGAGAGAGGGATCTTTGTGAGAACACATTATTGTCGATAGAGCTTGGAAGGGAAACAAGATTCCAAGCTGGCTGACTGTATCATCAGCAATAATAACCTTCTTTGTAGCATGATGGGTCTCTTCTATCAACTGATCTGTCTTTTAGATTTGCAAAGCATATTTGAAAGGATCTTGTCCACAAAGATCAGAGTGCATTTCATAGATGGGGTAACTTCAGGAGGACTTTGCTGTCACTTAAGTAGGGATGGTAATACAGTAGACTCAAGCCTTCTGTTTCTGGATTCAGTTTTGCAAGCACACAATAAAAGCTGTCTGGGTGACAACAAGACAGAGATGGGATTCCTCCCACCTCCTGCAAATTGGCATTTAGTTTCTGTTGTCAGTGGAGAGAGAAGGATGTACTTCTGGAGGACTTCTTTGTATCTAATACATTGCCATTGCTAGTTAGATGTCTTCGGGCTTTTTTTCCTTCAACCTCCTCTGAAATTCAGGCTCTGTTGAAAAGCTAAAGAATGCCATGAGTCTTTATTTACCAGCAGTCTTTCAAAAAATGGGATCTTAACAAGGCCTGAAATGTAGTATGTTTGAAGAGCTGCTGGAATAAATGCTGGAAAGACATTCCTAGTTACAAAGAGCCTATGGTAGCAATTGCATCTGCTAGGAGAGGCAGGAAAGGATGCCTGTGCTGAAGAATCATGTGAGCATAAATAGGCTTTTCTGAAAGAGTGAGTCTATCAGAGTGAGTAAAAGGATGGTTATTTAATAAAAATCACATAAGCATTAACAAGAGAAGTTCAAGATAGATTAAATGCTTCTGGAGGCATGTAGACAGAGGAAAATAAATGTAATAATTATATTACTGTGTTTAGAAGAGGCTGGAAGTCCTAGGTTTGAACTCCATCACAGGCCTGAGGATGTAGTTTGCATTTCTGCTGAGAGTTTATAGCAGCGGAGCAATCTCTTGGGCTTGTTATTGCAAATCGTTGTGGAGGCCTGTGGCTCAGCTTCAATTTCTTCTTCTGTGGTCTGAGCCTTTGCAGTCAAGGGATGTGAGCCAGAGGCACTTGAGCTGGCAAAAATCCCTGAAGCACCAGCCTTTTTGAAGTAAATAAATAGGTTTATCTATTACTTGGTCCCAAATGGTATCATTTTTTTTTTTGGCTGCCCTGGGTCCCTTCTCCTCACTATGCCAAACTCCAAAGACAGAAAGCAGGAGAAAAACTACCTTCTAGGGAGAAGTATCCTCTGAAGTAACACCTGCAGAGAGATCATGCCGGTGTAATAGTGACTCCTTGCTGTATGCTCCCTGCAGTATGGTGGGTAGCCAGTACTCTGGGATAAGGGAAAATCAAATCCAGTAAAAACTGCTGCTGACATGTTCAAATCAATGATAACACTTCGGGGAGGTGCAGAAACACAGGTAAGCTCTGTTTTCTCCCTTGCCAGGGAGAAGGGTGCTTTCCCCTCTGACAGCCTTCGTACCCTCCCTTCTGGCTACCAAGCTGTCTGTTTGATGGTAATGGTGGCATTGGCTTAGAGAAACAAGGCTGTTTCTCCCTGTTGCTTGTGGAAGAAAACAGGAGAGTTCGGCTGCCTAGAAAGCTGCTTCTTGAGTTAGTTGCCCAGAGTCAGGGGTGGATGAGTAGAGGTGAACATTCCCAAAAGCCATTTTCTGCACACGTGAAATGCGAGGGCTCCCAGGAGGTCTCCTGCATGCAGCATTCGGCTGTTTTCAGATCAACTCAGTCTAGGTGATGGTGGGATGCACCTTTATTTTCATTGCTGCAGCGGAGTCCCATTTGTCTTGGAGGTTGTGGGGGGAGGCGGGAGGGAAGTGACCCAGTTTCAACTATCTCCATCTGCTACAGTGAGCTGCGTAGCTGCCTTTGAGAGGGAGCACAGAGGTATCCCTTGTTGGGGGAGTCCTTCCCACTCACGTTTGGGACCATGGTTCTGCAAAAGCAGAAGGGCACGGTGTTCGTGAGGTCTGCACCTCAGCTGGAGACAGAGGGAGTCAGCTTGCTTTGAGAATTCGCTGCCTCTCATCTTAAGCGTGGCTAGGAGCACAAGTGCCCTCAGCCAGATGCAATACAGTTTGATGGGCTGGGTGAGGTATTTATTTTCACTATGCAACAAAGAACACGTGCTATCAGTTGCCGTTTGTCAGCTAAAGGACTGATTGGTCTTAGCCTCTTGTGATGGTGTGAGCGTCCCCAAAACTTGTTGAGAGATGACCCAAAGTCAGTTTTGCTGTGTATTTGATGACAGGGGTGATGCCAAGGCTCTTCTTCTAGTTGACAGGTGCCTGTGGCAGCCTACAGGTGCAAATCCTTGGTCACTGGTTAGCCACTGGCTGTCAGGAGAGAATGATAGTTAATTAATTGTAAGTGCAGTTTCTCAAAGAACCCATTGCATGTTTCAGTTCCCATCTGTGTGGTGACCAGGCAAAACTGTTGAATTAGTGTATGAAACGTCTCTCCATTCTCTTCTGTCCTAACAGCATTTTGAACGCCTGTCGAGTGGCCAATAGCTTCCATGCACGCTTCTCTGCACTGTCAAGAACCTACATTTATCGGCTGTTGATGGGCTGCACTCATTATTCTGAAATACCGGTGTTCGAAAAGGATCTCTGCTGGGCTCCTGCAGGAGGGTAAGTGTGTTCCATTAAACCTTGTTCCATTAAAACTCCCTGGGGAGCTACCTCATCAGCACACTGGAAAGGCTTGGCTTTTGGGGGAAGCGGGGAGGGCGTAATTTCCACATGTGAGACCAGATTCCCTGTTTGTATTGACGAGATTTCCCTGTTGAAATCAGTGCAACTGCACTGAGTTATGTTCACTGAGACTTCCAGCTCTTTTTAATTGTACTGTCGGTCGTACCTGTGATAAACACGCTTAGCACTGCTGAAATACTCAATGACTCTGGGTAGAGTCTATCAACAACTTTGTGTGTCCCTCCCCGTGGAAGTGATGAGCATTTCCTCGGATGACCTTGCTAATTCATACAGCAAACCCATTCAGACAGCTGGCTGAAGGAACAGTGCGCTGATGTGATGCAGACAGGCAGAAATGCATTGCGTGGCAGATCTCAGAGTTTTAGGTGTGACCATACAGGCAGTCAAGAAGGAAGGCTGACAATTCTTTTTTTTTTTTGCCTAGTCCTATTTCTGGCAGTGACTGCATGTAAATCTGCGCTCTCATTCCCTGAGTGCTTGTATGTTTGAATAGGGAGAGCCAATGACTCTGAGCAACCCTACAATAACAAACCAGTGTATCTAGCTCAGTATTCAGTTTTGTTCTTGGAGTAGCCACTGAATCATAACAAATCAGTGCTTGTATATGCAAGGGAAGAAAAACAAATTCAGTGCCATTTAAAAAAGAAACTTAGGACATGATAAACAGTGGGTGAGGAAAAAACAAACAAAACCCAGAAGATAATTTGTTATTGTCCTTTAGTTTATGTTGTACTGAGATAAACATACATTCAAGAAAACTGGAGTTTTCCACAACATTATAGAAAAACAGGTGTGTAGCCAGTTGTGGTAATTTCATCACCACTATTGGAATAACAATTGTGGGTAGAGGAAAAAAATGTAATCGCAACTGTCCTAGCAGAGGAATGAAGATTACATTGTCCTAACATTAAATTGCTGACGTTCTTTGCTGTGGGCTGTGAAAGGGAAAAAAAATAGGAGATTGCAAAATTAGATGTTATGTGTACAATGTGCCTTAATCTCGGGCTTTATGAAATAGCATTTAATTTAGTCCAGACACTGCAGTTAATTTTCTCAAGTGGCCGTACCATATAAAGGCTAGGAAGAATATATTAGAAATTCTGAATGGGAGGTGTCTTACTAAAAGGTGGGATATTTGGACTGCTGGTAGTGGATAAGCTCATAGTGTGTGTGCTGCTGAGCACCTCTGGTGTGTAAAACACATAATACACATTAAACTTTTGTAGGTGTCTGAATTGCCAACTAGGTGTCATCAGCGCTTCTCGGTGTGACCAGGATTCTGTAAGTGCTAGTCATTTTTCTTGAACACAGTGAAAAAATGTAATGAAGTTGGAAAAATCTCGTCTTGATTTTTTTTTTTTGTTCGTTTTCTTCAGAAACATTTTGACTTCTGGTAAGATCTGAAAGACTTAAGCATCATGCATACTTGCTCAGGCTTTTCTTAGGAGGAATTTACAAAAAGAATAAAAATAAGCATCTGTTTAGCAAATACATCTAAATTCCTTTGCTTGAGACTGTTTTGGACAGACCTAGACACTTCAAATGAAGAAATCTGAATGACACTTGACATTCTGAGTTTTACCCTTTGCCCTTTCTTCTCCATTTCCACCTTGGGTTTACACTGGCTTTACCTCTGCCAGTTTGCTCACTCGTTCCGTTTCTGTTACTTCTTAATTTCATCTTCTGGCTGTTGCAAATCTAAGGTTTGGAAGTGTTTGGATATTTTCTTACCTGGCAACGTCTTTTTCAGTTTATAAGATCCAGTTACTGCAAAGGATTTTGGTTCTTTTGCCCTATGCTCTAGCCAGCAATTTGAATAGAGTTATTTGAATTGAACTGTTATAAGAAGCACAGCAGGATAAAGGTTTGTATAAAAGCATGTGCCTGCCAACCCCTCATAGCCTGGGGTTTTGAATACCTTCAGACCTCAGGTCACTTGGCATCTTGGTTTGTGGTTTGGGCCATTACAAGACAAACTCCATCTTGCAAAATGTGTTACCACAATGCTGCAATGTTAAATCTGCATGCCAGGTTTAAGCTTCTCATCAGTTAATTGGACTTTGACCCACCTAATATACTTGGTCCCACCTAATGCTCCTTTCCTTTTGCTCTGCGTGTTTAATTTCAGCTACCTGAATGTGCCTGCCATGCAGGATGCGGCACAGTTCCTGCTGGGAACCCATGACTTCAGCACCTTTCGCTCACTTAACTCCGAAACACCTTTCCAGTCTCCAGTCAGAACCATCCTCCAGGCAGACATCCGACCCTCTTCAGGTTTCCTGTCCCAGCACTACGAACACAGGTGAGAGCCTGGATACTCAGCTGAGGAGCTGCTCTGGTCAGCTAGGGCCAGCTTTGTCTGAAAAGCTGCTTTCCAGCACTGCTTTGAGACCTGACCTCCTGTTTGCTGTGCGTTGCCTTCGCAGCCCTGTGATGGTGTCAGCAGGGTTCTGGCTGGTGACAGCTTGGAAAGGACATTTCTTTCCCTCTCCTCCCCAATGTCCTCAGGGAGAAAGATGAGCAGGAATGAGGGCAGAGAAACTGGCCCAGTTGTTTGTGCATTAAAAGGCAGGATGTTACAAACTGGTGTGTGGAATCTGGCACAGAGAAATTCCTGTGAGGTGCTTCCAGCATTTACACTCATTTTGGTTGCTGAAGACCAGCCCTGCCAGGGGATGCGATTTTTTTCTCCCCCGCTGCTGTCCTAGCTTTGCCTAAAGGCTGCAAATAGAAGGAAAAAACCCACGCAACACCTAGGTCACTGCTGTGCAGATCTGCTCGGTTCACACCAGTAATTCCTGCTGTCTTCCCAAGGGATGTTGATGAAGGAAAATCCAATATTCCTCAGTCATTACATAAACAAAAGATTGTTGAGTGTCAGGTTCCTTCAGGACCAGGTCTTGCAAGTATTGAAATTAAGTGGCTGGATGTATTTTTCTCTCTAGCAGAAACTGAAGTTTTTTCCCAGAAAGATCACGGGTATTTATCATCTGAACATGGCTTTTGCTTTCATGCTGGCTTCTTTAACAGATATGTGTCTGTTGTGTTTCAGCTTGAAAGCAAACCTTGCTGTCATCTGTCTCCAAACCACGCTTTCCTGCTTTCTGATTAGGAGAAAACCCTTTTCTTTGTGGTTTTCCCCAACGACCCTCTATTAGATTTGAATACCTACTGAGCTGTCTGTAGCAATAAGTGCCATGCTCCAAGCTTCGGAGCCTCACTGCAGTTTGCAAATAGCCTACTGTTTCTTTTGCCGTGTCTTAGAAGGGCCTATTTTGCCAGCAGTAGCCTAAGACAAAAACTGAAAGGGAGCTGCAAAAACAGAGAGAGATCTGTATGCTCTGAGTAACCCTGGTCTTTCAGTTCCTCCCAGTTCCTCCCGTCTTCTCTGATTCCTGCTTTTCCTGCTCAGTGTTGGTGCCTGTCAATACACAGCCACATTATAAAGAGCCACCCAGCTGGGTATGGCACTTCGCTGCTGCTCTCTGCTGTGTAAGCACAAGGACGCGGGCGGTTAGTGCCAGGTGAAACACTTACTTCCCGCCTTCTTGTAGGTAAGAAACACCGTCCCCATGGGAAAAGGAAGGCTGGAGAGGAAAATGGGTGCTGTCGTGTGGCTGCATTCCTGCTCTTTGTTATTGGGTTGCCATTGCTGAATGGAGAGCTTGGCCTCCCTCCGTCAAGTGTGGTTATGCTTAGGGACACAAGTAACAGTGAAATGCTTCATCCACAAGATTGTCTCATCCTTTGTTTTAAGTGGCAGAGATGCGACCTAACCTGAAAATAACCCTTAACAGTCTTGTCTAGGTCACCTGTGAGTGCATGTGGGCCAGGTTACCTTCCAAATCCAGACCTGCTATTGTCAGTTGACCAATCTCTGAGATTTAATATGGACCAGCTCTTTTTTTCTGTCTTCGATTTTAATTTAAAAAAGGAATTTGCTATTTCTTGCAGAACTTGCTGCATAAGCCCATCCCACGTGAGGCCAAAAACATCTCATGAGAGAGAGRGTAAACCTAAAAACTGGATCAAAAGCATCAAGCTAGTTGCTGATGGAATATTTTTGCATTTTGTGACATGTGCATCCAAACTTGTGTTTCATAGTGAGTCATTTTAGTAATGTGTCAATATTAATTGATTTAATGAATGTTTAGGCTGAAGGGGATGGCTTTGAGAAGCCTAGTTTCAATGCATTTAAATAGCATTTAACTCTCTTAGAATACTTCATTAGTAATAACCACAACCATAAGTTTTCTAGAGAAAAAAGTTGTGGGGTTTGGGTCTTTGTGACAGGGTAGTTGTTGTTGGGGGTTTTTTTTGTTTGGGTTTTTTTAATTACAGTGTCCTGGTCACTCTTAATCTGTAAAAGTCTCCTTATGGGAACAGTTGCAGTCATGGAGCTTGGTGTTTGTTTGCCCGTTCGGCAAATGTGCTTGAAGTGCATGTGTACTTCTTCGCTGCAGCAGCAGAATGAACTGTTCCTGCAACGAAAGGGCTGGGATAGCAGTAAAAGCTTATAAATAGGGGTTTTTTTTTAATTTTTTAATTTTTTTTAGCCTAATCTAAGGAGACTTGTTTTCTGTTTCAGAAGGAGGAATCTGTAGAATGATAAACCATGGTCTCTTAGTCAAATAATGCAGCTTTTCTTTCTCATTCTTTCCTTCCTTTCTGAACTTAAACCAATCTTCTGAATTGACYACTTGTCTGTTTAAAAGGCTAACTGTTAAAATGATTCCTTCCATCAAACTCAGTTGCTCAGCAACAGTGGAAGTGGAGTTAGTGTCCCATCCATACAAAATGCTTTTGAATGCTCAGGATGTGTTCAGAGACTTAGCCCCATCACTTATTCCTGGGCAGTGATTGCTCTGTCACCTGTTTTCTAGCTGAATATCTATTATTCATTGCAAGGTGCTGGCTTCTGCTGCCAAGTGGAAAAAGACAGCTGGATTTTTTGCTGGTAAGCAAAATTGTCTGTGAGATTGACAAGAAAAACAAAGTTTCCCTCTTAAAGAAAAATATCTTGTTCTCTTTCAAAGTCTACAAGATATTTTTCCTAAGTATCTCGACCCATCTTTTGTAGCTTAAGATATCTTGTCAAGACACCAAGACAGGAGAATCCTGACTAAACAAGGTGCATGCAATCTGGGGGGGCGGCGGGGGGTTGTCTGTATTTGAAAAAATTGTCTCTTGTGCTTTGATAAAGAGCTGAGCTGAATTACGACCTCGATGTGCTGGGTATTTGCACGTGTGTAGCAACGCACATGTCTGTATGCCATGCACATCGAGCTGGGGGAAGAGCAGACTGTACAGAAGTGATGGAAACGCTGTCATTTCCTGACATAAAGAGGAATCCGGGGGCAGGAGCTGCCTTTGCATATGCCAACATGCACGACAGGGAGGGCTAAAAGCAGTAATTTAGCTGTAAATCCAGTGAGAAAACAGCTTGTGGCTGCTCCCTACAATGACTATTTCACAGTTTCTCTTCCTGCTGGCCCTGCCCTGATGCCCCGTGTGGGCCTGTGAATCACGTTGTCCCTGCTTCACCTTTCTCCCAGGGCTTGCAAGAGCTGTCTCCTCTSCCAGGGAACGGGCAGCCCCTTTCTTGATACTCAGGTGTTTCCAGCAAACCCGGCCTGTCCATCTGARCCCTCCAGACAAATAGGTTGCAGCTGTGCTTTTCTCACAGCTGATTCAAATCTCCATAGCCCTTTGATACCCAGTTACTGGGCTCATTGCAAGGCAGGAGAGGAGAGGGTTTGCATCTAAATATCTGCTTTTCTGGATTATGCAAGGTAAACTTTGTCTCTTTTTGCTGTAGGAATGCTATGGGATGTAAGGAGTGCTTACAAACTGTTAGTGAGGTGGTTTTTTTTTTTTTTTTATTGTTATTTTATTGTTACTTTTACCAAAGTGACTTCTAGGATTGCTTGGTAGCATGGAAGTTTGGGGATGCAGGTACTGAAGTGAAAACCTGCTCATTTTTGTGCTCTGTTGGCATATCTGATGTATGATACACGCGTGTGCGTATGTTTTTATATATATCTAATGTGCATATCAGATTTTTTTTTTTTTTTATTTGTAGGAAAGAAATGTACATACAGGTTCTTCCCTGCAGGACTGTTCCTGAGAACGGGTTTGCACTGGGTTTTAGTGTTAGAGGTGGTACTGGAACATCAGCAAAAACACAAAAATATTTAGTAAGCAACTTGTGAATATTTAGCAGAGGATGCAAGCGTTGGTGAAGTAGTGGAATAGTTAGCGTCAGTAGAGTTCTTAAAAGGAATATTGGTTACTACCATGAAACTTTCTGGAAAATGGTATCTATATGAACAGACAGATTTGGTGAGAGGAAAGGATGTCTTTTTGGATAGTAGCATCCATCCATCCCCAAATATTCATCTGCCGTTTCCTGCTCTGCTCACGCTTAGCCTGGAGTGCTTCTTTGTCTGCCATTGCCTGAAGCTTCAGCTGGATCTGTGTTCTGAAGCTTCAGCTGGATTCCTCAGGCCTGTCTGTGCCCTGACTTGCTTGTCCTGGCCTTTCCAGCYGCACGTGGATGTCGCAGTAGGCATTGCTGAGTGTTGAAATTCATTCTGCAAAGCCTGTAAGGACCATGTGACTCTCTCAAGCCGGCTCCAAATGAAATGGTAGAGTTGCTTTGCTAGGGTTGGTTGTTTCTTCCTTTCTCCAGGAGGCATCAGGCTGTGTTCCTGAAATCAGTAGTACCTTAGCAGAGTGCTAAGTTGCACCTTGTCTTATGTTGCCCTTTCCCTTTTATTTGAATGGTTATATACTTTGGTGTAAGGCAGCAGGAAGATCAAGCCACATAAAACTAGGTACATACAAAACAGGCAGGAATTGTTTCACCCCAGAAAATTTCTGCATCTGAGTAGCAAATGAGCAGTGTGGTGTTTGAAAGCTCATGATGCTGTTTCGGGTTAATTGGGGGCTGTGCAGCTTCTTATTCATTCTATTTGCATTCACCTGTGATTTATATGTCTCTTGTGGGTAGAAGAGCCATTTGAAATGTGATTTTAAATGCGTTTTTTTGTTCCTTTCTTTAGGAGACTGGAGTTTTGGGAGTTGAAGTTCAGGAGCAGATCATTTCTTTACCGACAGGTACTGTTTGGTGCTGTGTTCAGCACCCTCTTTGCCTCCMAGAACCAACGTGCCGCTGTTACTATAACTATTGATCAGGTTAGCGATGTTGCATCCCTGTGTAGTGCCATCTCTGTTGCAGAGCTGGTGGTACAGCTGCGTGACGCACACGGGGACCTAGCACCAGAGCGGTGAGGTTCTGTATTCTTTTTTTGATCTGGTAGAACCAGAATCTCTTAAGTTTGTGTTTAAAATGAATGTCCAAAGTCACAGAATCGTGTGGGAGGATGGAAAGTTTTGTTTTCCTCAATCTTTGTCCTTGCAGTCGAAGTGGTAAAACCAACAGACATATGTTCTTGCTCTGCTGAATGGCACTGGGCCCAGCAAAGACTGCCTGGAATTTTACTTTCTGGCGTTGGAGCATGAAGTAATTCTCAGTGTTGCACAAAGGAGAGATGGGAAGACCTGATTCAGCTATGCAGGCATGACTGCAGGATCTTTCCCTCTGCCATGCTGTCTAGCCTCCACTGGGTTTTCTTTGAAATAACTCCAGTGGGGTTTTTGCTGCTGTCCTCAGGGGAGACAGCTCTCTCCACAGCTTAATGGATCACCTCATTAGGAAAGAGTTGGCTGTTCTCAGTCTGCCTATCCTGGCCACGGTCGCACTCTGGAGGCAGAGAATAGGCAAGAGAGGGCTTGTTTTTTGGAGGAGAGAGGGGGTGTTTTGTGGGAACAGCAAGCAGCTATTTTTTATTCTGTTTTGACAAACCAAATTTGTTTTTATCCTGTGCCAAGTAATGCTCTGTAAGCTCTCTGACAGTGGGTGTCTGGGTATGAGCAAGGGAAGAATAACAACATRCTTGAGAAGGGCTTGATATACAGCAGGGATTTGCTTCATCAGATGCTCTTGTGGCAAGGAGAAAATGCTGGTAACCCATTTAGTGCATTAGAGCAGAAATGCTACTTAGTGGCATTGTGCAGGGAACAGTTCCCCCTGATCCTCCGCTCAGCCTAACGCCCTCTGAACCTTGTTTGCAGCAGCTGCCTTACAGCGAGCTGGCAGGCTGCAGTGAAGCAGGAACAGGCTGTGCACGCTCAACTCGCACTCTTCTACCTGAGCGTCTGCTTCTGCCCTCCATCCTAAAGCGGAGACTAGCCTAGATGGACCTCATATCTCACCTCATATAGCTGCAATGATAAGTATTGTCATCCGGATGTTTTTATTAGAGAAAAGGGTTAAACAGCCCCAGAAACTGTATGTGTATATTTTTGCTGAATAGCATGCAGCAGGGGGGAGACGCCAAGCACGTGGCTATTTCACATGCGTACCATTAGTCTGCATTTACACTAGCTGACTCCAAGTGTGGGGACATCAGAGCTAAAGTCACAGCATACAATGACCTCTAGTGAGGGATGGATAAAATAACATATGTCAAGAATCTGCTGCTTCTCTGTGCCGTCTGCTTAAAGGCAGGCTCCTGGCACTCCACAGTGCAGTTTAAGATCAGAGCACATTGGAGAGACAGTGCTTGCCTTTGGATAAGTATATCTTGGCTTGTTGGACCTTTCTCCTTARTGGTGATAAGCATGATCAGGTTGCTTAGTGGGCTTTAGTTTATTCTTTTGTAAATGTTAATGGATCAGAAACTTAGACCAGTGCTTCATTACAGCACTACATTGAAGTTTTTGGAGAGCTTGGTACACTTTGAAAGGTCATGAATAGCATGAATGTTTATTTACGCCAAGTGACTGATCGTGCCTGCGCAAGTGGGGATGTGTTCTGCCAGCAGCGTGAGAAGGTGAATCGGGCAGGACAGTGTCCGCTTGACCAGTTTCTCCCATGTGAGCTGGTACTGYCCTTGCCTGTAAAATTTGAGGCCGGAGGACAGTGTGTCCAGTGTGGACAGAGAAGAGTGACTAGGAGACGGTGGAAGTGYGGTGGCTCGGGATCAGCCCGTGGCAAGGGCTGAGTTTCAGCGTGGCTCCTCTGTCAAATAAGACTCGGGCCCAGAAAATCTGTGGGGTGTTCCCGTGGGCCGTGTGAGCTCTCCTGTGACAATGAGTKCAGGCAAGCCCAGGTGAAGTGCTGGCAGCTTCTGGGAGGGGGTTCAGCTCTTGCCTAGCTGGACACCACCAGGCTGGGTAAGTTCATTGCCTTGTGTGAATTCTTTCCCCTCAGAGAAGCATTTCTCGTGATGGGACTGTTCATAYAAGCCTGTTTGCTCCAGTGGTGCTGGGACAGGGCCGAGCTTTCCTTGAGCTTTATCTCTTGCTGAACAAAAGCCTSAAAAGGACTGCCCTTCTCTGTCCTTGTCCTTTGTTTCCCCAGAGAAACMGATGTTTCCCTAAACCATCCCCAGATGTTTCTTGCACAAGCTTTCTTGATGTCCATGGGAAGTAGGTAATGGCCTGTATACTAGGCTCTGGACTAGTTTCTCTAGGAGTGCCTTGCTGAGAGTACTTCTGGCAGAAGATGAGGGGCTCTTACTTGTCAGTTATTCCTCGACAGCAGCTTCACGAGGCTGCCTTGACRTAAGTACCAGGAAGATTAGTGGTCAGTACTCTGCTTTCAGAAGGATGCCTTCAGCTCGTGAAAGGGGTGGAGAAGAAATGTAGCCACCGCGGGGGGATGTAATAGATAGCTAGTCATAGGGAACCAGCGTTTGGTGTGCAGGTGGCATTGGCAGATACAAGTCTTGGCGCTCCTAGAACAGCCTGTCTTCTAGGGATATGGAAGGAAAGGGTGTTCTTTAGCCAAGAGGATGCTGAAGCGTGAGGGGTGTTTACGCAGGAGGTGAGCGCTGCTGCTGTGAAATTTGTGCTAACCCACTAGGTCTGGAATTGCTGAGTGTGGAGGGAAGGAAGGGAGGCTGTGACATGCAGAGGTGTTTGAAATACCAGYGTGCTGCAGTGGGGAGATGTTGTCTTGTGGGCTGTCCTACTTGGTTTTTTTTTTCCTCTTCCTTTTTTGGCTTTCTGAGAGAAGCAAGCCCCTACATAGTCCCCCACCTGGAAACAGTGGTGGGACCATGTATTAAGTTGCTTATGTATTAAGAACCACCTGTGAGCTCAGCTTTCCGAGCAAGCATGTGAGCTTCCTGCCACAGACAGATGTGTGGGTGCTGCTGCTGTTTCTGAACAGAAACCATCYTCTGCTCAGCTTTCTCCCCACATGTGATGAGAACAAGCCTTGCTCCAAGGCAGTGCTGTGTAGCTGGAGATCATTGGCTTACAGGTCCTCATCTCATTCTTACTAATGTCTTTAGTTGTAGGGAGGGAAGACTTAAAGGAAGCGAGGTAATTTTGCTAGTTCTTTGCCCTTCCCTACCACCAGCTTTGGCACTGGAAGATTCTGTGCCTCTGCGCACTGCAGACGAGCTTAGCTGCTGCATGGAGTCACCCCAGTCAGTGCAGAACCTGGGCAGCCCCTGCAGTCCCTGCTGCRAGTGGGAAGAACGCCTTYCCTCCGGAGGCTGCGGGGTGACTGTGACTGCCGGGGCGTGCTCGGGGACTAAGGGGGTATGATCTTTCCAAAGAAAGAAAGCGAGCCCTGGAAATGCTCCCTGGAGGTATGTGATACCAMAGGCATACAAGGGGCAGCCAGGACTGGCTTGAACGCTGATGGGTGAGTCCGGGGCATGGCTTGGGATACTTCAGTGGCACCTGAAACGAGAGTCAAAGCATTCTTTATGTGGGGAGTTGCTTCTTTCTTAACACCCACCTGGACTAGGAGCAAAGTGCATGGCACTGGGAACAACTGATAGTACTGGGGACACCAGAAGTTAGGCTTTCTGGGAACTATGGGTTTAATAATAATGATGTACCTGTATTCAGGAGCAGGCTCATATTAAGAAATCATGGTGATATCATTCTTTCCTGAGTGGCAGGCACTGAACTCTCTAATTAGGTTTCTAGCTTGACTTGCCATCAGTAGTAACTGTGGGCTGTTACACAGCACAATACTGCTGATAGCACGAGTGCAGGACTCCGGACAGAATTTCCTAATATCTTTAAGTTTTACCAGGGCAGCTCCTAAGCTGTATTCTCTGTTTTTCCAGGTCCGAAGAATGGTTGGGGCTCTAGTTGCAGTTGGCCAGGGGAAGTTGACACCTCATCATATAAAGGAGTTACTGGAGATAAAAGATTCACGGGCTTTTCCATCAAACGCCATGGCTCCGCCATCTGGACTCTTTCTAAAATCAGTGGAATATAACGAAGCAGGTAGGTGAATGCAGGGAATGGCATTCTTTTTGTCCCTAATACTGAAGGGAGCAGTAACACCCACASTCTTCCTTTATGTGCCGTCTGACCTGTGGCTCGCAGCTTTGTTCATTGACACCCACGTCATAGCGAATGCCCCGGACTGTAGAGGTGTTTACAGCAGTTGCTATGGAAAAATTTTGTCTTTTTTTTCCTCCTCTTACTTGCAGGGTAGTAAAAGAGAAGTTGTGTTGACAATGACTTTGAGATCTCACATGAATGATACTTTCAATTCTCATAAATTCTTCTTCTGTCCCTGACCATGTATAAAGACCAAATCGTCTCTGGTATCTAGGTGCCTACAGATCTGTTTCTGTTCCCTCGCTTCTCCCTCGGTATTTATGAGAGGATTGTACAAACTGGAGGACAGATCATGCTTTTGCTTATATGGTGGCTCTTTAATTTAACAGCGTCTGATCTAAACTACTTGAGKTTTTTTGCTTAAAAAAAAAAAGGGGCGGTGAGCAAATTTGCAGAAGATAGCAACTGGATGTCATGGAAGTTTGACATCCCTGCTAGGGATAGCAGGTATTTAAAATTGCAAGGATTAATCTGTCTCTGGTTAATCCAGTGCCCGTGAAATGTGGATACAAAGGACTTCCCACCACACTGCAGAGCTTCTCCAGGCTGCCTTGTCTCAGCCAGACCACAGACCTCCTACAGGTGGGCTTAGCACATGCGCTCTCCTGCAGCAGCAGTGCACACGCCGGGGCTTAAAGAAGACAGGAGGGAAAGGGAAGCGACAAAGAGCAGTGCAAGGAGCTTGAATGTAGTTCTGAGGACTTGGCCTGGCCTGGAAAAGGCAGCTGCTGCTGCTTGCTGGTTTTGGCCCTCTCCAGTGGTGCTTTTCCTAATAGTGCTGGCTGTGGAGCTGTCTGTGCCAGTGGGGAGGGAGCCCAAGAGGGAAATGGGCACAGATTTTAAGTGCTTTCAGGTGGTTTCAGTGCCATCTTTCTCCCTAAATCAATGTTTTCTTTTTTCCCCTCTCAGATTTGGACCCTGCAGTTGCCCCAGGAGAATAGCAGCTCTATGAGATACAGCCACGTCTGAAAGGACTGTTGTTGTGGATCTGCGATGGAGGTTTGCCAAGCGCTCTTTACACAATACAGGGTCTTGTCTCAATAAAAATCATTGACTGTGACTGTAGGCATCTTCCTATCATTTGTTCTTGCCCTCTGAGACTGCCAAGGGGAAAGGAAGAACAACTCCATGCTGCTTTCAGATAACTGTTTTTTGTTTTTGTTTTTGTTTTTTTTTTCTTTTTTTCTGAAATTCTGGTGCCTGCCTCTCAAACAGGAGGAGGAAGGAGTGGGGCTTGGTTTTTTTTTTTGTTGTTTGTGGGTGGTGGGGTTTTTTTTTCCTTCTGTGGTGTGTGTGGGAGGAATACAGACTTAGAACGGAGGAGAAGGTGGCATTTCCTCTCTGCCCCTCTCGTCTGTAACCCTGCCGTTGTACAGCGCGGTGCAAGGGACAGCTGTGACTGTTTGATGCTGTGGCTTACAGAAACAGCCTTTGAAARTACTCGCCATTTCCTCTCCTCGTCAACAGTCACTCTCTTACTGAACGGCGGTGRCTTTTACATTGTCCCTGCTACAAAGTCATGCCTGTTGCACTTAGGATGTGGCATGTTACAGAGCAAAGTTCCTTTGAGGTCACTTAAAACCTGTTTCGATGGTCACGGCCTGGTCTAGTAGCACAGGGACAGCGATGTGAGTGAGTGAGCCTGATGGTGGAATGAAGCCCTTTGGGCAGCGGAGGCTCTGGAGCTGGAAGGTGCCTGCCACGCTGTGGCTGGGCTCTGATTTCCTTGTGCTGCCTTCTGCTCTTCCGTAGTTGTTGGTGCGGTGGTGCTGCAGAGCGTGCTGGAGTCTGTCGGTGATCTACGGGTGTGTGAATCGTAGTGCAGGGCAGGGGGCAGAGATAACTCTTTTTTTTTTTCTCTTTTTTTTTCTCTAACCACTATAATTTCAGGTTTTGCCTGCTTCCCAAGCTATAAAATACACATTTGGTAACTTGTGGGGTTTTTTTCCTCATGAATGACACCAGAATCTCTATCTGTTTTGGTTATAAAATGACTGTTAAAGTGCCAGGTTACAGGAAAGAGGATGAAAATTTTGACTTGTGAAGTTCACAGAAGAAACAATACCTGGTTTAAACACTCTGGCGCAGTGGRAGCAGTGTGCGGCTGAGGCGCCTGGCACCACCATCATTAATCTCCCCTTTGTCCATGAGAGGAGAAGAATTRCAGAGACAGCCAGTTTGTCAGAGCAGACAGCCCACTTGATCTGGTAAGAGGACGTTCTTTGTTATGTGGCAATCCAAAGTGATACAGACTATTGCATTCAGATAAATGAAGGAAGAMTCTTAATAACCTCTTAAGAGACTATGGAGTTTCCACTCTCTGCCTGGTGAGGAGCCACAAGGTAGGCAGGGGGGAGGCAGCAGTTCTTTTTGACCTCTCTTAAGGCCACCTTGCCTTTGGCAGTGGGGATCGAGTTAGTCAGTGGTCCTGATACAGWATAGGCCGGCCCATTTCTAGGTGTCCCCTCATGGGAAGAGATGCATCTCTTCACTCTGTCCCAGGTAGCAGTTTTGCCTGAGACCTACTTTTGACAGCACGGGAACGAAAGGCGAGATACTTCTCCTTACCCTCTCCCTTCCCGTGCAGCGTGCCGACTGCCGGCTGCTTTATTCCCTCAGGGACTACTTCCCAAAGAAGATGACAGAACTTTGGAGGAGTCCTGCGTCTCTACCATGGAAAAGGAGAGCTGAAGCTGCTGTGTTGCTAGTGTGGTACCTGTGTTTGCTAGTGTTTGTGCTTTTCAGGTACAGCTGGGTAAGTACCCGGAGGCAGGGATGCTGTCTGTAACATGCTGYGGTGGTTTTTCAACGCAAGCAGTGGGGCTTGTCCCCCTGTGTTCCAAACTCTGACGTGCCCGTGTGTTTTTACAAAGTCTCGCTCTTCCCCRCTGTGAGGGGAAGTGAGAGGGCAGCTACAGGCCCATTTCAGTCTCGGGCTGAAGCACTGGTACCTGGTTTCAGAGAGGCTGGTCTCGCTCTGCRGACTGGGGGGACTGGAGGGCAGGGCAGGCTGGGGGTGATCGAGGGTGGCTTTGGGTGGGAGCRTGGTGCCTCCCTCTTACGGTGCCTACGTGGAGAGAACTAAAGCGTGCACTAGCGCTGGCGCCGTGCCGTGCTCTCCCCCCAGTTCTGTGGGGGGACAGTTCGCTAGTGGGGCAAGTGCTCTCTCTTGGATCCGAGTGACGGCTTTTCATCTTCGCTTCCTGTGGTTTCTCTCCGTAGAGCAACGTGGGGGAGCTCTGCAGTGTGTCTCGCAGCCCAGTTTGCTCTGGTGTTAAAACTCTAYGCAGAAGAGCTCAGCAGTGACCTGGCAGTTGTGAGGACTCTGGAGAGGGTAGTGTACTCATCTGCAGCTTTTGCATGAAAGATGGTGATCTGAGCTCTGGTAAGTTAACTTTCTAACTAAATTTATTATGAGTCTTTACAGGGCAGAAAAATGAACCAAATACTAATGCTGTTCGGGTGTTAATCAAGCTAACTGACACTGCAGGCTCAGGTGTCACTGCTTTTTGTTGGGTTTGGTTTTTTGTTTGGTTTTTGTTTGTTTGTTTGTTTGTTTTGGGTTTTTTGGTTTGGTTTTGTTTTAAATGGTCGCAGTGCAAAAATACCTGCTATTGATGTTTCTGCGAATGTTTCCAAACTTCTGGTTACCATAAAAACATGTCGCACTTACGGCTTGTTATCAAATCCAGTAACTGAACAGCCCAGGTTCAGCTATCCAGACAGTAGTCCAGAAGTAGCCTAACTGGGTAACTCTGCAGTTAGCACCAAGAACTGTTGTGGGGTTTTGCTTTGTTTTTTTAAATCCCAGAGCAACTGTTAAAAATAACCTAAAGACATTTAATTAAAGAACGTGCTGTCTTAGCATCATAAAAYATACCATCAGTAGAGAACTTCTGTACAAGCTCCTAGTCTGAATTGGTTTCTTGGTGTCCATCGTTGATACTTGTTACTTTTACCAAGGGGTATTTAGCATTGTTTTCCTTTTTATGTTGTTGCATTACTAATCCTTTTCAGTTTTATTCAATTTGGACATCCAATACGTGRGGAGATCTGTCTTTCTGATTGACAGTGACGCTTTAAAACTAAAACTAGATAAACCTCAYGCTTGACCAGAGTTCAAAGACTCAAGCTTGGTTTTATATGAAAACATTTCTAATAATTTAATGAACTCAAAATCCAGTGGAAACTTTGATGTATGCTTTTCTGTGTTTTTGTAAATCARGTAACTTTGTACAGAAACAGAAGTTCAGAGGTGCTTTTTGGTTGTCTGGAAGAAATAACACCGCCCCCCCCCCCCCCCCCCCCCCCCCCAAAAAAAAAAACCAACAAACAAACACCAACCAACAAAACAACCCTGGGGAAGCAAAGCTGAATTTGGAATTTGATCAGGCTCCATACTTTTAAAATGGCAGATAAGTAAATGGTACATTATTATAAGAGATGAAAGTGGCTATATACTTGGAAAATATATGTTTAGTCRTAAACTCTGTCACTTCTATTACCTCTCACAGGGAATGAAAGTATTTTCAAGTAGATTGATGTACGTGGTGGGGTCCTGCAGTGCRTGTGTAACTGTTTGGAACCGGGTAGAAGACCAACTTGTAAAAGATTTGTAAAATACTCYATGTCAGTGATGTATTAATTTTATTCTGTGTGTCTCTGCAAACCCTTTGCTATTAGGTGAAAGACCCATGTAAGCAGATACGTATGCTTGCCTACTTAAATTGAAACCATTTTTTTTCCTTTCTAGTCTTCCAGTTATCATCTCGGGTGCTTTTGACTTCATTAGATAAACAGCTATTGGGAGGAAGTGTGATTTCAGAGTTTCCTTTGGAAAGCACCCAACAACCTTTGTACTTTCGTGCTTTCAATGGCTCAGCTTTAGGAACGTCGTGCATATTGTAGCTGGGTTTGATTTCTCCGCTGCCTTTAAGGGCTTCTGTTTAGGTGTCTACGTTTGGCTTAGGTACTCGGATTTCTTTTATATTTGATGGAGAGAAACTCCACTGCTGGAGTGCAGTTTATCGCTTACATGATGTGAGTGACCTCGATGAGGAGTCCTCCTCGTGCAGTGCCTCCTTCCCACATTTCAAACACACAAATGAGTCCTTCAGGCTCCCTTTGTAACTGAGATGGGTGGTGCTTTCCCTCTGCAATGTGCCTGCAGAGTAGGTTTAGGGGGCTTAAATTCACCCAAGAGCTTACACCGAGCCTTCCCACTTGTTTATGAACTTCAGCTAAGGTATAAAAGTGTGGGTGGGAAGGATGGAGAGAGCCGTATTTCTCTTGGATTGTCTGCGTGCATGTTACCAGGTCTTAGGATGACCTAGGACCGTATCCTGTACTACGTGCCCTCCTGCAAATGAACGTGTGTTCCACGAGACCTGGCCCAGCTTGTCTGAAGCGCTGAACCCTCCCCTTCACTGTGAGGTTACCGTTGTTGTCTGCACTCCTGACGATCCACCCCGACCCACTCCTAAAAGGGGGGGGATGGTGCTGCTTCTTTATGATTTGGTTAACAGCTTGGTATGGACGCCAGCTGCCTGCTTCGGTTCTGTGCTTTAAATACTATTTCTTAATTTTAACAGGAAGGTTGCACACATGCTCTTTGTAAAACTGCAGCGGCAAGATTAAAACAGTTCAGTCATACAGCGTGCTGCGGTAACTGTCACACTGGAGCAACTGCAAAAGCAGTCCTGCTGTATTTTTGCCACTACTACTTTTCTTTTTTCCTGGGAAGCCTGCACAATCAATCCATCACTGCAATTTTTTAAGGACAGGACAATAACATCATACATCTGTCAGAAATGACACAGGAATTCTGGTAGGGCTTAGGAATGGGAAATTAATTAGAGGACCTCCAGAGGTCTATCACTGCTGAAGTTCTTCTGTACTGCTTAAATTGCTGCCCCCCACCCTTAGCCAAAGCTATAGCCTTCCGCATGTCTTTTTTTTTTGAGGGGGCTGGATTGCTACCTCTGTTAATTCAGTATTGTCGTCGTGTGATGATTTTAATGCCAGTAAATAATCTGTCTACTGTGTAAGCTTCAAATGCTTGTGTTTTAAATGATTTATTCTCCCTTACAGCAACACCGCTTTCCATCTAAATATACCAAGCAGAGACCTCTGAACCACAGACTTCACATCACTCAGTTGTGTGGCTGCAGCTCTTACCCACTTGAGATGAAAGAAACCTCAAGACCTCCTGAGGTAGGGGATGGCTTAAGGCGTTTATCCCATGTTGGATATCCCTACACTCCTGGATATCCCTACACTCCTGGATATCCCTACACTCCTGGATATCCCTACACTCCAGCGATCGTGGCAGATATCTCCTGGACTGAAGGAGTCCCCAGTGAGACAGTTGCCAGTGCCAGTTCAGAATTCAGCTTGGAAGCAGACTTCCAGTATTCCTTGTTTACTGTCATCTACAGCATTGTCTTCGTGCTGGGACTGGTAGAAAATGTCTTAGCTCTGTACCTCCTGTCCTGCAAAGTAAAGCACACTTCTCATTCCTCTGTATACATGATTAATCTAGCTCTGGTAGACAGCTTGTTTGTTTGTGTGTTGCCTTTTAAAATTCATTACCACCTGAATCGGAACAATTGGATCTTTGGTGACATGGCTTGTAGGATAACCGGGACTTTGTACTACATCAACATCTATCTAAGCATTGCCTTTTTCACCTGCATTTGTGTTGATCGCTACATCGCAGTGTTGCACCCCTTCACATACATCCAGATCAAAGTCGTCCATTATGTGGTGGTGGTGACGATCCTTTGGGTGGTCGCTCTMAGTGTCACGGTTCCACTTATCCTTGGAGGTCCCCTCCACAACAGTGGTGTGAGGAACACGACAGCATGTTTTGAGAACTTTGCCACGAGTAGCTGGACTTACCGCATGGCACCTTACAACATCCTGGCCTTAGTTTTTGGTTTTGTGATCCCATTTTCCATCATTCTGATCAGCTACCCTCTCATTGCAAAGAGGATCTCCCAGATCAAACGCAGCATTCACAAGAGGAAGGCCCTGAGCACTATCTACATCATCTTGGTCATTTGTACTTTGTGCTTTCTCCCGTATCATCTCACTCACTTGCTCCACTTTTTGATGAGAATCCAGCTCATCCAGAATAAGTCATTTACCAACTTGATCTACAAAATGCGAAGGGTCACCTTAGCCCTTGTGAGTATCAACTGTTGCCTTAACCCACTCTTGTACTACTTCACCTCTTCCAGCAAGCAATGGTACTGCAACTTCAAGCTCAGATTCAGGTCTAAAATGGTGTACACAATCTGTGAYCAGAAATTCGGGGAGTCCTCCTGTGTTTACAAACTACAACAGAGACGTGGAAATAAAAAAGACGGAGATGAAATCAACTSATCTACTTAAAGTAAGTACAGTATTCATCTTTCCAGCTGTTTCTTTGAAAACAAACCTGAGAACCCCACCGTTCTTTCATACAGTGGTGGTTACCTTGGGGCAAGACTGGAGGGAAGTGCCTACCAGCTGTGTATTTTTATCGGCCAGCCAGGACAGTACCTGGGGGAGCYGTGTTCTCTGACAGTCCCAGGTAGTGCAGTGAAACATGCTGTGGTCATCTACATCCGTGTTTTGGTCTCCTTTTGCTTAACTTTTTGGGGTTGGTGGGAGAACGCAGGGCGCTCTTCCGGACGCAGTACAGCCCAGGGAAGGGTGACTTGAAAGAAACCAGCCTCCTCACTGACACCAGCTGAAAGCCGAGTGGGTGAGGGCAGCCCTGCCTGGCTTYTCCCTGTTGTGGAGGGATCCTGTGTTTTCTCCCTGGGGGCAGGCTGCAGCCAGCTGGGTTCACAAACTGCCTGCTGCCTACATTCCACAGCCAAATAAGGGCTTCTCATCCCTTCTTGTGAATCAACTGCCTKCCTGAGGAGCAGTTCGGTACAGGGGTTCTAGCATTGCATTCCTATGGATTCAAGCTGGACGTCCATTAGTGCAAGTTTAAAAGATAATAGATCCAAGTATTTCTCAGTCAGTTAACGCTGTGCAGGACCAGTGGTAAATAAGCTCCTCTCGCCACACAGTCCTTGAGGGAAGTTGCTGTAGGGGCTGGCACAGCTCCTTACACTGTGCAGTCCCGTTCAAATGTCAGAGCTCTCTCTTCAGTCACTGTGTTTATATTACAAAATAATCTGACCTATTTCACCCCTTCTCTTGTATTAACAGAACCACACAGCTGCTGAGAACTGCTGAGTTTTTCACCCTGTGAAACGTGAGACATTTACTTTGAAGAGAATTTATCACTCGTGGGTTATCATTCACCAGAAAACCACTGGCCTGGCTGACAAACCTGCTTAAAAGCCAGACGGTTTTCTTAACAGGATGTGATTTTTGGTAACAGATAGACAAGAGTCACTGATCTGTTCCTTCCCACGCCACCCTCCTCTGARGCGCGTATATGCTATTGGCCTGTAGGCATGCAAGGCTGCTGAGCAGACGCAAACTTGTCGTGGGGCTTGTTTAACGGGGAACAAGGTATCCTGAACAGTGGCAGCGCGCTACATCAGTATTTCCAGTTCCAAATGTGCAAAAACGCAGGCTGAAAGTCACACTTCGCCCTGGCACATGGCAGCAGGGTTGGGGTTCCCAGGTTATGGTGTGCTGTTGGACGTGGAGCAAGAACTGCCACGGACCTTAAAGGAGAGGGGGAGTAGGATTATTGTGGCAGAATGGCGTGGGGAGATAAATGATCATGTGTGTCTCTCTTATGCTGTAGTAACTTCTTTTTGCACAACAATGGACTTTTGCCGATATTCAGCCAATTTTCTGATGGCAGCCGATGCCACAGTCTACTCTCTGGTTAAGGACAGGCGGTAAGAGGTTTGGAAAATAAGCAGCCTGGGTGTAGGGGGATGTTGGATTCTTGGTTTGTCATAAAAAAACCCACACACRTTATGATGGTAAGCAAGGGTCTTGAATTTGGGAGGCTGTATTATTGATTGGTTAAAGCCAATCAAYAGACCACTTTAGCAATGTGAGATATATGCAGCAAGCAAACCAAGAGCAGATCTGAAATCACTGTAATAGAGCTAAAGCTTTGCACTAGGTGGCTTTTGTTAGGATGGGCCTGGCTTGTATTAGTTACCGCTACATGCAGCTTGAATCATGCTGAATGGACACCCGGTACTAATGATGGGTCAGCCACTGACCTCTCCCTTTCTCTCTTTTACTCTTAGCTTGGAGGAATTTTTTAAGTACCAGTGAGAAAACCTGCTCAAACATTTCTAAAATATTGAAAATAATAATTCCTGTGTTCCTCTGCTTAATCAGGCTCGGTAAGACAAGTGCAAAGCCTTGCACTTGTAAAATGGAGATGAAGAGAGCCTCTGAGGGAGTACTAGGACAAATTAATCTTTTACCTTTCATGAGATACTGCTATTTTTGTCCCATTTATAGGCTATGGAAAAACTTCCCAGCACTGGAGGGACTATTCTTTCCAACTAAGCACAATTTTTATGTTCTGGACAGAGGAAGAAAAATTTKTATTGGAGACTCCATCCAGGAGTGCAGCTTTCTTGTAGGCTTGGCAACTGTCTTGAGGGAAGTACGGATAACCAAAAAAGTTACACTGCCGGGTAAATGGCATGTTTAGGGTTTACACTCTTGCCTCCATTATACTTTGCATTTTAATTGTGAAGATTTGAAAGCTCCTCGTTTTCACCCCTCAGGCCTGCGTTTATCTACCCACCTTAGCATCACGTAGGGCTGATSCCCCTCATTGGCAAGTCAGGGAATGCGCCTGTTCCCAAACCTGACAGAAGGGAGCTGGTTTGTCCCCTGCAGAGAGGCCGGGAGTTAGTTCAGTGCAGGAGTGGGGGTCAGTGCATGGCTGTYGCTTCTACTTATTTTGGGGGACAAACTGAAAGCCTAGATACTGCACAGAAAATTAGTGTAGTATRGAACAGCAGTGCTGAGGTTTTAAGGGAAATGAGCTGTGGGAGGGGAAGAAGGGTGAGTATCTTTTACCTGACTGTGTAAGCAACRCAATGCTTGTTCCTCAGGACTCTAAAAACAGGCTGCAATGACTCCTGGGCAGGTTTCCAATGGGAGAGGATCGCAGTACTGTTGAGTGGTACRCACTGTCACTGCAGTAATTGGAGAAACACTGTAATTCCTTTATTAAAACAAAACCAGAAAAAACATTGACAAGGTAAACAAAATAAAATCTAAGTCTCTCTGAAACACCACTGTGCCTGCTGCTGTGTTGCTCACGATGAACTCTGTGGCAGTCCTTTTTTCAGGAGGGATGTGAGATAGCTGCCCAGTTCTTCATCCTARAGAGAACAAAGAGAAGCAGGATTAAAGCAATCTTCCACTTGACTTTCCCATCTGGGGCAATCAATTTGACTCCGGTACCTAGAAATAGACCGAAATAATTCTTGGACCCAGCCAAATCTAATGTTAGCAGTGTTCAAAAATGGAAACCAATCCAGTTAGCGCAAATGCGTTGCTGGGTGTTCTCTCAAAATATCRGTGTAAAACTCACATTTGTCAAAGTAGGTGTGTGGACCTGARGTGTCCCTTTTGAGGAAAATGACCATTTGTCTTGAAACCAAAGAATAAACAACCATTGATTTTTTTTTTTGCTTTGCCCTCAAGAAGGCATTTCCTTGCTGTAAAGAGCATTTTAAAATACAGCCATAGAAAGTATACTTTTGACAAGAAGTAAACATACTGATTATGTCTAATCYTACCACAATTCCATGTGCGCTAGCTTTCTGCTTGTTGTTTGAAGTTTTACCCTAAGAAATACAGTATCAAATACCTCCGCACTCTGTATGGCAGTAGTGATACAGCTGAGTTTAGAACCTGGATACTATAGTGCCCTCAAAACACAAACATAATTGTAATTAACTGTAACTGTAGGAAGTGTAATTACTCCAGATCAGTTGTCTTGAGTTCAGTGGTCCCAGAGACAAATTTTACAGGAGCTCAGTAAAGCTCCTGTAAAATGAGCTTGTACTAAACCTAAATGGTAAATGGTAGTGACTCACCTCATCACCTTCCAGTCAAACTACTTCAAAAACAGAGAGATGAAGACTCACCCTTACAACAGCAACCCACACTGTAGGACAGTTTTAGACTGCAAGGAATTAAGATGAAGTTGCTTGAAAAGTATGTTTTCAAGTATTCCTACCTGGTAAGTCCAGGATACGAGCAGAACTTTGGTTCCTTGATCCTCTGAGTGTGCTGTGGCTTGGATAAGAATGGACTCCACTGTTATAGAACCATCGGGGAGATGCTGCACTGAATAATCTTTCAGGACCCTGGTAAGAGAGAAGATACACGATCTGTTTGGGCTGGGACACACATACAAGCTGAAGGGTGGGTCGCCCCCCTGTATCTCTGAATCCCCAGCACCAGCGTGTTGTTACTGCTTTGAGCTGTGTCTCYGAGCCAGCACCCGCTGCCCAAGAAAGGGAGAATGGGGCTGATTTATAGCTTGCTTATTTTGGTGCTTATATTAATCATGTCAGATTTCCTACAGAAATTATTTCTGGCTTTCATGATAGCTATAGCTCCAGTCTGAACCCTRTTCATCTGAGCAAAGGACTACTCACAGAATGGACCAGCTGCCTAGAGGAAGAAAACAGCTTTTAAGATTCATTTAAGAGGTGTCTTGACCCTATGCTTGATGGTGTCACTCCGAACAGTCGTACCAATTATAGAAGCAGTAGTGACAGCAACAAACCGACGGGAACACAGRTTTCAGGTGGACTGCTCTAGCTTGGCAAAGACCACCAGCTTGTAGGCTGATGACCAGCCTCTGCTACTGCAGCTGCACAGGCTGCAAGCTAGAGCAGTTCTGTCTTCTGGGCTGCACAGMATTGTCTCTTAATAACTCTCTGGGGCTGGTCTGGAAGGGCAGAAAGGAGGGGGCACTTGTACTACCTATATTAAGAATTACAGGCTCAAGTCCATCCCTAGGGGGGRAAAAGCAAACACAGCTAAGAACGGACTTACCCCTTGAGATGGTTATATACACGAAGCACYGTCTCATGTTCTTTCCGCGGATCCTGAATGTGAACGCGGCAGGTGAAACGCAGCTGATGTTCTGCAAGGCCCAGCTCCTTCAAAGCCTGCTCGGGCGAAACCAGACGGAAGCTCTGCAGAGGCAAAGTACAAATCCATTATAAGCTGTTTCTTTGCGCTTTCTGAAGTTTTATTCCTCCTCTGTGTGTGTTCATCACTGCAAAACTCCAGCAGGTRAGAGCATTCCTTTTCAATCTCAAATGCCTCGGCACRTTTCAGTTACTACTGCAAGCAGTAACAGCTAGGCATGAGCATACGATGGACAGCAAAGGTAGAGGTAAGAYGGTRGCAAAATGTCCACCTAAATAATCATACCACTTCTTTTTTTCCCAAAATTGCTCTCTGAATGAACGTKGGTTTAACCTCTATCAGGGGGAGTGATTTGTTTAAATATAAACATGAGGTTACAGAGTAAGAACTCCTCCCCTGGCACCTTTCCATCCTTGTCCAACAAACTGAGGTCTACCAACAACAGGCTGCTGCTGGATTCTTTTGATTTTTACAGGCACAGTCAATSGGAAACACCTTGGATTCATGGGCTGAAAACCACAGTTCCTCAGAATGTCTGTAGCTGCACCCAGAAGGCTGCAGGGGGCCAGGGCAAAAACCAGACTTTGAACAGAAGCAGCTCTTCAAATTTATGCATTTCCTGTGACTTCACCCGTGAGCATTCATGAGGCTGACCAGTAAAAATTCCACAACAGCCTGCTCGTGGATGGCAAGATACTAACCCTGAAGTTGTGCTATCCTAGCGAAGTCTATCAGTCAAGACAACTGACAAGCTGAAGAGTCTGTCTTACAGATTAACCTTCCCAGGTATGCTATTACGGGGCTTTTTCCAAGAAACTAGGACTGCTTACCTGTAGTTTAGTTCCTTGTTCGCCCAGACCTCATTTATGAATTATAACAACACATTCAGAGGACACAAGGCAAATGTTAAGAACTTTTTTTACTTACATTATCCTTCATAATTAATGTGCCATGCATTAGCTTTGGCTTCTTGACATCTGGTAAGAGACCTAAACCACGGCCAGTGGAAGAGAAAGAYGACACGGTTAACGATGATGTGCGTACTGTTCACACAGGACGACTGCTAGGGACTTAATAGATCGGGCTTCCGAGTCCCTGCTGAGGTTCAGAGACCAGGATTTTACATCTCGGTTCTCCTAAGTACATGGTGCTTAAACCGTTATCAGTGCTCGAGACACATAAGAAACCGTGCTTAGTAATACAGAACAACCGCTTCTCTTCCCATATCACTTCCCGATTTGAGCGGTTTTAGATTTTTTTCTTGAATTTGGCTTATAAAAGTAATTCCCGTTTTCACAGACCTAACTAGTAAAAGCATACATGGACTTTGTTGTCATAGTGAACGGGCAATGAGTGGCAAACAAAAGTAGTGTGTGTGTTTGTTTTTAAACGTCATGGAATATACATTCACAGCATAGCAGCAGCTTCGTTTCCCAGGACGCCCGCTCAATCACTAAATGCTCATAAAACCTGTTCTTCTGCAGGAAGCGCTGCTGTGAGTCACCACTGCTACAAGTGGCTCTGCACCACTCTTCCCACCTAATACAAGTGCTATGCAACACAGTGGCAGGGCCCAAAAGATTAAACTCTGGGTTGAAAATGCGTCACCTATTGCTGTCTCTCTCTTCAGGAGTCCCAGGGATATGTCCACTGGAATGCTGGGATTGGTGAATATTGTCGTGGTCTCTCCATTCGCAGGCATGTAACAGCTGACGTCTGCAATGTAAAGAACCAAGGTCAGCAGGACGGCCGAGCCCAGACGGTCATTTCACCCACAAGCAGCGTGCAAGCAGCCCTGGAGTAGATGGTGCTGTGATTTTGGCAGAAGCCTATTGCAGCTGTTCARGACAGGAAGCGAAATTTAATAGCAATCTGCTGAAACTTAATACCAGGAATTTGAAAGAGGCTGAAAAGTAGAACTGGTGCTCAGACTTGAGGCTCACAACCTTACCAGAACCATCAAAACCCCAACGGGGCAATAGCTACTCGCCCAGCTACCCTTACCTCCTTGTGAGGGGTAAGAAGAAAACAGAGTGCAACGGAACTGCCTGCGCTCTGATGTCCRTAACAAATTACTGCGAAGAAATCTGCAGACAGTAAGTAACCAGCCARTGTGAATTCTATACTTTCTCCACTCATCATTTAAGAGTCAGCTGTTTCCAAGGAATTTTTTTTTTTTTCTGGAGCTCATTCCCTGTCGGCAACTGAAGTTGCTAACTTGTAATTTCAGATATACCCTGCCTGCCTCAGCTTCTTTTAGGAGTCTAAAGAAATAAAAATTCAGTAAGTGCTGAACTATAACAATACAAACAYATCAAAACCACTTTTACTTCAAGTCCAAATGGCCATTAAAATTAAAYGGGCTTAACGTGTTAAGTAAGATATGTTACGGATACTAGTTTCTTGAGGGTGACTGGTCCTGTAAATTATAGTATGCCTAACTCTATGCKGAGGTCCAGTGGGTTAAGTATGTGAACTTTAATGCCTTCCTTCTACCGTCATTCCCTCTTCAGAACCAACAACTATACGTACGAAATTCCTGTTCTATTTTCTGCTTCAGAAACTCCATTTTCTTTGCTTCACCGTGGACCAGAAGAACATTCCGTGGCTCAGCCTGGCGAATCAGCTGCATTATTCCCTTGGCATCCGCGTGGGCACTGAAGGACATGTACTCCACCTGCATCTTCACTTCCAGCTGCGGGGGAGCAGAAAGCACAGGCTTTGGGAATCGGRAACCGCTTTGGCTCACTACAGCTTGTATACCGCACACAAACAGACCCAGACTACTCTGTGTTTAGTGTAAAGAAGGAAGGAGGACACCTGAATTGGAAAATGAGGTTGGASAGAGAGCTGCTTATCAGCAGAGACTGACTATGATGCTGTACAGAAAAGCTTTCAATAACTTACAGGATCAAACTGCGCAGTTTCAGAGCACAACATTGGTCGCACATTTGCCAAAACATCAATACTTAAGGACAGTTGGTATCAGTTTTAATATCCCCGTCTGCCTAAAARATGTATCCCTTTCACCTATCTAATGGTGCCTAGTTATTAAATATTATAAATACACCCCTGACAAAGTCTTACGGCAGAAAAAGACACACTGTTGCCAATGCAAAGGGGAAAAAAACCCCTAGTCCAACCCCAAAGAAAACGTTACTTGGTATTTTCAGTGTTGTATGCGGCATATTCCCATTACAAGTACGTGGTGTCTAACTWCCACCTGAAGTTCTGAAGAACTTTGATCCTCCTCCTTGAAAATAAAACTTACTATTTGTCTTCCTTCCATTTCCAGCTTGCGCTGTCCACTCAGAATCTTATGGCCCACAGTTCCCTGCACGCAGTAGCCTGGCATGATGACCTGAGAAGGAAACCAGAAAAATCTCAAATCTCTGTACRTGGACCGTGTGTAGCATAGCTGTTGTTAACATACAAATAGCCACAAATGCATAATGCTGATGTAAGTTTGTGTTCTCCCCGTCTTACACACTACCATCCTTCACTGGAAAGCTGCTCGCTTTGTTCTGCAGCTTGYGTGGTAAACACCCAACTCCCGAACACACACGAAAATGACATTAGAAAGCAAACCGCGGAAATCTACACACCACTGAGTAAGAATTAATGTTAGTTACAAATGTCTTGGAAGCGGCTTCAAATTAATGAAAGCACTGTTGAAAATAAATCTGCCACAACCTCCTGTCTGAGACATGTACCTCCTCTGCTTGCCCTGTCACACACAGCAAAGAAAATTCAGAGCTTCAAAGAGCTCTGCCCTGGGGTGATTCACCAGAGGACTSGTGTGGTTTAACCCCAGATGCTCAGGAAGAGCTTTCCTGCCACCTTTGTTCTCGTGACAGTGTCAGTACCGCTATCGCATTAACACAAAACATCACTCAAGGAAACAGAATTTCTTACCATATTCTTTTCATTCCCTGCCCATTTCCTGAAGATCTGAAGGGACTGCCCTGCATGAAGCATACCAGGGGTTGCAAACACAACCTAGAATTCAAAAATGGGCCAAGAATCACCACAGAAAACAGGGTTTTTTCCATTACTTATAATATATAAATATCCTAAAACTGCGGAGAGTATYCACTAATACACATTACAGCACACTTACTACATCAAAGCTCTAATGGGGAGTTTTGCTGTTTTATTCTTCGCACCTTGTCTAATTCTCGTGTAAGCTGAACTACTGTTTTAGGAAATTTTTGTGAGCATCCATATGTCTGGTAAAAACTTTGAACAGTTTTATAATGGTACTATCAATGCTTGACAGATTCCTCTTTCAGCTACTGCCTAATAAACCAGTCAGAAATAAAACCAGCAATAAGAGATTGTGCTGTAAAGGATCTGTCTCCTGAGTTAAGTCAAAAGAGTATACTGTAAAAGTTATGGTTTAAATCAGGTCCAGAGGTATAGATTATATGAACACGCAATCARTTTTTTTATTTTCTCTGGGCGTTTTACCGTTACTGAAATAAAGATAGAAAGATCTTTAATAGCTACACAGATAAAAGCATCCAGACGGCCTGGCCACAGAAGGGTTTTAGATGGGATGCCGACATTAATGGGGTRGAGGATGCTCAGCTTTTGCAAACTGCCTGTTTGCCTCAGCCAGGAAGAGAGTGGTATAAAATCAGCTCCCAGACACCACCCATCATCTGCTCCACTGCCTTGTTAACGCCCACCTACCATAGGCCCCGGATTGTCTGCAAAGGCCCGATCAAATGCTTTGATGTGTTTGAATTCAAACATGTTCCTCTGCACAAATGTTTTCCGAATTTTCTGATTAGTCCAGGTGATGAAGAGCTTGTAATAATGATTGGCCTTCTCCGTCAGTCCCGTGGAAAAATAAATCGGAGCCTTCAAGTTCATTCTTTCCCTGTAGAAAGAAGCGTTCCAGATACCTGTGAGGGCCAAATTAGGATCCTGGCTATCCATGCTGGAAGTCCATAAACCTGTGTAGTCTCCACWGATTTTTTCGTGCGTACCCTACTCTCAATGAGCTATAAATCAGTATCATGACCATGCTACATTCCTATGCATCAACTCACTACAAAGTAGGCTTTACTCCAGTTCTCCTCACCCACTACAGACAACTTCCTTCCATTACATTTAGTATCATCTGGTATTATCAAAAACATTTCCACACAGTGCTTATATGTAAGTTTAATACTTGTTCATCCCTCCTCCCCCTCCCATGAAARCAGCTGTACTATGTGGCAAAGAGGCAATTAAAGGACAGTTGATCCTGAGTGTCTGGGGGAGGAGTGGAGAACGACTCTGGACAAGAAAATGTTTCGTTCACTGCTTAGAGTCAGGAACACTGGGAAAGAGACGGAAAGAAGTAATTCCACAACCGCTGGCAGGGGCCGACATGCAGAGGAATCCTAATAAGAATACTTGTACTAAACCGACATGRAAGAATCACAGAAACCTGCCAGGACCACACCACGAGGAGGACAAAAAGGAGGTGGTACATGCATGGAGGAGACTGCACTCACCAGAACGTTTCCAATAAAATGCAAAGTTCCTGGGCACGTCCAAGGGCAAAAACTGGGATAAGAACCTGCAATTGAGGTACGATTTACAGTCTGAAACCCAAACGGCGTGTAAATGGCACTGCAGCGTTATCATTTCTGAACAAGTCCCTCGGTTCCCTCTCGCTTTCTGATACTCCCTTGCTGACCTTTCTTTCCACAGGACTGTGTTCTTATGCAGTTTTGGGATGAAAGGCGCCGGTATTTGACAAGCACCTACCCGCCTGGCTAAGGCCTCAGTTTGTACGTACCGAGGAAAGTCTCYGGCAGGGTGTGGTGCTTGTGAATATATTCAGTTCTGTTCTGTCCTGGATAATATTAAAGCAAGTTGTTGAGAGCAACAATTCTGGCACTATTTATGGAAATGGACACTGAGATGAGTGTTTCTGTCCTTGATTGCTTTGTCTGTGCTGGGGTAATTATGACCTCCTTCCCTCCCAAATTAAGGCAACACTGGAGGAAAGAACATAAGAGCTGCTTCGATTTCCAATGTTTTCCTCAGTTCGGTGCTGTCACTTGGCAGCAAAGACTTTACTGCTACTCATTTGTTCTCCAGATTCAGTGGGAAAGCCATCGTCTACTTCTTAATGGAACTGTTCGGCAAACCACATCCATTACYAAGAGACTCACCCTCTCTTCCACAAGCAAGCCTACATTTTGCCCCTACTAAGACAAGAACAGTAAATAAAATACAAGGCTTGAGGTCTCAGGTGACAAACTACTATAACTTTTAACCAAAATGTAGTTCAAGTTCTACAACTGTAGAACCAAATTGTAGTTCAAGTTGTACAATTAACAGCCAGACTAACTTTCCTTTTAATGGAATTAAATAAACTAAGTCCTAGGAACCTAGAACCAGACCCTTAGCTACAGTGAAATCAATAAAACTTYCCTGTGTTCCAAATTTCCACTTCTACTTCCATTTTCTGAGGGCTTAAAATGTCTCTTTTTAGAATGTCTTTTCCTAGGCGTGCTCTAAATGTGGTGTTAACGAAAAACATTAAAAAAGTTTTATCTTAGCAAAGATAGGGGCTAAGCTCCAAGAAACAGAAAAGACCGAAATTCTGAAACAATAATGGACCGACACAACTAACAGCCGYATTACGACGCTGTCAGCGTTATGTTCCACGTGCTTTGTGGCTGGCTGAAGTTGTYCACACCAAATCACACTGGACTGGAACAGGCTTACCCAAGCAAAACAGGCAGGCAAGTGAAAGCCACAAACAAGGTACTGAAGCATCATTTACTGCGTGGCCAGCACATGTCTTCAGGCACTTGGAGGGGGTTTATGGTAACAGGCAGCACAAAGTAGGACACTGAACAGACAGACCTGGCTACGCTGGCAATAATTTCTGATCAAGTTTAAAACCAGTAATTGAACAGTCAGTCTCGGTTTCTTAATTTACATAACTAAGAGGATGCATCAGTATACAAGATGCAAATCAAGTTAATTTTGCCTTTATCCTCCATATTTGCAGACTGTAAGCATAGCTTTTCCCTTACTGTCTCATTAACTAATAGTTTGGTTTTCTTCTTGGCATAGTTTAAGTGTTTAATATTCTCTCTTTTAAAGTACAGATGGAGGAATATAAAAATGCCTTCAGTTTCATGCAGTGGTCACACATAGGTGCCTGAGTTAATTAACAGTTACGCAGCACTACAGAGCCAACAAGAGCTTCACAGAGGAAAACCCACATCACTTAGATTATCAAAACACCGTACCTTCCCTCCTCTTTCTACAGTCTCATGAACTTTCTTCAGGAAGTCTCTTTCTCTGCAGCGTTTGGAGTCTCTGATAGTTGTGGCATAGGTGGATTCACTTATTAATAAATCTGGGCGACACTTATCAATCCAGGCAGCACTAAAACAAAAGGAATTTTAAAAAAGCCAATCAGACTAAGGGACGGTACCTGGCATTTCTGACCTGCAGGTCTCAGGGATGGGTGGAGAACGTCACTGTCTCCATTTGCAGATAGGAAMACAGGTACACAGATGGGCATCGGCTTGCCCAAAGTCACCGAGGAGTTCTGTGGCAGCATCAGACTCCTCTCTTTGCAGGCCATGCTTTCTTTAAATTAATCCAGCTCAGAATAGAGACTACAGATTTTGAAAAGCAATTCTTCTCCAGTCTATTACTTGTTTTAAATGCATTAAAATGTTATTCTCAATAGCATGAATATTATAAATCTTTCATATATGCCAGTAAAAATAAAATGAACATTAAAGTTTGTGATTAGCGCTCTCTTAGAAAGTAAATACATTTAGAAGATACCATGACAATAAAACATTTCCAACATCTAAGTCCAATTATTATGCAGCCTTAAAAATAAATTAATCTGAGTACACAGAATAAGATTACATTAAGGTCTATCTGGAAGAATCAATGTAAATCTGTTCATTCTCATAATGCAAAACTGCATTTATCTTTCCAGCAAAGACACCATTAAATATTCTCCTAACAAAGATGCTGATAAGCCCCTAGTATTAACAGAAGCTGTGCTAAAATCTTCCTGTCAGAAATATATACAACTCATAAAAACTCAGCTTCCTACTTACCCTAAATGTCTGTCTGGTGTCATGTTATAATCGCCCTAATGGAAGAAGAKAAGTCCATTAATATTCTCAAGGTGACGGGACAGGCCGTTAAAAGGAGACGTAGGTACCTATACCTATCGCTGTGCATACTTACAGTGTACACAACTGACTCACATCCAACCTTAATCTGGAACATGGCTGCTCCTAGCACGTGGCCTGCATAGTATGCCTTGATCTCCAGCTCCTCATCCACCTGCACCAACAGGCAAACACTGCACTAGTGCAAACATTTAAAAAAAAAAAAAAATTGCTCTGCCTTCTACAGCAATCCAACTGGTCTGACCCAAGAGTATGCCAAAATGATCATTYACCTGAACTGTCTGGTGAAGATGCACAGCAACCACTTTTTTCATACAGTCTTTAATCATTTGGGAAGTGAAGAAGTTAGTTTCCCCTTTCTTATCTACAGTTATTTTCCTGTAGTCCTCCAGGAGGATGGGACAGATGGCCTTGGTAGGATGTGTCATGTAAATGGGCCCRTCGTAACCGACCATTTCACTGAAATACGGTAAAGCTCCACAATGGTCCAGATGAAAGTGGCTGCAAGAAGACACAAAGGATAAAGGAGATGCCACACAGGAATTTGGCTTGCCTGGTTCTCAGATCTTGCTCTGGATTTTTAAAGCACTGCATGACATAGAGGAACTAGCCAAAATATGAATGACGGACTTACAACACGTTTGGGTTGCTAGGACAGTATACAAAGCTTTCCCGTTTCCCATCTGACCTGTGACAAGGAAGGACACTTTCTCACCTGATGATCACGCAGTCTAGAAAGTCAGTCAGCCTTCCATTCTGCGTGATGTAAGAGAAGTCAGGAAAGCGTCTCTGCAAAGACATGAAAAAACAGGGTATCCATTATGAAAGAAAGCCAGTTAATACTGGTGTGAACCTGAAACACTGGAAACCACCTCGAGGCAAAACGGCAGTAAGGCAGCAGACCGCACYGGTGTCAGCAATATGGTGAGAGCTGCAGGCAAGACATCAGCATTTGTGTGCAGAAACAAAGAGAAAAAGGATGGGATGGCTGCCAGAGGACAAACAGGGAAACCGACCTTGCAAATAAATAAATTACAGCCAAGTTTATCTTCAGAGTAAAACAGGTCACCAGTGGGTTTTAGCTTACCTATAGGCACTAAGGCAGAAAGCCTCAAAACCTTTTCTGTAATGGCACACTGGCTGTGTCGCACTTTAACTCTTTCTATCTTACAGAATATTTTGCCATTATTCCTTTCCTACTAGTATCAGGTGACCAAACGTCAGGAATATTTCCTAGCTCTCTCTCTAAAGCATCAGAGATGTGTGGTGCAGATCCCACAAGTAATTGCCCAAAACCAAGCATCGTGTCAAGAGCAGWCTAGCTAATGATGGGATTAATGCTTTAAAGCATAGAGGATACCTGCCCACGTGAAATATAGAAAGACCAAAACCACCAGGAATGGAGCACTCACAGCTTGCTTAATATTTTTTTTGGAGCCCACGACCCCAGGAAAGGATGTCTGGATGGCGGCACTTCATATACCAGGAGGGGACGCACCTCTTGCACAGGAAGGCAAGATTTTGAAGGGGCAACAGTAGCTCGTTCTCTGCCCTAACCCAGCTCCAGCAGCGGCTGACACACGCGCCCAATAACGCATGCCTAGCTAATATTACCCGTATGGCACGTAAGACRAGTCAGGCAACGTTCAAATAAAAGGGAACAGAGCGGAACAATGTACCAGGAGCCCTGCTGGGAAACGCCAGGCAGATGCACCTTGAAAGCATCTCTACACAACATTCAGGCTTCTCCGCTATACTCACATCGTCGTTGTAGCCCATGTGCATCCCACAGTCAAGCATGACATTTTTYCCAGCAATAGACACAAGGATACAGCTGCGCCCCACATCCTGGCCAGCTCCTGGACCCAAGCAAAAGACAGGCAAGTAAGACATCTCTGGGGATATTTACAATCACTGCGAGAGAGAAGCATTTAATGGTCCGTACAAACTTCCTTCTGATTCAGGAAAAGACGACATCCTTTCTTCCAAGCAAGCAGATCTGTTAGAGGGTGACCAAATGTGAACTGACTTACCCCATTCCCTGAGCTTACGAGGGGGCCTTCCAGCTGCAGTTGCAAAACTGCAGTAAATACAGCACTGCGTCCAAGCAGCTCAGATGCAGGGCACGTTTGTTCTCTGCCCGCTGCTGTGCAATCGCAGCTACGCAGTTTCAAGTRAGAGCAAAATAATCTCTTATCTGGAAAGGATTAGCATGGAACTCAGAAGTTCCCGGGGCTCTGCACCTCCCCAAGCRCTCTGCCTCTCAGTGAAAGCACAGACCTTCATTAAGCTCTAGTAAAGTCCATTCCAAGCCAGAAAAATATCCTTCAGGATAAAGCAGTTCTCCTGCTCGGCACATCCTCTGCCCTCTCAGTACAAAAATGCATCTCTGTGCAACCCACAAAAAACAAACAAACAAAACCAAAACAAAAAAAAAGAGAAAAATTCGCTTCCCGTGGATCTTTAGCTCTGTTAAGTGAGCTAATACTCTATGTATACTGTACAATACTACAACACCTTTACCAGTATTTATTAATGACTCCTGTAATCAAAATAGAGTTGTCAGACTGTTGGAGCCCTATTTGCTTGCAAGACAAATGGAGGACAACGACGTACTGACAAGAACCAAGTCARGATGCTGCACAACTGTATCGCATATTGCAGTATACCACCACGAGCAGTTTTTGTGGCACGGAAAGCCACGTACATCTCCAGCAGTCTAACAYGTATTACTTCGAAATCTAAATTCCAAACTTTTTCAGTGTTTCTATTTCAGGACGATTTTAGATTGGACTTACCCAAGGGAGTGACTTTTATTTCGGGCATTTTAACAAACTCTAAATCACAAACTGCACGGTAAACTATTTCAGAAACAGTCTAATGGGGGCCGCAAAAAGGAGCGAAGATTTAGCCGTTCTTACAGCCGCCATTTCAATTATTTTCCGGTACCAAGCAGAAGACTTAAGCAGAGGCCCAACTTCTTCCTAGAGGGAAGACAGTCAGAAAAGACAAGTCAGATCAACGCGTGGATGATTAACAACTCCTGGGAATTCAGGCCTGCTTGGCTCCGACAGCCACCACCCCCACGAACCGGGGAACGCGGCCCAGTCCGCAGGCGTGAGGCAGGCGGCAAGGCAGGGAGCGGGGAGGGCTCCCGGCCCTATTTATTTATTTATTCACACCACCCACCAGACTTCCAAGCACAACGGGCCTGCGGGTGCCCACCCCGCTCCCCAGCGCTGAGCGCAGGCGACGCTGAGGGAAAAACTGGGCCCCGGCGCTCCCGAGGCCCTCACGGCCCCGACCCCCGGCAGCGGAGCGCACCCCCCCACCACCATCACACCCCCCCCCCACCGCAGCACCCCGGCCCCGCGGCGGGGGGTCGTGCCCCCCCCTCACCGCCGCCCTAGCAACGGCCCGCGGGGCCCTCACCGCCGCGCCCGGCCGTCTCCTCGACGCCGCTGCGCATGCGCCGCCGCCCGCCCGGCAAGGCCCCGCCCCCGCGCCTCGCGGATTGGTCGGGCTGCGGGTGACGGACGGACGGGCGGGCGGCGGCGGGGGGCGATGGCGGGCGCGGAGGGCGCGTTCAGCCTGCGGGAGGTTCTCGCCGCCTTCCAGACGTGCGTGACGGAGCGGCGGGAGGTGCTGCTGGGCCCCTACCTCTGCGGCTGGCGGGGGCTCATCCGGTGAGTGCCCGCGGCCGTCGGGGTGCGGGCTCCGGCTGGCAACCCGCTAACGCGAGCGTGTCTTCCCCGCGCGCAGGTTCCTGCACAGCCTGGGCGCCATCTTCTCTTTCGTCTCCAAGGACGCGGTGGCCAAGGTACAGATCATGGAGAACTACTGCCGCGGCGAGCAGCGGGAGAAGTACGTGTCGCTGCAGTCCATGGTGGAGTACGAGCTGGCCAACGGGTTGGTGGACGTCCAGAAGCGGTCGGGCCGGCCCGACTCCGGCTGCCGCACCGTGTTGCGTCTCCACAGGGCCCTGCGCTGGCTGCAGCTCTTCCTGGAGGGGCTGAGAACCGGCCGGGAGGATTCCCGGACGTCCGTCATCTGCACGGACTCCTACAACGCTTCTCTGGCYACCTACCACCCCTGGGTGGTTCGCAAGGCTGCCACGGTGGCCTTCTGCGCGCTGCCGCCCCGAAACGCCTTCCTTGAAATCATGAACGTGGGCACGCCTGAGGAAGCTGTGGCGATGCTGGGGGAGGCCTTACCCTACATCTGCGATGTCTACGGCATCACCCAGGAGCTCTTTGCCCAGCATAAGCTGCTCGACCTTCCTTGACGGGAGGGATGTTAAAAGAGCCACGCCACATTCCGACAAAAGTTGGATGAACCAGGTGAAAACTGCGTGTTTTCACAGACGGACAAGTGTCTGGTCACTCTCCCTTTTCCGGTATGGAGCTGACAAGTTGGCAAAGGTATCAGGATGCCTGACTTTGTAAGAAAAAAAAAATGCACCTATTTTTTTTATATGTATGTGTATCTGTCTGTTTGTGTGTAGAGCCTCGGCTCTACAGTAAGAAAAAAAACACTATTAGCCTGCTTAAGGGATTTCTCTTCTCCTCCTGGATTCACCTTCAACTCTCCAGCTAGGCTGGGAGCGGTGCATTTTGGTTTCTTTTTTAAGCCAAACTCTGCAACTTCAGCAGCTTCTGTGTGTTTACACCAATAGTTAAGGACCTCGTGTGACAGCACAACTTTCAGATGTGTCTGAACACATTTACATTACATGCAAGCTCACTTCGCCACTTTTGTTTACAAGCTGTTCCCTTGAATAGACCTGGGACRGGGTTTCCCTCTTTTATGCTTTAACCTTGAAAAATATAATCATGAGTAACGCATGTCTGAAGGGAAGCTCTTTTCCTTGTGGTCACAGACTCGTTTGATTACTGTTGCTAATTCTGTGTCCCCTAGAATTAAAGAAGGAAATGGTGGTGTATGTCATTATTGTAAGAGACYGTTCTTCCTTTGTGCATGGATCCATTAAGCAGGACCTTCCTTCTGCGCAGCTTCCCCTACCCATTAATCTATGCTTKATGCGTCTTGGGATGGGGAAGAGTTTTTAGCATGTACTGCACAATACTATATATCCAGCTAAGGCTGCAGACTGTACCCTTATCTGTTCTCCATGCTTCTAAATTGTGTTCTCATGATTATTTTTTTTAATGAATGTGTCAAATGCCTACAAAAATGACTTCTCTGGCTGTCTAGGGAGAAATCCAAACTTGTACTGTAAGTCACTACTTTGTGAGGCTTATGGCTTATATTGCAAATTACTGTATATAATAGCTGGTGTGTATATATATAAACACACACCTAAGTATGTAAAATGGAGTTTACTTAGCTTTTTGAAAGCTGAAAAAGCACTACATTGTAGTTCAGGATGACATGAACATTGGGGGGAGGAGGGAGAACCCCACAGGCTGTGAGATGTTTTGATTGTATCTCAGATAKGAGGCATTTTGGCCTAACGTAACAGTGCATGATTCAGGAAATCACTTTTACCTCATGGCGATTAGTCTAACTGGACATTAAATTATGTGAGTAACATGCTTCTGAAGAGTATCCTTTATAGGAATGCTTTCTGGTTTTGTGGTGTTGGAAGGAACATGACTTACAGTGTTACCTATTCATATCTTGTCCTTCACTAGCAGAGTCTGTTTCATTTACCTAGTGATCAGAYGTGAAACCAGATGAAGTCAGATGCTGCGTACTGAGCTCCTGATCACTCACATCTATCAACAGTATCTTTTGCCTTAAGACAGGAAATGGAATCTCCTTGTATAYCCTAAATGGAGGTTGAGTTGCTATGCTGTGAAAACACAAATATCATTCCCTTTCTGCTAAGAACACCTTAAAATGATTATATAGTTCCATAGGATAAATCCATGTATTAAAATGGAGCAGTTCTGTGTTACAAACTATAGAATACGTCTTCCTGGACCTCCCTTGCTGTCTGATACAGGTATAGCTGGTATYTCATCTGTGTAGTATATTAAATGCCTTAAACTATGTCAAGCAACGTTGTGTGTCAAGTSAAAAAATGTTTTACATCTCTTGGGAGTTTAATGCAGAAATGGTAGTATGACCACATGAGAAAATTACCTTTCCTCCCTTGTCACATTCATTCTCAACTATTCCTCTTATGAGATAAGCATTAATGTTGAAAAGGAACTTGATTTTTGCCAATAAAGAATCAAACTTCCTCAGTAGGGGAAAAACTCTGTTGTACGTTTATAACCAATCATTTTGTGCAAAGTATGCTTCAAGTAAAATACAGCTTTCCATCAGCCTGCATGCTCTCATTTAAACAAGGTATTGCCTAATGATAATGTTATTTGCCTGGTGTCCTGCTCCGGCTCCAAATGATGGGAACCTTTTTAACAGCCCCAGTTAGTTACCACTGAGTAAAACTAAGGTCCTCTACTTGGCTTTGGGCAAGTTCAGAATCTAGCAGCTTTCACTAATGGGGCCAAATTCAGAAGAGTAAAACCTTCACCTACAGTGACTGGTGTACTTGAAAGCTGCAACAACACACAGATTCACTAGAGGGAGTTTGAATATTTTGCACAAACGTCCATTACCTAAGCTACCTCCTCTGCCACACTGAGCAYACTTGATTTCACGTGGAAGTATGGATGGGAGTAAATAATCGCCTATGTGTGACTTCTACACCATTCAAACAGCTTTTTTTTTTTTTTTCCTTTGTGCAGTTGAATTTGTATTTAGCACTTTTTAGAAGAAGTTAGATAGTTAAAGCTAACATTTAAATATTCATTAAGGGGAAGGCATCCTTAAAAGGATGTCAGTATAAACATATCTGTATAACGTAGCTATAGAAATCTACAGCTGTTGCTTGCCTGAAGTACTTAGATACTTTGCTTTCTACAATGTACCTGCTTCTCTTCATACATGGAAAAACATTCTAGCCTTGTGGCAAAAGTGGTATATCACYTTGGCAGTATAAGCAGTTTTTATGATACAGTATAAATAAATAAGCAGCCAATAAAATGCAGTAAATTGAACTTTCCAATTTAGAGCTATCCTGTTCTCTAAAATTCAAACCTTACAGAAAAAATGCAAACCATGACACAACCTAAATTACTATGCTGCGGAACTTGTACCTAAACCAAAGTTTTTAAACTGAAGTTAAGATCATAGCTCAGTGTGAGAAAAATTTAGATCAGCCAATAACAACTTCCTAAAAATAGCAGTATAGCTGAGTAATAGCTCACCAACCTTGCAATCTAGGAATGGCCGGCTCCAGACRAGTTCTTGCGATGCACTGAGGAAGATTTGGTTATCTCCATGATGAGGTGACCTTGAATTTAAAAAAAAAAAAAAAGAAAATTACTGCTGTGTACATCTCTTACCATTACCCTTTAGTTCAGGCAACTCARCATATTATTCTGAAGTTCATTTAAAAATAAATTATGTGACATTCCTTCAGTGCAGGCCGCTTCTAAGTAGGGAGCACGCAAGCGAATGCTTGGATCAGAGGCAGCCAGGGAGCAACGCTGGTGAGCAAGGAAATTTTTTTCCTACTCAGCCGCCCCACGGGTAGTGGTCACGTTATGGTAAGAGGCACCGTTCCCACAAGGCACACCTCAGCCGGTGGGATTCCGCTCCTCGGCGGTGCTTTCAGGTGAGCAACCTCCACTGATTAAGATCTGCTCCCAGCATTAGCCAAGTCACAAATGCAGCTGTTTGTGAAAACTGTAAACAGGGACAGTTCCTACAAACACATTCCCCTGAGGATGTTGTTTCTTGTTTGGTCGGGGCGGGGGGGAGTTAATGCTAAAGACGTGTCCAAATGAGGGTGGGGCACCCGAGTTTACCACCTATCCTACAGGAAGTCCAATGTCCAGAGCTGCGACAAGGAGTTCAGCAGGTCACTCTGCTTGAGTAAAGGCTACTCACTGAGTAAAGGAAACCAGGATTAGGCTAGTGGTTTGCAACCACGTACACCGATAGAGTATTGCTGCGTATTTGACTGTTGCCCACTTAAGCACAGAGTTACACATTTAATTAATTTTGCTAAACAAATTCTTCCCCGTTATTTTCATCTCTCTGAGTTCTATTTAAAGAGACTTCCTGGGAACTGTTGCAACTAGATCTCCTGCCCTGGTCCCTCTCCCACATTCACTTGGAGATTTCTTTGAAACATTTTCCCCAGAACAGACAAATAATGGTCCCTGACCTGCTGCTGTGCTTGAGCGTTGGTTACGCAGCAGCCCTCAAGCCCACATGCCTATCAGCTCAGTTTCGAAGGCCTGGCGATTATATCATAGGAGGCTTGTTCCCTTTTGGAATGGACACCRTAAACCTGACGGCACGATCGGAGCCCACATTGGTTGTGTGTGAAAGGTAAGAGGAATGTCAGCTTCTTTACTACATGGGAAGTTTGGTCACTTGGGCGGGGAAGAGAAAGGAAAAGAAAATAGTCCTTCTGATAGCAACTGATGGTCTCACAGGCGAACATTAAAGATGGAAACAAAGATTAGCCCTAAGGTGCTGGAGCTCTGGGTACTGTGCCATCAGTTTCTGATCCTGAAATGGAAAATGGTTTTGTGTTTTCTTGACCCTACCACACAGTCAAACTTCTGATGCAACCATTTTGATGAAAGCTTTTAGTGGCACTGGCTTCCTCGGTGTTTTGAATCTAACACACAAAGGTGTAAATGTTGCTTTTGCTTCCAGCTGGAACGAGAAGCACGTACTGCACTCTGCAGACAGCTGACACACGCTGAGATGGTGCTATTGCCTTTTATGAGGTCAAAGGACACTCAGTACTGTGCACAAGGCAGAGCAGGAAACTAAATCGCCTGGCTTGCAGGCTTGCTGGTGTGTGATCAGTATTTCCTACTCAGTTACACCAAGGTGGTTCACACCATCACATTACAAGCTACTTAACAGCTCTTTGTGAGAAAAATGAAAAGACATGCCAGTGTCCTACCTGCTTCTTTGGCAGCAACAAAGCACAGAAAAGCGCGGTCCAAAATCTTTCCATCTTTGCAGGCCATGAGGCAGGGAATATGCCCCATGGACGGAGCTGCACAGCRGAGGAAAACCCCAGGAAGAAGGACATCTCTCTTGAATTAGCATGCACGGCGCTTTGGGAACCACCGGCTTCATGGCTGAAGTACACAAAGCTAAGACCAGGAGGTTGTCTGAGTCTTGACCCTYACAGCTAAGCATACTGGTCTCTCTACACCTCTGTTTCTTCTCCTGTGAATCACAACAGAGGATATATTYGCTGACAGATGAGATTAATTAGATTTGAAAGGCGCTCAGAGCCTCTCTACTCACAGTACAAAATTTACAAAGGCTATGAGTACAGGGATGCTCTGCTGATSCTGCCGTGTATATCTGCCTTGGCAACAGACAATGCTAAAATGTCAAAGAATGTGGAATAAGCTGTAACAGCACTGACAGACCCTGTAATTCTCTGTCTCCTCTTACTGCAGGTTATTTGTAGATGGGCTAATATGGGCTCTTGGGATGAAGTTTGCTATCGATCAGATCAACAATTCCACTTCACTTCTCCCGGGAGTAAAGCTGGGCTATGACATGTACGACACCTGCTTTGAGCCAGTGGCGGCCCTACAGCCCAGCTTGCTATTTCTGACCCAAAATGGCACAACGGGCATCGGAGTCCTGTGCAACTACACYGACTACCAGCCTCGTGTGATCGCTGTGATTGGCCCACATAAGTCAGATCTCTGCCTGGTAACAGCCAAACTATTCAGCAGCTTCTTGATCCCACAGGTAAAGAAACTCTCTGGAGAAGCACCTTGAGGCCGCACCTCGAATACTGTGTTCAGTTTTGGGCCCCTCACTACAAGAAGGACATTGAGGTGCTGGAGCGTGTCCAGAGAAGGGCGACGAGGCTGGTGAAGGGTCTGGAGCACAGGTCTGATGGGGAGCAGCTGAGGGAGCTGGGGGTGTTCAGCCTGGAGAAGAGGAGGCTGAGGGGAGACCTTATCGCTCTCTACAACTACCTGAAAGGAGGCTGTAGAGAGGTGGGGGTTGGTCTCTTCTCCCAAGTAACAAGCGATAGGACGAGAGGAAATGGCCTCAAGTTGCACCGGGGTAGGTTTAGATTGGATATTAGGAAAAATTTCTTCACCGAAAGGCTAGTCAGGCATTGGAACAGGCTGCCCAGGGAAGTGGTGGAGTCACCAWCACTGGAGGTGTTCAAAAAACATGTGGATGTGGTGCTTCGGGACATGGTTTAGTGGGCACGGTGGTGTTGGGTCAACAGTTGGACTTGATGATCTTGGAGGTCTYTTCCAACCTTAATGATTCTATGATTCTACACAAGAATTCTCCTTTTTGCTGGGGAAAGGGTTTGGATCAACAACGCAGTCTATGCTCTAGGTCTTTGAAGGAGGACTGTTAAAGCGCAGATTCCAGTCTTTCCTCTGCCACAGATTTCCTGAGTGATCTTGGGTAGGTCATTAAACTTCCCTCCTGGAACACACTCCAGTGTTTAACTTCCCGGAGAGAAGAGGGATAACTTGGGCTGCTCTGTGATCCAYGTAAAACGGGAATAACGGAGCTCCCAGCGTAAACTGGGAGGATCCCATGAAAATACATCTGTGACTGTAAGTACTCATTTACCACAAGAGAGAGAGCTATGATGGTCAGGTAAATTTAGCCCTGAGCTARGATACTACTGAATCTTGGGTGTCCCCCTTTGTAGAAAGTAGCTAATTATCATTGTCATTAATRATAAGGGCTGGTGCTGTGGTGATGGACACGAATGGCAGTAGGAGGAGATAGCCATGTGGGACAGTGCTACCGGAGGCAAGTGACAGGGGTTTATGGTTCTCTTGGTAAATGCCGCCATGGTGGACCTATCCCTTTAGATGAGTTCTTCCTTCCCACTATCCTGAGCCAGCATTTTTGAAAATCTAGTGCACTGAGACTAAGCAAAGAAGRTGGAGAGTGATCTGGACTGTGAACACTTCCCTCAACTATACTCTTTGCCTCGCTTTCTCTCTTATCCTCAAATTCGCAGGTCAGCTATGGAGCTAGCAGTGAGAAGCTCGGCAACACGGAGATGTACCCATCCTTCTACCGTACTGTTCCCAGTGATAAGAACTTGGTGGAAGCTGTGGTCCTGCTACTGAACAAGTTTGGATGGAACTGGATTGCCACCGTTGGAAGCGATGATGAATATGGCCGAGGAGCCCAGGGGCTCTTCTTAAGCATAGCTGGAAATCACAGCATCTGCATTGCATTCGAGGGGCTAATTCCTACAGACCTTGCAGACCCCAAAGCCAAAAACCAGCTGGAAGATACCATTAAGTTAATTAACAACACCAAAGTCAACATCATTGTCCTTTTTGCCTTTAGTCAGCCAGCCCAGGCCCTGCTGGAACACAGCATCAGCATGGGACTGAGCAAGAAAGTCTGGATTGGCACTGAAGCCTGGATGTTGTCCGACATAGCTGCCTCCATCCCAAATATTCAGAGCATTGGGACAGTCTTAGGCTTTGTCATGAAAGCAGGCACAGTCCCCGGCTTCCAGAAATATGTTGCCGACCTCTTTACCTCTGTTCAGCAGGATAAATTTTGCCAGGAGTCTAAAGAATTCAACCACCGCATGAGCKCTGACACGCTGGACACACATTGCAAACAGTGCGACCACATCTCGCTGCACGACGTCTCGTCCACGCTAAGCCACTCTCAGATACAACCGGTGTACGTCGCAGCCCACAGCGTGGCTTATGCGCTGCACAGAGCGCTGGGGTGCACCCACCAMGCGTGTCCCAAAGCATCCATCAGATCTTGGCAGGTGAGTAAAGGTCAGGGGGAACAAACAGCCATTTTTCATCCAATCTATGCGTCAGAGCTGCACGCAGGCAGACCGGGAGGGGAGGTAACACCGCACTGCGTGCCCTGGTAGTGATACGACCTCGGTAATTCCCTCTGCCAGTCAACCCCTCCACCAGCACGCTGCTGGCTTCTCTGCTGCTGGCTAGTCTCCAGGGTTATGTTCTGGCTCCGACTAATTGGGCTTGGCACAATAGATAGAGCAGTTGATAATACAGGMAGAAGGCCGGTAGTTGTCCCACGTAAGGGACAACTGATTTCAGCCAGAAATTAGCTTACTGCATTATCATCCTCCAAGCAAGAACATCAACTGTACCAATACTCACTGTCAATTTTCATTTTCTCCTCAGCTGCTGCACTTCATGAACACCCTCCCGTTCAAGGTGAACAGCCAAAGTTTCAGGTTTGATCAATCCCATGGCACAAACACTGGCTACAAGCTTATATTCTGGTCCTGGAAAAACGGCACCCTTACTTATCTGCCTGTTGGCGACTATGAAGAGTCCTTGTACATCAATAAGTCCCAAATTCAGTTTCACACTGCAGATCAAAAGGTAAAGATGGTGGGCAAAAGCATAAACAATCACAAAATGAAGTGAACTTTTTTGCTGCTTCATCAGGACTGTCCGTGAGGAGCTCTTAGCCTGCATGCTACTCCTACAAGATTTGCCTGGGACCCAGTTCTTGCTCCTCTGCAAACATGTAATCCATCTCCATTGTGGAAAACTAGAAAAAGGTATTCCCAGCACTGTTTAAGACTCAGACACAGGTTGGATCCCAGCACAGCATAGCCAATTTCTTCTAATTTTTTTGGTGATACACTGCTTCTCCTGAAAGCGTCTGGCTGACATTCATTCTTCCTTTTGTCTAGGAGCCTACATCAGAGTGCTTCCGACAATGTAAACCAGGACAATTCAGACAATTAAAAGGATTCCAGCTCTGCTGCTATGACTGTACAGATTGTCCAGAAAACACCTTCTGGAGCCCTAAAGGTGAGGTCTGAGAAATTCAATGGCTTTAACTGTCTGTATTGCGTCTATCTACTGGTTGAGGTCACACAGGTTYACAGAGCTGGTAACGACCAGTTGCGAGCTCTTCCTCCATGAAGCACTGCCAGGGCAGAACATTCTCCTCCCTTTTGTTCTGCTGTGCATTGCTCAGTCTTGCTTTACAGATCTTCAGTGAGGGACCTTCCTCCGTTGATSCCAAAGAGAATGCATAAGGACAATGCGTATGTTTTATCTCAAGAGGTAGGAGAGAGGGGTATAATGAAATCCTGGGGTCATAGGTAGAAAGGAGGCATATGATGAAATTCTGGGATCTTTTGGAAGCTGGTGATCCTTCCTGGGGAAGGGAAACAGAGCCAAGAAATACGTGGATCCTTTTGGWGGGAGGATGGAGAAGTAGCGGGGAAAAAAGAGATCGAACTATCACAAGCTTTGGAGATCCAATACGCTTAGGAAGTGGGGGGGAAGTAGGCAAGGCAGCACCCAAACGAGCTACCTAATTCATGACTGTGATCCTTCCCCAAGGACTGCCTGCAGCAGGGTAGCAGCACTCCACTGCAAGGTGGTCATCAACTTCTCACTGCTACTTTCAGACAGCTCCACCTGCACTCCCTGCCTAGAGCATCAGTGGTCCCCTGTCCGCAGCACACAATGTTATGACCGCAGCGAGAGATACCTCTTCTGGAATGAGCCGCTCACCATTGCCTTGCTAACGTTGATGTCCATCACCATCTCCCTGACTTGTTTGACAGCAGCGCTCTTTTTAAAGAACCTTGAGACTCCCCTTGTGCAGGCTTCCGGAGGCAAACTGAACCTCTTTGCCTTGTTCACCCTCATGCTGCTGTGTCTCAGCTGCTGTCTCTACATAGGGAAGCCCAGTGACCACCTTTGTATGATCCAGCAGATGGTCTACGCCCTGTGCCTCAACGGTTGTTTCTCCACCTTCTTCATCAAGTCCCTTGAGATCACCCTCGTGACAGAGTGCCCTCGCTGTGCCCCCACCTTCTCGCAGTGGGTGACCCAGAGGAGGGCTTGGCTCCTTGTTGCCTYGTGCCTCCTCACTGAGTGCTTGTTCTGCTTCTGCTATCTTCACTTGGGCCCTGACTATCTGCTGTCCGATTACAAGTCACTGCCCACCGAAGTTCTGCTTGTGTGTAACACAGAGTCCTGGTTTGCCTTTGCCCTGCTGCATGGCTACAACGGCTGCTTAGCCTTTGTCTGCTTCTTGTGCACATTCATGGTGCAGACTTCTGGTAAGAAATACAATATTGCCAGGGGGATCACATTTGCCATCCTAATCTAYTTCATCATCTGGATCTTCTTCGTTGCTATTTTTGCCACGCTGAAGACGGTCCTCAGGCCTGTTACTCAGATTGGTACCATTTTGACAACCAGTCTGGGTATCTTGGGGACCTACTATATCCCTAAATGCTACATCATCTTGCTTAAGCCTGATCTGAACACAGTGGATTATTTCCAGAATTCCGTCAAAGAGGAGCCAGAGGAGGACTCTCAATAAACAGACAATAAACCAGATCCATTGTCACCTGCTCCTGAATAGAAGCTGGCTGTATTTTAATGAGATAATTCTGTTTATGATGACTCTATAAGCTATGGTCCCAGACACAATCACCATATAAAATACAGCCTTATCCAGTAGGCYGAACACTAGGACCAGGATTTTTACGCTGCAAAAGCACAGGGCTCTACTCCGTGAGCTAAAGCAAAATGTCCCCAGCAGAGCAGTACCCACCCCCTCTGTAGGTAACCCCCTGTTTCATCACCCACAGGGAGCCAAAAGCAGGTTCAGTCAGGCAAGCAACCTACAGTACTGATATTCTATATGAATCTCTCAGGTCTGGCCATCTGAGCTAGAAGCCTCACCCGGACCGCTTTCCTGTAAAGACTGCTGGTAATTTCCACTTCTCRTTAACTAGATAACCGCTCCAGAGATATATCCATTAATCCTTTCCCAAGCCTTATAAGAACTTTCAAATGGCAGCGCAGAAATAAYAACTAGAAAAACAGAAAGGAATCATCTGAAAAGGTGTGAGATTATAGACCACAAATATACACTCGCTAATGGTAGCGAGTACCTATCTACACAGGATCCTCTATAAAGACCTTCTCCTAGCAAGCAACACCAGAAAACACAGCTCCTATGCGGGTCTCTCCTCCTGTTAGATATAGAAGGGGGCTGAGGAGGGGGAGGTAATCGACAGGGAGAACCAAAGGYCCTGCACACTGCTCTGTAACTGCGGTCTGTACACATCCACGTGTGTTTGTGCGCTTGCTTTAATAAAAGTGGAGTCAACGACATCCTGCAGCTCTGGGTCTCTTTTTTGACGGTTACTTGCGAACTTTTCACCATCTAGGTTGTGAAACTGYACGGTTCTAATGGCCACCAGGATCCTTAAGAGAACCCTTCCCATTGTCCCTGTGAATGAGATTCTGTGACGGAACATACCGATCCTCTGGGCTGCCCTCTCTGCTATTTAAACAGAGGGGCTCTGACTTCTCAGTACGGCACTGAGTAAGTTTTGCTCATTTTTGAYTGAAGTTTAGAGGATACCTGGAAAGGTATACATGAAGTTAAGAACACAGGCGAAGAGTACACAAAGAAATGGGTAGGTCATACACAAACTGAAGTACAAGGGAACRACTGTGTTCAGATCAAGAAGGGCTGGCTATTTTGACGCTTAATGAAATAAAAGATTGAAAGGCTAAGCACAGCTTCTGATGACAACCATTGCTTTTCTAGTTCATGATATCATCAGTACTCTGCTGCAGCGTATTAACTGAGAACTCATCCTTATATATCGAGTGTTGAAACAAAACACAAGCAAGAACTTGTATTTCTCAAGAGATTTCAGTTTCATTCCAAGTCAGAATAATTGTAGTTATTCAAGCCGGAATCTCAGTAAAACAGAGATTTTTTTCAGATAAATTATATTGTAAAAGTTTAGGTATCATAATGGAAATATTTATCATAATTTCACACTTCTTTTACAACATGAAATTCAGTTTTGATATCATTGTCGTGAAACAAAAAGCTGAACTTTCCAAAGTCAATGTTTAAATTTCTGTCAGGTAATGTTTTCTATGGAAAAAATTCCTTTTTGAATTTTCTTGACTGCTTTGTCACAAAATCCAGAGAAATCATTCTGATAGGTAAAGGCAGCTGTATGCATGATACAAAGAGTGTATTACCCATTCAAATTTCAATTCACTCATTTGTGTTTCATTAACATGTGTTTGCAAAGACCATGGAAATGAACAGTGTGCAAATCACACTATCCGAAGTCAGAGCAAAAAGTCCCTCCCATCTCAAAAAACATGCAAAGATCACCAGAGAGAAACATTTCTTACGCAGTGAGACATTCTGCAAAGGGGACAAAATAAATCAAACACTTTGAGGAATAAGAAATACCTCCAACCTGTATTCTTACATATAACATGGCCCCTGTTCGCTGAACAGCAGGAGAATTCTCAAAACCAGAAAGGCTAGTGGTTTGCCCCATTAAGCATCCGATTTACAAGAACAGGTAATAGTGACAGTTTCAGAAGGCATGACAAAAAATACTCAAATATAGACTAGCTCCCTCACAAAASGTGCTTGCTAACTATAACCAGTTAATATCTAGTTTGTATTATGAATATGAACATTTACACATAAGTTACTGAACAAAAGAGGGTCCTCTAAAGTGCTGAGCRTGGAGGTTCAATGAAACGTATGGGTCTAACTCTCTGCAAATCCTGCAAGCTCTTTGCCACTAGGGAGTATTGCTTATCAAGAATTTCAGAAGCCTGTTTTTGTGTATGCAAAAATCACCTCTAATTGTCAGCCTACTGCTCGTATCAGAGAGACTCCCCTCACTGCCTATTAGCCACAGACACACCCTCTAGACAGGATTTTCTGCACAGATGAATTACTAGAATCAAACCTGAATAAAGACAAAAGAAAACACCCCTTATTTCCATTACTGTTCTCTGTAACTACCTTTACATTTCCTAGCAACGGAATTGGCCCCCCCACCCAACACTGGGCATCTCTCTTTTCTTGAAAGGCTGTTCACAGTAATTTTTTTATCCTTTAAACTATCCTTATTCTACACTCCTTTTGCAAAAAATTGTGTTGGTGTAAAGTGGCAAACCATGAAAGGTGAAAATGGAAAAACTTCCACATTATTTCACATTACTACCAAACAGTAGCAAGTAAATACCAAGTCACATCACTAAGATCTTTTCTTTTCCCCACCCACTYTGACAAGCAACTATACTGCTCTTTTATCCCCCACACTAGACTTAAAGTTYTTCCACCGATCCACTACATGGTGGTATTGGAAGTTCACTCATCAATTCAGCTCAATTAAAGAATTTGCAAATTAATCTAAACGAGGGAATATTTTCATTCTTAAAAAAAGAGCTTTTTGGTGCACTGCAAAGCTAGATGTCCTAGATTTCTGTGGCTACCTGCATAAAATTCTCCTGGCTTACTTGAGGAAAAATGTGAAACATTTGACAAAAGTACTCCTCAGTGTGATTAAAGATAGCAAAAATCTGACCTGAAGACTGGAAGTCCTTGTTTCTGGAGACTGCAGCAAGTCTTCACGAGCATATTGTTGCACCTGAGAAGCTCACTCAGCAGTACTCCTCACTTCAGTGCTCTGATTTCATAGCAGAGAAGCATTAAGTAACTTTTGATCATCATTCCAGAAATAGAGAAGGAAAAAATAAAATTTAGCTCTATTGCTTCTCTTTCCGGCAGCAGAGCTAAAGCCATGATAGACTGATTTTTCTTTYCATTCAAGGGGAAGAGGGATGGGGGCGGGGGAAGAGGGAGGAAAGGAAAAGTAGCTGATTAAATTGCTCAACCAGCTCCAGTCACCTGCAGACAATTCATACTAGGTCAGCTGGAGTCCATCAGGCCCTGCAGTAAAAGGCTGCAAGAGCATGGCCAAAATTCTGGTCATTTAATATTCACCTAACCGGGAAAGCGCTGGCTAGACTATTTTGCATCCTATGTAAACAAATATGGTTTGAAAGGAAGAATATGGGAAAGTCTGCATGACTTTCTCATAGGCTCTTATATAAATCTGCTGCAGAATTACGCCATTTATAATGGSTGCCTCCATAATAACTACTACTTTGCTTCTCCCTTTGCTGATTGATCTCTACCAGCTAAGAAGAGGGAATCTGCCTCATCAAGCTGTGGTTGTTCTTTGTACACAAACCACTCAGACCATACAGGGAGGCTGGGTGTCCTTATGTTGCATGACAAATGCACCGTGGTTTAAGGCTTACCAGTTAGTCTGCAAAGTGGTGTCCTAATGATCCTAGCTTGTCTCTGCTGGAGTTTGTGCACAGAGTCCAGAAAAAGGGAATATTCACATGAAACAGCTGAATACATTGATGGGTTCTACCAGCAGATTCATCTCCTGGGACTGCAGGCAGGAAAACTTGTTCCAGCTCATGTGTCTGTAACAGGACGTATCCTCCAGCGGTCTTTTACTTCCACAAACCTTCTTCAGCCTTTCCTGTATACCTACTCCTGCCAAGCTGTGAGAGGGAGAAGCTCAATAATTAAGAGGTAGGGCAATTTAAGGGGAAAGCACAACTTCTGCACCCATGTATTAGTCATTAGCTCAAAGCGCCAGCGCTTCTGATGAACGGCAGGGCCTTGTGTCTCCAGCCAGATGTCATCAGCCTGCATGGAAGAGTCAGGCCTCTGCACTTCAACCAGCTGCCACCCAGTTTAGTGGGGAACACTTACAGGGTCCCTGTCACACTTTGAACTGTAAGCACTTCTGAAGTACCATTAAATCACAGAACTCCCACCTGCCTATCATTAGCTCCTGAACAATCTTCTCCTGTCGAGAGGACAAAACTTCAGTGTGGCAGGGGAAAAAAAAAAAAAAAAAGAGTAAGATTCAACCAATATTTCATCATTCTTAAATAAAAGATAATGCAGTAGTGCAAAGAACTGAAGACATACACTGTGGTTATCACATAAAATTAAAAGCTTTTTAGTGTTTAAAATAGCATTTACACATAAGCAGCTATATATTAACTATACAGACACTTGGGTTTTAATACAATATCTACAAAAAAGAATTCAATTATGCAATAGACATTTAACAGGAACAGTGCAGTCCATGCTAGTAAGAGGTCACTCTTTGAGTAGAACCAATTCTAGAATAGGTGATCGTCTGGGTTTTCATTATTTAAAATCATGTAACTTTGTTCCTCTACTGTACATAAAATTCTTTACATGTATTTCTAATCACTGATTAGAATTAATAATTTTAAGTCAATCTTATTACAATCCAGTTAAATGCAAAACAAAAACAATTACATCAACTCATGAGCTGTCAAGTCTCAAGATGGGACTGCCCATTTGAAGAGAACAAAAATAATATCAAAAGTCAATGTCTGTGCATCATTGCTTGCCATCCAATATACCTTTGGATAAAGTGTCCAGGGGACTGTTACCTTTGAAAAGTAGATTTATTAACAGGAGGTAAGAGACAATAGCAGTGCTTTTAAGACTATTTGCCAAAAAACTTACTCCTCAGAGTTAATATACTGGGTGGGTACACTACCCCTACAGATACTACCTCCTTTGGATAGGAGACGTCATCCCAAACTGTTTTCTCATCRTTTTCTATGATCTTCCAAACATACCTGTTAGTCCTGGTTAAAAGCTGCTGGCAGGCATGCATGAACACTAAGCTCAGCTGCAGAGCACAGGCAGATGTTGAGGGTCTCACTTCCAGAATAAAAATGTCAACTATTTAAGGCTCCCGTTACGAGGTTGTTTCGATGCCCTATATAGCAAACCCAYAACTTCTCACTGTAGTTAGAGGCATAGGTCGTGCATTCTAGAGCCCAGCCAGTGCCAGTTACTTGACATTAAAATCAGAGAAAAATTTCAGGCCCYGGTGAGAGAAACAGACAGTTCTGCAGGACTCCAGCCTTCAAAGCTTCTTCCACCTGGCACAGTACTTCCTATSGCAAGTAGCTTCATTGGCATCGGTGGCACTTCTTTCTGCAGGTAGTACCGTACCCAACAGGAGAAACTTGCAGAGTTAGGCCCCAAGCCCCCCTTCTTGCAAAGACACATGCACATGCATTGAAAGCCAAGGACGGGATTTGGGAAATCTCCTGTCTTCATTCACTTCTGAAAATTAAGAGCTAGCAACGTTTCAGGCCCAACTTTCCATTCACTCAAACCAGCCTCTCCACTGTACACTACAAGGCAGGGAAATGAAGCTTTTGTTTTACACACAGTGGCCATTATGTATTGCACTGTTCACAGAAGGGTCATTTACATTCTCCTACTGCTCTTTGTAAATAGCAGGTTCTACACGCTCTACAGTATTAACCAACTAGCACATCTGGCAGTACATTCAGAGCACTCATTATTTGCCTGAAATGGATGCCTGTTTGTGGGCGAAGCTAGTTCAGGCTGGATTTAGCAGCCCGATTTCCTCGGCAGACGAACGCTTTCCCACACCTATGTTATGGACTGTCAGTCTCATTCCAGAGTTACCCACAAACACGCACGTACGTAACACAGTCGTTTCAACATAGCAGCAAAGACCAGAAAGACACAGAATAGTTTCTGCCAACAGCGTAACAACAAGACAAAAAAACCCAGCAGGTGTGTAAACTGCAACTCTTGAAAAGACATAAGGAAATTAAACACGTTTCTTCCATGGGTGAAAGCTCAGCCCCCAGCTTTAATCCCTTTTGGAAATACCTTATTAAAATGACAGTCTTTTCCTCCAGCCCTGTAAGTTCTGCCTTAAGGCAAAGTGGGCCAGAAAAATTGTAATATATAAGAGACCAGAAAAGTTAAAATTAATTTAAAAGTAGTGATTGTCAGTAAGTCACAGATTCCTTAACAGCGTCTCCTGGAGACATAGCAGAATTACAGAATTATTTTACCCTGATTTATTTCATTGCTTTAAATGTCAATCTTTCAAAATAGTTTACTGAGTTTAGTTAGCATCTTTGCTGTGTTACTGGGAGGAGGAAAGGAAAGGAAAGGAAACTGTTGCACAGTCAAGCTTTAGGTAGTGCCATTCTTTTGAACAAGCCATCACCAACTTTGCAATCTACGCTAGCCCAACAGACGGATTATGATGAAAGCACCACTTTCAGAAACGTTATGTAGCTTTTTGGGAGATTTTTGTGAAGAAAACTGCCCAAAACCACTCAGCTAGTTTAGAAGCCCAGTAACTGGAGCACCTAGTATGAGTGACACACAGTTTCCTAAATGCCTAGCTCCCTTTTGAAAGTGAGACTTAAGTCTCCATTTAACACAGACATTTGAGAACGTTACTCTGACTTTTGTGAAAGGGATGTGTCTACACACAGACCTGYAATAAGAAAAGTAGTGAAAAATCTATCAGAATGAACAATGTACAAAATGGACAGTTTGAAGAGTAATTTTTCAGGGTGACAAAGGAACATGAAACTACACGTATCTAGTGAGAAAGACATGTTCTCTTTTGACATTCATATTGGATATTCACACTACCCATAAAGCATGGAACATAACAAAAAGAAGCTTCTTACCAGTGAAGAAAATGCTTATAAAGACTGATTTTAAAGCACCTGTCCTAAAACCTGCCAGAAGCAGGTATCTCACAAAAGAGGATTTCACTGAGGCATGGCCCCATGGTCAAATGCCACTAAGTGACTGCAGCTTAACACATAYTTCCCATTAAATGAGCCACCCTAACAGAGTGTGGGTGTGCTCTTACCATGCCCTCATTCAGATACTTTAAAAAAGCTTCTTAAACGTCAGTGAAGGTTCCTGAACGTACTTTATCAAGCGTCCATAGCCTTAGAGCGAAAAATACACAGTAATGAAATCTTGGGGATATACAACAGCAGTTGCTTAAGTCAAAGCTCCCCAGCAGGAGCTTTAGCGTGGGTCTCGCTCTGTGTCAGGTGTAAAGATTCATTCATTGTACCATTTATGAACTGTTCTCAAAACACCCTCTCACCTCTCCGCTAATAGYTAGCCCCCATCTGTGTTCAGAACATGTTCCCTTGGGTAACACTGCAATTGCGATTAGACATCTCCAGGTTTCTATTTCAAAAAAAGAGAAAGAGACTGCTCAGAAATTAAGAACGGAAAGAGAGGCGATCAAAATGAATAGCCATGTCCCAGTGAGAGCCAGGATTTACCTACGTCTCCGCTAGAATGGGATAAATATCCCCTTCAAAAGGGAAAAGCTGCAGCTACACTAACAGAATCGCATAGCAGCAATTGTTCTATTTCGGTGGAAACAACCTTTAAAACCTGTAAGCAAGTGCGCATTATAACCAGAAGAAACAGACACATCTGTCGGCAGGGATGTGACTGAAATGCCCAGGAATGGACTGCAGCTACAAGGTCACTATCGTGATACTAAATGAAATAACTTTACAAGTTCTGCACAATGAACACATACAGTAGCAAGGCTCCACCACTCCCTTGATAGAATAATATCTAAAAAAAAAAAAAGAAAGAAAGAAAGATTGACTTATACTCCCTAGTCAGCAGAAGAAGCTAGCCACAACTTTGCCTTCTGCTAGGAATTGGTTTGAGCYGGCGGGTGCCATGCCTGCTTGGAGCGCTGACTGATGCATCCAAGAAACAGCATTACAAGGCAGTATCACAGATACTAGCCAACGGTCAWTTTTTCCTTGTAAGAGAAAAAGCAGGGAAAAATAAAAGTGCTACAATGCATTATTGGAAATTTAGAAGTCACGTGAATTAACAGTCCTTGTATCAGCCAAAAAGATACACTAATTGCATTGAAGTAGGTGCCACAATTACCAAAGCTCGTTAAGATGTGAATATAYACCAGCCATTCACAATCAAAAACAAGTCAGGGGGGAAGGGGGGGGAAAGGATAAAGAAAAGATGCAGATGCCATCAATTTGCTGATACTTAGCAATCCCAGGAGATTTTTTTTGTTCCTTTTTGTGGGGGKTTTTTTTGTATTTTTTGTTTTGTTTTGTTGATTTTTCTGCAACACAATTGCAAACCAGGAAGGTGTGACATGCAAGACAGCCAAGTTTCTTCCATTAAGTGTTCGACAATGACCAAATCGCCCACCCACCCCCAAAACAATCCCCTCCCCGCCCCGGCCCTTCCCCAAGCAGAGTCTGAAGGCACTTCCTCTCACATGATGTCGACAAAGAATTCACAAGGGTTGCCCATAGCCTTCTGGAAGGACTGCCGGCTCCCCGTCAGCTCCGGAGGAACAGAGCTCAGTTCCCTCACGGGGGGCCCTCCAGGGGGTCCGCTGGTCCCGTAGACTTTGGAGCCCAGCTTGGGGAGACTGTAGAGGGGGGGGACTCCTGGAGGCCCGTACGAATGATGGCTGTGGTGGCTTCTCTCGCTGTGGGTGGCAGAGACGTGACTCCGGTGGCTGAGCTGGCTGACCGGCCTCTCCCGACGCACGACGCTGCCGCCGCCCCCGCTGCGGGCAGTGTGGTCGGACTCGCTGCCGCTGCCAGCCGACTTGCGGTCCTTCTCTCTGCCCACAGCTCTCCTGCTGTTCTCGCTGTTGCTTCGGTTCGAGCCGCTGCTTTTGCTTCCTAAAGCCCCCGAGTGAAAAGGACACACAGAAAAGCAGAATTAGCTCAGGTCCACGGCCGTCTCCCACATCAGCTCCTACCCCGCAGATCCGGGAATGACCATTGTAATGGCAATAATGACGACAAAACCAGGCCTGAACGTGCTGTTGGTGGCTTATGGGATTTAGCAATGACGGTTGGTAGAACAAAGCTGACAAGGTTGTGCCATGCACAGGTACACGTAGACACCTTAGAGCTCGCACAGGGAAAGCAGCAGCTAGTCTAGAACCACTGGCTGAAAACCATCCGCTCCGCTGCCGCCCCACCGCCTGGAGAGAGGGGAGGAGCAAAAAAGGAAGGAAGAAGCTGGCATTTGGGTTTTGACGCAAGCAAACGAGGTTCAATCTAATTGTAACTGCATCTGCCTTTGTTATCTTCTACTGGCAAAGCTTTTCAAAAAGAAACTTGTTTGCCATCTCTATCATCCTTGGTCACGCTGGGCATACTCGCGCTCAGGGCCAAATCACCTGAGGTTAACAGATGTCCTTTTGCTGGCTTCAGTGGGTAGATTCTTTTAAAATTCATCACTACAGTGTTCTGTTGTTGGAAAATTCTTCAAAAAAACGGTTATTTGTTGAGCTGCTCTACGATGAATCAGTAACATGCAGGATGTTCCCAGCAGAAGCCACTAAATTAACTCAGAAAAACAAAGGACTGCTGCTGGTGTGTAAGCTGGGTTGTTGCTACATACAAGCTTCACTAAACTTCAGAACTTATTTTACATGAAAGTTGAAGGTCATGCTCTGTTACCATGAGAGAGAGGCTAGGATGATGTCAGGAGACACTTCCAAGTTAATTATTCTTTAAAAAAACCCAACAAACCAACCCACAGAATATCTCATTAAGTTCATGCCGTCTTAGTGCAAGATTGTCTTCCCAAAAAGGATCCCCAGCCAGCGGAACAGGGGACCAGCTTTTGAGTGTGAATGAGCCGCTGGGTCACTTGGGTCACTCAAACGGGAAAAACAGAATGATTCTGAGCTGCTCCTTTCTTGAACTACAGACGATCATGACCTTCTGTCTGCTCCAGCTGATGTTTAGAGCAGGCAAACAGAAGAGACAGGAAAACTAGACTGACCTGGCGTGTATAGTTGAAAGGCTAGATTCCCCTGCAGAGTACAAGAAAAACTGGCGGTAGATGGAAAACACAGAATACAAAATCACTGGACTTGAAGTTAATATTCTGAGTTCTGGGACTCTGAGGTGGTATTTGCTGACTGTAACTCAGCTCTTTGCTCTGGGAAAAACACTGTCCTGCTTTGTGCCTCAGCTTTCTTCCATCTGTAAATGGACATATTAACATGGGTTCAGCTGCCTCTACCAAATACTACAAATGCTGCTAACTTGACACAACCACAGCAGCGTTTGTTTCCACCTAAGGCCAACTTTAAGTGTCATAAAATGGATTTAAAGAATCTGCATTTCAAGTGCCTAGAAAAGCTGCACTCAGCATTGCCACAACATCTTATCAGCCTTTATTCTCTGTTACTGCTGGACACCAAACTCCCACCCCCTAAAGCCACAGAGACTCCAGCTGCCTCAATATTTCATTTCATGGGAACAGAAGTTTCCACGTGAATCCTTCTGGACAGGGGCAGGAGAGCCTCCAGAGACAGTGTATAGAGGCTCTGAAGACCCTTCTATTGTTCCTGTCCCAACAACCGACATCCTGTGAGCTTGAACAAATCCATCCTTCCTACTTCTTTCATCTCTTCAGACTGTAACCTGATGATCTCTCACTATCCATCTTGTACAGCAAGTATCTACCAGAACAGGGATGTGACTGATCTAAACACTATGGTAACAGAGATGATGTTTTGCAGAGGAGCTGGTCCTCCCGCCAGTGCCATTCCCTACATTAAACCTGCCCAAGCCTTTAAAAATAACCTAAGCCCTGGGTACCACAAGCAGGGATAGATGATGTGGCTCAGATGAAATAAGTAGCAACCTAAATTGGAACAGAGCCTTGAACAGAACTGCAACATCATACAAAACTTTGCTAGATCTTCTCCTCCCTCTGTTGCTTGCCACAACACATATCTCAGTCTGCCTCTTGACCTAAATCTTAGCCTTTTGTCTGTAATCATCAGCAAATACACTGCATTCATCTCAAAAACACGGGACATTCACTGGGCTCTGGAGCAGCGCTCTTGTTCACCAGTTTAATTCAGTTATCATCTAACATGGCACATAAAAGAGAGACTTCACAAGAAACCCAATTCCAACACTCTATATTGAGAGCCATCAATGCAACCTTGTGTCCCAGTACTCTTAATATCTGCCTGAGACCTCTGGATAGTGCTCAAGTCTTTCAGTACAGGAGCAGTTGAAGGGCACAGGTAGATAAATCCAATCCAGATGGATGACATCAGACTAATAAATTAGGAGCTGGGATTATTTATTCATGTATTTTGTGAAGGGCAGTGAAGAGACTGGCGATAGGATTCCCCCGTCTGAGCTGACAGGGAGGTACCTGACGCCATTCCCTCTGTAGCTGCTGCAGCACAGTCGCACAGGGGCCAGACAGGTTGATATGCTAACGCCACGCTGCTGGACTACTGTGCACTGAGACAGGTTGAGCGTCCAAGACAATTAAAAAGAAAAAAAAAAAAGAGAAAAAATACAGCTAAACATTTGGGTCACAAGAGTCTAAATGATCATGCTGTGATTTCATTATTATTATGGAGGCATTTGAAGCTTACCAATCCCCTAGAGTCAGCCATTCCTCTATGAATCCTTCAGTCTAATGCTTGCTCAGAACAAAACAAGGGAATAACAGTTACAAAACAAGAAACAACACAGAAGTGTAGTTTCCAAAAGAAGAACAAGAAAAGCGTTGAAATCCTTCAAAATTAAACACCTTGGCGCCTTTCATAAGGCTCTCTTTAGACAGTAACACAGGTCGCATGGATAAAATACCATACCTTTCCTATTCCCGCAGCACAGATCTAATATTCTACTGCTCGCAGAACCTGCTGCCAAAAAAAGTAATCACACACTTTCCAGCATAATCAGCTTGCAGTTCTAAAACCTCTGGATACCACTGTGAGCTTCCTCACAGACACTTCTTATTTTGAGATAAGGTGGGAAGCAATAGTGCTAAARTCTTGTGAGCAAGCTCCTGTTATGAAATTCTTCTGTGCAATTTTGCAAAATCTAACTGGCTGCAGTAAACAGGAAGAATTACATCCAAGTTACTGGATGTTCACCACAAAAACACAGAGAATCCTCACCCTTTCTTTACTGGCAGTTCCAAGAGCAAAACTCACTCTGGAAGTGATGTTAAAAAAAAAAAAAAAAAAAAAAAGGCAGAAGGGCCTTATCTGTATAGCCAAAAAATGCGTAATTTTTATTTACTAAGGTTTAAAAATGAACCACAACATTCCTAGGGCAGGAAAGGAGGAGGTCAGGTTTTTAATCCATGCAGTATTATCTTTTTTTCCCTGTCATATATTACAAGAGAGACTCTCCTCCCTGTGAGCAGTGTTTCAGCCCTGTAAACCRTCTGGCTGGCCACCTCATGCTTGTCTCACACAAGCAAAGAGAGTGATTTTCCTTTTGTACTGAGCATTTAAGTGAAAGTCAAGGGAACCTTGGTTCTAATCCCTGTCCCATCAGCAAAGAAATGGCCTAATTTCTAGCAATATCAAGTGACTGCAGCCCCGCTGTTGGCAATGGCTCTGACCTCTAAGAAGGGGGGCAATAGTTTATCTATTTTAACAGGGTGGACAATTGAGTCATTAACGTTGGCCTGATCAGCATTATCTAAGCAGTATTTTACCGTGTGGTGCTGTTGGGTAAGAAAAGTACAGACGCCCATGCCACCATGGACATGACTCGGCTCTAGTTCCCCACCGGCATTTTGCATGGGGTACAGAACTACAGCACAACTATAAACAGCATGTATTCTATTCTACTGATTCGGTTAAAACATCGCTGGCAGTTTCAGAACAGAGCTGAAAGGCTAACCCACTCCATCACATACACAAACAGTTTTGATTAAGTGCAGTTGCACCAAATCCATGCAGGTAGCATACAAAACCACAAGACAGGAGCACAGACAGTACGAAGGAACTCAAGCAAATGGCCAGGGATAATGACAGCTGTAGAAATAAATACCAGATTAACCATCTTACCTTCGCTTTGCTGGCTCCCTGCACTGCCACTACCGTAGCTAAAGCCTGGGTCTTGGTATGCTGGTGGAAAACATGGAGGGGGCAGAGGATACTGATAYGGGTATCCTTGGCCTAATGGCCAGGGAGCAGCAGGATGTGGAAGTGGAGCAAGGGTATCCTGATCCGAGGCTCCGCTAGAACCATTGTTGAGGTTCAGTGCAGCCATATCTGCAAARGAGAGAAAAGGTAAAGACTGTGCTCTTACCTAGCAGCTGACTCCTGCATATTAATGATGCCTGACACAGCAACTAGTGTGGTGAGGGACTAGAGGGACTCAGCCTCCAGAGTTCACTCAAAATACCACACACGGTAGGGCAGACATCGATATTTACCACTGAGCACCACAGTACCTTTGCAGCACCTCCGTAAGTCAAGGAGGAATCATACCCATTTTACAGATTGGAAACTGCGTGTGACTGACAAGCAGGAAGTCTGTGGCATCACCAGAAATAAAACCTGCTTCCTTGAGCCTCAGTGCAAGGCCCTATTTGATGAGTTCATCCTTCTCTTCCAAGTGGTCTAACTGCTTAGTCTAACAGGAAATGTCAACCRCTTGTCATGCAACTTCAGAATAATGGCCTGTTCTGAAACACTCACTTGTGAAATCCTATAGGACTCTCCTCTGTGCATCCTGCGACCACAGAAGAGGCAACACACATGCAGCTTTGCCCTTCACAGATGGGGAACTTACTGCCACAGAGGTCTCCAAAGACATAATAGCACTGTTCCGAGAAGGTGATTTTGTTCACAGTGTGCCTGAGGTAGCCATGTTTTAACATGCTGCTGGCATATTTTCTAGCCTCCCGTCGGTCTTTGAAGCCTTCCACGTGTGTGTAAAGCCAGTCAACCACATCTGCTCCTAAAATGAGAATAGGAAGAGGAGACACAGGATCATCCGAGCCAAACTGATCTTTCTTGGTTTTTTAATCTCACATTATCAGGTATCCCACTAGTACTACTGTGCCAGGTACTGAATGCAAGTATGAATAKGTAGCAACCTTGCTGCAAAGAGCTTAAAATGTTACTTTCAAGACTCAGCCTAACTGCTGAATTAGTTACCACCAAACATCAATAAAGAAAACAAAGAATTATCTTGCATCCAATTGAAGACTACATTAACAGTGACACCAAATACGCACAGAGAACATGTTATAGTTACACTGTTCAACCCCTTCTGAGTTGCAGCAGTGATAATGACAYGGGATTTACAGAGCAGAAGTGATTGGGAGAGTCATCTTCCTCAAGAGGCAGATGTTACGTTGTCAAAAGACCTGGGTTCCAATCCCTTTCTCAGCAAGAAGTAACTACAACCTAGATTGACTAAATGTTAGCACAGTTCAGGTCACAGGACAGTCAGGATCAAAGGTAGACTAGTTGTGGTAATTTTAAATGTAATTAAGATGCGTTATTAAGGTTGTGTGGCTGTCTGAAACTGGAATTACAAGGATTGTTGCTCTGTTGAACTTGGGCAGATTGCCAGAGCCACAAGTAGTTASATGGAAAACCTGAGATATAACAAGTAAGGGTTAAGGACCAGCTGTGTGTGGACATGAGGAACGTGCAGCATTTTTGGCTGTCCAGGCTCAAACAAGAGCTAKTAGTTATTTCCTGTCACACTTAGAGTTGTTCACAAATACCAAGTCAAAGAAATATAAGAGGTCATAGACAGGGGGGAAAAAAAAGTTCATCTAAAGATAGTTTCTTCAGCCTATTTCCAAAAAGCCACTGTTTTTTTTTTCCCCCCCAGCATTCCTTTGATCTGCTTACCTATCACTGCATTGGAGATGGTAATTTTTAACCACATCCTGTCCCGGATTTCAAGGCCTGAGTCTGGTAGCTGCATAACCTTGACAATAGTAGCCATGTCACTCTTCACAGTTAAGGGAGATTCTTCTARTTCTAAAAGGAAGAAAGGTTACATGCTTCTCTGAAATGAATCAAGTCTGAAAAGAACTWCTCCATTCCCAATTTGGATGAAACKTTTCAAGACACAGCTTTACCAACAGATGCAAAAARAGACACAAAGGTTCCCAAATGCACCCTCATCGATGGCATAAATTACAGCATTTCTACCAATTCTTCAGAGATTGTGCTCAGTGCAACCAGTTTAGTCACTGAGATGCTGRGTCCCTACGTGTCTTGACTTCACAAACCAGCTATAGATCAGCACTGCACCCCTTCAATCCACGCTGCATTGAGATTTGCAGAAAAGGAAACCCAAGGAGGTCTACGACCATTGCTTTCCATTTCAATTTGCCATGAACAGCCCCCACCCACTTAACAGTTCAGGGCACTGTATGCAAAACTCTGCAGGACAGGTTTTTGGCTTGTTCTTTAACTTTTGGTTTAATTTTCAGGAATAACACCCATCTGCATGGAGAAAGATGGGTATGATGTACGATTGACAACAATGTCTCAATCTCCATTTGTTTTCTTAAGATTTGGACATCAGCATAATTGGGGAGAATCGAAATTAGAAAAGCAAGCTTCCATCAGCAGGATAAAAGCTAGTAGTTTCCTTCAAAAAAAACTTTCCAGGGTCCCAATGATGGCAGCGTTACAAGTTAACAAGTCACTCAACCCAGCATTACTTTGCCCTGCATCTTTCTGGCAGAACACTTAAAAAACCACTACCCCCAAATGCCGCAGCAGCCGTCACTGCTCCGTTCCTGTTTCACACACTATGGGCAGAGTTGGCTCACCAGAGGCTTCATACTTTCCTGATCAATTTTTTATAGTAAAACCAGAACAACAGGGCTGAGATCCACCCTGCTGAAGTGAGGTGCCTACCGTAGGAGTCTAGTTCCTTTAGAAACTCCTTCTCCACCATACATAGAGGCAAAGTGGCGTCTAATATTGAAAGCCCAGTGGGGTAAATCTGGGTCCAAGAGTCTACCAGCCTTCTTGTGATAGCTGTGCAGAACTGTCATCCTGTCTATACATAATAAAACTATATTCTTTGGATACAGCACCCAGTCCTCCTTCCTGCTCCCATCTTCACAGCCCTAGAAAATTCATGTCGAGCACGTGTGTCCTGTGTTTGTAGWACAGACTCTCCTCCAGCAGGAATCCAGAAACCCTCCTCCCCTCCCTTCTCCCAACTCCCCACATCACCCACCTTTTAAAAGCCCAAGGGAACCAATTTTGCCCTTTTCCAGCAACCCAAAATTTTGATAAAAAGTACAACAAGCATGAAACAATGAAAACTGAAAATGCTTCTTTCAATACATGCCTTGCTAATATGCATGAAAATATTCCAGACCATCTATGCATGCGGTTTCAATACTTAMAAAGTTTGAATAAACACTAAAATTTTGCTTTTGCTTTAAGTTAGTTTGGTTAGTGGCAAAAAGCAACAGTTTGTTGGGGGAGGAAAAAAAAAACCAAAAACCAATATTAAAGTAAAGTATGTGGGGAGCAATAAATTGTATTTTCTTGGAGACCTGCGATCGGCATATGAAGAACACCACCGGCCAAATKATCATCAATATTTTCTAAGTCTGCTAGTTGCTGTACAAATATGAAAAATTCTAAGATGCATCTGAAATGCACCRTCTGAACTCAGTCAGCTGTGGGCCTGACTACCTGACCACCTGTAGGGGTATGAGCAAATCTGAGGCCTTTCTGGGGAACCAGATCTACCGCAAAGCTCCTTCTCAGAGCTTCGGTTATTGGTTTTGAGTGGCATTTTTTTCCCATTAGCAGATAATAAAAGAGGTGTATGCTCCAGGAAAACAAAGTCCTACCACATGTAATACCACCACTGGCTCGTATCCTTATTTGAGTAAGGAAGTCCACATTTGCCCAAATAAAAAGGCCCCAGGAAATTACGCAGTACCTCAGGCTGAACACTATCAAGCAGAAATAGTCTGAAGTCTCAATTCAAAATCCTCTGGAGTCCATGCAAGAGAAAAAGAGAACTTTCCAACAATGTCAGCAGACTGCATTTTGAAACAGCAAGACTTTCAAGAAACATTGAAACACTTGAAGTTAATCTCATGGAATGGGACAGCACCACTTTGCAGAAAGGGGTCCTGTAATGGCAGACCAGGGGCTGGAAAAATCTACCTTTAGCAGAGTAAACGAGGAGCAGGGTTTGCACTGACCGAGGCAGCGAGTCCAACACTCACAAACCACTGTGAGAGAACACTGCTGGAGAATAAGATACTTTTTAAAGCAATAATTGCTATGGAATCATAGAATCATTAAGGTTAGAAAAGACCTCTAAGATCATCAAGTCCAACCGTTGATCTAGCACTGCCAAGTCCACCACTACACCATGTCCCGAAGCACCACATCTACACGTCTTTT
>JASVER010000040.1:3203666-3218043 GCA_030449065.1 Oceanodroma leucorhoa | reverse complement strand
ACCCAAGTGCAGGACCCGGCACTTGGCCTTGTTGAACCTCATGCAGTTGGCCTCGGCCCATCGATCCAGCCTGTCCAGATCCCTCTGCAGAGCCTTCCTACCCTCAGGCAGATCAACGCTGCCGCCTAACTTGGTGTCATCTGCAAACTTACTGAGGGAGCACTCAATCCCCTCGTCCAGATCATTGATAAAGATATTAAACAGAACTGGCACCAATACTGAGCCCTGGGGAACACCGCTCGTGACTGGCCGCCAACTGGATTTAACTCCATCACCACAACTCTTTGGGCCCGGCCATCCAGCCAGTTTTTTACCCAGCAAAGAGTACACCCTCAGTCTGCCTTGGCTTGCATAGTCCTGTTTTTGAAGAAATGCATCTGAGAAAATAAAGGGCTAACACAGAATAATTCCTACTGTGTGGTGGTGATTCGTACGGCCCCAAAATCTCAGCTACTTTAATCACTAGCACCAACGTGATGGTGGCTGTGCAAATGCTTCAGATATCAGAACTTCACTTTTGATCCAGAGGCCAGAGAGCAAAGGAATGCCAGTCAGAAGGAAAACAGTTATTCAGTCCATTTACCTTATCCTGGSCTTGCTATACAAACAGAGTAAAACAGCAGACATTCACAATACTTAAAATAAGGAACCATGAAACAGACTTGTCTAAGATGACTCTGTTAATTCACTGCTTCCACTTTCACAGCCAGATACTGTAGAACAGGTATTATATTTGCTTCAAACACCAGTGACTCTAGCCTCAGAGGAACCAGATATTATATTTGCTTCTAATACTCTAGCCTTAGAGGAACTGAAACAGAGAATCTTGCACTGGAACTTGAAAAGTTGGAAAGCCCCATTTTGCATGAAGCTCTTTGTTCTTTGAGATGTCAATGCGCAGTCTCTCCTCACCCCTCTCTCTYCTCCTCCGTTCCTCCCCGACTTTGCCTTTCCTGCCAAARAGGTTCCCACGACAGGGGCCCTTTGTACCTGGGGCCCTGAGGTGCTGCCTGCCCTGTTCSGGGGGGCAACAGGACTGAACTGAGGGAAGGAGCGTTAAGCAGGTCACAATAAAGGGCAGGGGTACTCCGGGTTTTCTGGCATTCAGGAAAGGAAACATGGTAAGTCACTGGCATAGAAATGAGAAGCTGTCTCCAGAAATGTGGTTCTGCTCCCAAATAACCTTTATTTTAAAAGTATGATTGAGAGGGCATCTGCGTTCCACACTTCCCAATCACATCACTATATATCAAGGCACACGATACAGAAATAGTTCAAGAGGAATGCAGAGTAACAAACTCTTGTCGTTTGACAGCAATCAGCAGATACATTTGATTCCAGCATTCTTTAGTACCTGTAAGGCTGAAAACACATCTCAGGACAAAGCAGTCATCAGGTAAGTGGTTCACTTGCTTTCTGCTGCGGATGCATTTCCCCTTCAGTGGTGCTGCCTACTATCTAAAGAGGCACTGAGCTACTACACCTACAAACAGGATAACCGCCCTTTCAATTCAAGGTGAGGTGTAATTCCAGGAACTATGTGCTTATAAAATCTGAGAGAGGGTAGAAGAAAAATAGGCAGACACTTACGTAGTCCGATAGGACTTAACTGGTCCCTGCAAATGCAACTTTCASGCTTCAGCCATGCATTTGTCCAGGGAAGATTCTGTCACTAATCACCAACACCACACTGGTCTTTAAAATCCACAAAGTGTTCTTTTTCTTGTTCGTTTTGCTTCGTTGTTTTTTCTAAATTATATCCTCCCTTTCTCTCTGGAAAAATCTTACAAAATGAAAAAAGTTACTCAGTCCTAAATTTAGACTCCAGATCTGGCAGACACTTAAGCATCCCTTGTTAAACATGTAAGTCTGTATCTGGCTTTCAGGGAATGCATACTGAGGTACCATTGTTCCACAAATGAGATAATCTCCTCAGAACTTTAAAGCCACTTCAAGATTTCTATGTGTATGTAAACAAATACAATCAATCTCCTTGCTACAGATGAATAAATCTGATAGAATCTCTAGAGAAATTCTTCCATATTAATATTACAGGAAACAAACACATACTAATGAGGTGTAAAGTACCTCAAAGCTTTCCTGTCAAGTAAACAGAAGTGCTGTTTTAAATATGAACACTTTCCTGAACTAGGACTTCAGTGGACAGTGTTCTCAGAGACACATGCTCCTCGTTTATTTGYCTTGCCTTACTGCCATGTATTTCAAACCAAATGCTAGCTTTTATCTCACGCTTACATCAGAAAGCAAAGGAAGAGCAAAAGAAAGGAAGAGTTTATGTTCTCTAAACAAAAATTTCCAAGGTAAGGAATCATGACAACTTGTTGGCTACATGGATATGACTAGTTCAGAGACTGCCACAGAAGAACCAGGAAAGAAGGCTGAACTCTAACCATAATTTCACATGGGACATTACATTTGKTTTTTCCTTGTTCAATAAATTCTAAAAGTATAAAAAAGTATAAAAGAAGTCTATGCGAATATCAGTGGAAGGTTTCCTAAATGATACACTAACATTATTATCCAGTGACATCTATCTGAAGTAAACTATTTAAATTTATTAAAAAACAGTCAAATGCAAGCAGGAAGCTCTACATTCATCTGAGGGGATAAAGTTGGAGGCCTGCCTTGTAACTTTAAGAAGGGMCAAGAAGCCACCCCTTCCTGAATGTGAACCCTGGCAAAACACCACTGCATTAACTTCTGACTTTTGGAAAAAGGTTTATGCTCCCCATAAGAATTACAAATTTAAGAAAGCATTCAAGAGTTCTGTGGTGGCTGTCGTTTTCATCGTGCTTGTGGCTGGGGTCGGTTTTGCGCACAGCTCTGCACTGCTGGCCCCGAGCAGAAGACGCCTGCCCTGGGCTGGCCGCAGTGTGACTTACTTTCCGAATCGGGAATTGAGCTTGTTAGTGAGGAGCTGGTAGATGTGGTGATGCTCATGGAGGGGCTCATACCGTAACGGGGGTACGCTCCCGTCATGGCTGTGGTATGAGAGATCCACGCTGCAGGGTCAATTGGCCTCACCGGTTCAGCTGCAAAACAACCAGAAAGGGAGAAAAAGACCAATGGAATCAGATTTGCAGTAAACACTAAGACCTGGAGTAAGAAGGAATTTTTTTGGAGTGCACAAGTCCTTGCCATTCCGATAGTACATCTGAGATAGCCCCAGCACGAGGGAACAAAAAGCACCTCGCCAGCAGTAGCTGGTTTCCTCTAGCAATTGCCGCACCAGCCTAACGGGATAAAACCATGACACTCCTGTTCCCGTAACTGCGGTAGGAGTGAAATATTTCCCCTTGTGGGAAAGAAGCTAGCAGTCCAGTAATATTATTTCACTACTATTCTATACAGTGAGATAGAGTTTCTCATTTTGCTATGACGTGAAGTAATGCTTTGCCCCAGCTGACGGGAAAATCTCTCCCTACTTCTAAGGGTCTTGGATCCAAAAGAACCACTCAGACAGAAGGTGAATCTTCTGCTGAAGGTGGATCAGAACAGTAACTCTAGAGCTCTGTATTTGCAGAGATGAGGCATCATGGAATTCCCTTCTCAGTGTTTTGAGCAACCATAATGAATCTTTTTAGGATTGGAGTAGTCTTTGCAAAATAGATAGACAAGACATATAAAGACCATTTGAAGAGACTGCTGAAAATTACACTCAGGCCTTAAGAGCCACATAGCAAGTAATTTTTAAAGCTGAGAATAAAACTCAATTTTCCCCATAATCTGGATTACTTCTTTTCTTCTGAATTATAGTGGCTGTTGCTCCATTGCCTTAAAACCAGAAATTATGTAAAATAGCTCTGCCTATGTTAGGTATTTCCTCAAAATACCCCACACATTACTGCAACCAGTTTAGCCTACAACAGATATACCGCTGTTTACCTTGGATAATAATGGATGCATCTTCACTGAACAAAGGACAAACTGATACACAAGCTCTCCCTGTAGCAAATCTGAAATATGCGATTTGTGGGATTTTTCTTTTGATTGTGCTGGTTTTCCTAAGGACTTCACTGAGTGAGCTCCCGTAGTCTGCACGAGTCTATTGCATTAATTTCAATGGGCAATGCTATCCTCATCTTCTTAGAAGGACTGGTAACGAGCTGGTTTCAATATCATAAGCAGAGCACTCACCAGTAGGAGGCAGCTGTGTTTGTCACATGAGCATAGATCTTTTATAGCTACTGAAAGGTTTATTAAGCCAGAAGTTTTAGAACTAGATCATTTTCAAGGGGTTTTATGTATATTAAACAATGTTGTTTGCTTCAAATTTTTAAAATACTCAGTTTAAATTCTAAGAAGTGTACATGTGATAAAATGAGGCTTTTTAACACTTAAGTATAGTTATCCTCCAAACTTTCTATCAATTGAAAGGTTAAGAACACGAGGATATACCCACCAAAAGGTTAGGAGCTTGATCCAAAGCCATGTGAATCAAAAGAAAAACTCCCATGAATTCAGTGGGCACTGGAGTCTCAGAAAGAGTATCTTAAACCCCTGCCTCCCAAAACAAAAAGCAAACAAACAATACAACCAAACTTAAAAGTATCAAACTTGTAGGGAATGGAAATATGTTAGATGCCAAAATAGCTGAAAATATTCTAGACCTCGAGGGCTCCAGGGGAACCCAGCAAAGAGCACAAATATGTACTCACCCCTGGGGATGGTGAAGTAACTCCTGGGAGTAGGGTCCCAGCATTTGGCTACTGTTAGGCTGATAGGTCTAGGAAGAAAGAAAACAAGTAAGGGTGACTCTTAGCTTTCCCTACAGAAGTTGTAACTGCTACAACAAACTCTTTGAAACAAACTTATTCCTATCCAACAGTTGTCAAGTACATTCTGAGAATGCTTTTGAGATGCTTGTCGAAGTATTTTCAGTATGAACCAGTATCAGGATGTTTCTGGTTTTGCACAGATAATGAGCACTATCGGTGAAATCTGTCAAATTATCAGCTCTTGAGATAACACTCGTCGTATAAACAAATAGTGCTACTGAAACCAGGCAACTCCTAGTTTGTGTTGGTTTTGGCTAGTAGGTTGGAGCCAGTCTCATCTTTTCATCATTTACACTGAGAAGTTCAGAGTTGAGATCAGCAGTCACACTGGTTGCTTATTGAGATCAAAATGTTGATTTCTCTGAGGTTTGCCCAATACCAGTAACTGCATATGGAGGATAAGTAGCAAGAGATTTTGTAATATGCTCACCCTGGTTTGGAGACTATTTCCCGTAAAACCCGTACTGCATCATCGTTGCTCATGTTCTCAAAATTGACATCATTCACCTGAAACGTTGCAAAAAGCAGAGGTCAGGCTTTGCAACAGGAAAGTTAAAGACTTTGGACACAAATTATTTGTGTCCAAATTTATTTGCCTTGTAACRGTTTCCATTCCTCTGAGCAGCTGCAGAAATACTGTTTCTCAGAGCATACCAACTATCTGGCATAATTCGCAAAAATTATAGATTTAAGTGATAATAGTCTTTGTGACACATTTCTCTGAGTATGAATGCATTCTGTTAACCGATTGCTATGTCCACAGATCTGGTGGGATGCCTGAGCTGAGCCACCARTGTACAAGCCAGCAGCACGTATTTTCGGACACGGACCAACCTGCAGAAGCATGTCTCCTGGTTCAATTCGGCCATCTGCTGCCACAGCCCCTCCTTTCATAATAGAGCCAATGTATATGCCACCATCACCCCGGTCATTGCTCTGTCCTACAATGCTGATTCCCAGGAAGTTATACTTTTCTATACAGATAGAAAGTGGAGAGTGGGGAGGAAAAAAAGCAAACAAGGTGATTGGAATGATAGTGAAGAGCTAACACCAGGCTACTTCAGTCTTGAAGAATCAGTTCTCTCAACACATCAGCTGGGCCATGTTTGACTTACAATTATCTCGAGTTACCCTATTGGCGTATGTCTGCCTGGCACGTTCAGGGAAACGCTGCTAAAGACATTATTTTTTCATGCAGGACACTGAAAAGTTACATTCAAAAAATCAGCAAGAGAAACAACATTGAAAAGACATGTCTACACCTAGAAATTATCCACCTGATCAGCATTAGGCAATGTTTTTTCCACACGTCACAGGGGCAGGAAGAATGTGGTGCTACTGAAAGGTGCTGAATTGGCAGTCCTGCACATTTCTATCCGGCTAAACAATGAAACGCATGAGCAGCAGAAATGCAAACCTCCAGTGCTCCTCTACTCCTGCTCCTAACGATGTCTGACTCCCCACCATTCCTAGAAATAAGAGCAGAACTCCATATCCTGGAGTTCCAGCTYCTTCCCTGGGCTTCTCGGGAAGAATACTGATCTGCTTGTGCAAACGGCTCAGAACTATCCAGCAGTGGACCAGGAACCCAGGCACAGTCAACAGAGTAGCAACTCTCAGCTGCCGTTCCCTGTAGTTCAACTGGCATCCTTTCAAATCCAGGAACTTTCTACTGGCTCCAAAGGCTACTAGACCATGAGAAAATACATCTGTATCACTTGAAATTCATCATAAAAAACATTGCTTATCCTCTTACCCATGTTGAGTGTGACAGTGATGATATTTAGGGACATGGTAGAATCAGTGATGCTGCTGAACGAAGATGACTGCAAAATACAACAGAAAATTCTCAAGGTTTTAAAAGGCTCAGAATAAGACAATAAAAATAACTATTGAGGATTAATTCATCGAGAACTGATTAATAGGTTTCCGTTTGGAAGGCATCCAGAAACCATTGTGGTCTCCTCAGAATTATTCTTCATTTAGAATCTGTAAGGAAAAAAAATCTGAACACAATCTGCACTTTTCCAAAGATTTGTTTACAAAACACACAGAGCAAGTTCCTATATTGAGGTTTCTCACCTGAACTTCACATTGARTCATTTCTGCTTCCTGACTACATGACTGACAGACAGACATCTAAACACTGAAGTGCCCAGTGTAGTGTGAATTATTACATCTACAGCTCCTCCCCAAAGAGAGGAGTGAACAACACAGGATCCTTCAGGAAGTGAGAAGATAGACACTCCCCACCCTCCAAAATGAAACACAAATGTGCTTATCAAATATCTTCTAAAACATTACTCCAGTTCTTGTGATAAAATGTATGCATACTCATTCTTTAATCTGTGAAGACTGATATTTATAGAAGAACRAAACAGTTGCTTCAAGAAGTATGTCATTTGGACCATCCTCATTCTGCTACCATAGGACTAGCACAGAAAAGGGCAAGAGAAAAGATTTGCGATTTCCTGTAAACGTAGATTTCTCCTTTCAGCAGAATGCAAGTCTCAGCAATTTATACATCAGATGTCTAACACCACAGACACCCCTTGCCCCATCAGCCAGTAGTGTAATGGAGGTTCTCCTGCAGAGGCTGGTCTTGAAAGAGAGAACAAGAAATGTGATCACTTAACAGTAAAAGGAGAAAGGGAGAGGAGAAAGAGAGTCTTGACTCCAGTGCTGCAGAACTTCAAACGTTAGAGATTTAGTCCAGGGTAGAYTGGAGCCAAAGGGAGCCATTCCAATGAATTCAACAGGGCACAGATCTGTTCTGGATTCCTTCCTAATTCACATACTACACTCAAAATCACGGTTCACCTCCTTGGAAAATTGTGATGCCAACCTTACCCTGTCAATYTGCCGCATCCTTTGTTTCCTCCTCCTGCGTTTATGCTTCCGTATGAGTCGGGATGAAGTACTCTGCTCAGTGGAGCTACTCAACCTGAGGGAAATTGAGAGCAAATGTCAACTCTCTAAAGCTGAGCCATTTGCATTTCTCTCTACCCTGCCAAAAAAAAAGGCTGATTCCTACAAATGCCCGAGAGAGTAAATGATACAGACACCATCAGCTAGCTTACAACGTATTGCTCCGTTGCTGAATTGCTGCTCAATCCCAGCGTGTGCTGTATCTTAGCCTCTGCCTTGGAGCACAGAGAAGATACCAGCTACACTACAGCATGGATTAGAGACTATAATTTACTGGCTTGCTTTCTTTTGGGAGCAAGGCTGAACRCAACCCACATCTCAACAGGCATATATCACCCCGACGTAACCACCCAAAGGTCAGAGGTAGCCATCTTCCACTACTTTAAAGGTGGTCCTGACTCCAGGCCCATCAAAGAAAAATACAYACTGTAAGAACAGCTGTACATTAAACAAAGATTTTAATCTCCACTCTGAGAGAACAACAGACAACCTGGAGAATCTCCTAATTTTTGTGAGTCTTGTCATGGYGCTGTTATTTTCTTCTGCTGCTATCTACCCTGTTAACAGGACCTTAACGTTGGGGCTTGAATTCAATGAAATAAAGTAGCAATTGATAATAGCTACTACCAAATAGTAACAGAGGAATAGTGAATATGATTTACCTTTACATATTCTATTAGGTTTATTTTGTTGTGGGTTTTTCTTAGGCTCTTCGAACTTGTAGAAACTAAATGTGCCAAATGTTCTACATAAAAGTCCTTAAGATCCCCCCAAGAGTTAGGAAAGTTAATCATTCYCATTTTACAGATAGTGGACTGAGACACAGAAAGAGATAAATGGATTTGCCCAAATTAATTTCAGCAGCCTGGARCAAAGCCTAGATTTCAGAGATACCAGTGTAACAGCACAGAGACACCTCTCCTCTATTTATTATGTTAAGAATGGCAAAAAAAGACAAAGCAATGCTCCATCATTAAGTAAGGTATAAAAAAATCCCCTATACAACACAAGTAATTGWACTGGCACTGTCACAAAGAAAGCCGTGCCAGTCTTTTTCCCCAGTCTCCACGTCCCCGTCTTCAAAGTTCTAGCCATGTGCAGGAATGCTAGWCTTGATACCAGCAACCTCAGAAAGGAGCCTGCTGTCATTAGCTTACAACCCACCACACTGGGAGACCCATCTTGCATAAAGTAGGTGTGTTTTAGTCAAGCGTACTGAGCTGAGTATTACAGATGATGGAACTGCTCAGAGGGTRTGAATCTCTCAACATTCTCTTTGAGTTCACAAAACTATTTCAGGCATGTTAACCTCACACACTCCTTTTTCCCCTCCCAGCAAGGCAAATTAATTTCAAGAGCCAAGAGGTGGTATTTTCAAAAGAGATCAAAAATATTATAATTCTTGATCTGTAGAAACAGCTCACAGCACCTGGTTTTCTGAGGCTTTATCTTTGCAATAGGAAAAATAAAGGTGTCTCAGATGCAGGGCTCCCAAAATTGGACTTGTTCAACATTCACCACTTTTTTGAAAGCACTGGCAAAGATTGACACAAAAACCTCTTCTTACATTTTACTACCAATATTCTCCCTCTTCCTATTTCCTCTCCAATTTCATTCTCTTCCTCTTCTCTTCCAGAAAATCCCATTAGTAGGATTCACCTAAAACTTTCCAGCATACAACATTTTAGGAGAATGTGAAGAAAGGCAAGGCATGTTGCTCACTTCACAGTGAACCTGCCTGCTCTTTGAGAAGGGCAGCAAAAAAAAAAAGAGGTAAAAGACTAAGGGAGCTTTTTTACATGAGCACAAGTCAAGCCACAAGATACCTTCAAAGGCTATGAGAGAGATGTGAGTGCCCTTCTTCCACTGATTAGAGTATGAAATCAGCGCTCCAATCTGCAAACAAACCAACCTGCTCACAGGTCCTATTCCCTGCTGCAGACAGAACTCAAGGGTGTGAAAGCCCCGCTCTTTAACATGACGAGGCAAGACTTTCCACCAGTTTTGGAGACAGCTGAGCTAGTCCTTAACAGAAAGGACAAAACTTTAAAATTTTATCTGTCCTTTTGGCTACTATAATCATACTTCAAAGTCATTCACAGCATCCAGGCAATTGATTTTCATTGTTTACACAGATATTTCAACTACTGCCATCATATTTTATGGCTTTATCCCAGCGTGTATCACTTAAGGAGTATGCAGTACTTCCTGTTGCCAAATTTTTTAGAGTGGCATCCTCTAATGGTTACTGTGGATAAAGAGAATTCATGAAATTCGTACACGTCATTTCATCTATTCATTTTCCCATTACTATGTCCCTGAAAGGGGTAATGCCTCCGGCTAACATTGCCTACTGTAAAAAACAACTTTAAGTTAGCAAAGTTCATACAGCAGAGAAAGAAAATGGAGATAAAAACTATACTTAAAGTCACACCTGCCTGCAGCAGGAGATCACAATGGGAATTCACCCAGTAGCAAAGTTCTTCCTCCACTTTCCAGACAACAGGCATTTTATCTGGATAGCAAGTTATGGAAATGAGGGATAGGAACAGTAGAGTTTCAGCAGACAGTTCACTGAATTTCTTTGTCTCAAGCAGTCTTGGCAGTAATCTGGTGCTCTTTCATGGCACTTTACATCCTTGTAAGTATGCAACTTAAAAGTACCTTCTAATGTATGTTAGTATGCTTCCTCTGTCAATATTTTTCCTGATCASAGACAGCACATAAGATCTGCTGACTGCCCAGGCTGACTGGCTATGCCGATTCCTTCCTCCTGCTACAGCGCACATCAATATGGTATAGCTCAGAAAAACAAAGAACGATTATTTCCAGCTTTTAGTCTGATTTTCTAGAACTGGACTGGACAAAAATACCTTTTGCCAGCACTGAGTACAGCTAGAAAACAGAATTGCTCTCTGACTCTGAGTCCTTAGAAGGGATATTTTAATCTACCATCAAGTACAGGACACAAAAATACTTTCATTACTATCTTTAGAGAGACACATGAGGGATGTGTCCAAATGGATGGACTGGAAATAAAGAAGAAAAGTGTAAGTACACYGCAGAAAGGCAGACGGAGCACAGCTGAGGTGATGAAGATGTGAACAATTAGCTTATGCTAATATCAGCATCTTGTTCCTTCTTCACTTTTGCTCTCCCTATTTACTTTGGCAACTTGGGGGTGAGACTATGTTGGAAAATTCATTCAATTTCAATACATGACCAAAAGTTTAGATTCCTSTGTAAGCAGTGAACATTTCGGATTTTTATTTTAAATTAAACCGCCAAACCCAGACTTTATTGGCAAATCTCTGAACTTCTGTTACCAGATGATAATATGTGAGAAGTGAAGTTCTTCTATTCTGCGGTACTTTTTTCATTCTACTAAGCATTAGACTGGAAGAATGGAAATCAGTTCCTTAGAAAAGCCACAGTTCAGGTTTAGTTCCAGAGGACAGACAGTATTTCAGAGAAGTACTTTTTTGAGCTAAAACAGCCTCTCACATTAGTTGCACAAAATTGATGATCAGAAGGCACTGCAGAAACATTTTTGTGTGCTTATACATTGGCTTCTATACAGATAAACATTAGAAAATGTAACTTACTACACTGGAGTAACCATAAATGGAGAGCTCGCTCAACTCAGTTTTTTCATCCCTTCCTGGGGGAAGCTGGACAATGACTTAAGTTGCTTTAATAAGTCTACGTGTAAGTAGAAGGCAAGACAGCTTGTTTCGGCAAGACTCCCACACTGTGTGAACGCGTATTTGTAAACATCAGGTTTCACAGTCTCTAAAATTTCTTAAAAAGGAGTCAAGCCTATATCTATTTTCACGTAGCATGGTACACTTCATCATCTCTTCTTGTAATTTCTTTTAAACCCATAGCCTTAACATATCCTTGCTGAATCATTCATGAACACTGCATATCTCATATTCTAGGAGTATCTGGAAGCTAAATAGCAGCTCAAACGTAGTCTAATGCGGAGTAGTATTTTGATCTCTGAAGTATCCCCAGAAATGAGTAAAAGTTGTTATTACAATGTGATGAGCAAAATACGATGGTGTATTTGAGCTTTTGGGAAAAATCAAGTGCAAAGATGAAAAACAAATCTGGAATCGTAACTACCAATTTCCTGCACTAGCTACTGGCCAAAACCCTGACTGCACTTCTAACAGAGCATCTAATAAATCCCACAGGAGAGATTTTTAAAAAAAGAATAATAATAATTTGTCCAATCTACATTCCCCAAAGGAAGGAAAAAAGGTAACATTTTGTTAAAGAAAGCTTATCCATATAGTTTAAAAAGAACTAATGTTAATTTCTTAAATGAGAAAGAAACATAATTGATTTTTTTTGCAGTGAATTTTTTAAGTTACATTAAATTGGGAATACTATTGTTGCTGACAATAATCCTACAGCTACAGATGACATATCTGCTAGACCTTTACTTGCTTAACAGAAGACAGAAGCAAGACTCTTACTGTAAAGTTTACCATGAGCTCCCTACATCAATYTGTACTCAAAATACCACCTACTACCTACAAATAACACTAACGTTCAGTTGTATCATACTTTGAAAACAAAGGAAATAAGTTATTGCACTCACAATACTTGAAGGGTTCTGTAGTCTCCTGTAATATTTGTGAACAAATTAATTCACTGAAACAAAAAATTGTTCTTTTTCTCTAACTAAATGCAACAGAACTTCCTTGGACTGGGYATTACCCAACTCTGTTGGTTAAAAAAGTTAAAAATAAAATAAACCAGTGTCAAACACATACTGTTAGAAAAGCATCCTCAACCTTACAACCTCTTCACTTCCAAGCCAGTAACATTCTTTACATCTGATTTCTTCTCTYAGTGACCTCCTCCACGTAAAATCTCCTTTACAATCCAGGTTCTGACACCAGAGTTCATCAGCTGTTATTAAACAAACTTACCCCCTTCAACTTCTTTTTCCCCAGGCCGCTGTCTCCAGCAGATCTGGAGCATGCTYGATTTTCTATTTGGCTGTATTTGCCTCTAAAGAAAACTTCTCCCTGCCAGCACAATCTCTCATCTGCTTGAGAACACCATCACCGTAACACAACAGCATACCTTGGAGCATTCCATTCAGTTGTTCTTCCTGACTAGCTGGCCTGGCAGCTATTCTGTGTGCCAAAAGCTTCTGCCCTAGCCGAGAAAGGAAAAGGCCTGCGCAGCAGCTTTGAAGAGTCTCTTTCTTCTCAGGTCAGACGCAGGAAGCTTTACTTTATTAATATAGAAAGATTTAGCTGGGTCTAGTATAACGTGCTTCAGTGGCCACCCTGACTGTGCTAATCCTGCCCTACTGCATATCTTGCTGCCATGGAAATGATTAATTTATTTACAAGAAACAAAATCAGCTGCAGGGTTGTTGTTGTTTTTGTGGGCTTGATTTTTTAGGGAGGGAAGGAGGGTTAGAAGCCCTAAAGGCTTTAGGAAGGCTTAGAGTACATTCAGGTTAACTACTGATCTTGCCAACCCTTTATGCACATGAATATGCATRTGAAGTACAAAGCATCCAGAAGGCTAATTTTCTGTATCTTCAGGTGTTGGCAACTTCACTGTAACTGCAAAATAAGTTCTTGAAACTAATTCAGGACCAAATCTTAAACGTTCATTTAGTTACCCTTTCAACCTTTGGAAACACCCAGCCTTTAAACAGAATTTGAAGGAACTGCTGTTCAACAGGTTTTCAAGCTATGACTAACTGCTGGACCAAATAGATCCACTGAGTTCAATAAGCTAATAATCTGCTTGTAAACACAGAAATTGTTTAAGTACCTCCAGGACTAGTTGTTCTTTGCTGYTTCCATTCTACCTAGAATTTCAGAATATCATGTTGCACCTTATTTGTTTTAGCTACAGATCTCTATGAACCACCCGAGATCTGTAATCTTGTTGTTCCCTGACAATTAAYAGAAATCTGTAATGGCTTTTCGTAGCTCATTTGGATGAACAACAGCTCTAGAGACAGTGTTCAGAGAATGCTGTCACTGCAGCCAGGAAAGGGAAGAATATTAGTCTTGACCGATTTTACATCTTTAAAAATAGGTATTTTGAATCCGAGRAATGCATTGGCTTATAAACCTTTTACGGAACAACAAAAATATCTTTAGAGATTAACAAGGATGTCTTGAAATGGAGAGCTTTTTTGCAAAAAGCAAGGAATAATTCACATTCTCTCTGTCTGCACAAAAAGAAAAAGAATAATTAAGAAGTCACAAATATATGGCATCGCAGCCTGCCTTTGCAATAGCATTAACTTTGATGAATTCCTGYACTGCTCATAGGTTTCAGACTATGCAATTACATAGGAATTCCTTTACAATTCAGCTTTAGTGAAGTGCATACTTACTAGGAATCTGTGCTGAAGGTATTTTGTTACAATATTCACACCATTATTTTATAAATAGGTAGACAGTTGCACATTGCTTTGATCGTTCTTGCTATTAAAAGGAAAGAACAGGAACAGAATTTTTCTCTTAATTGGAACAGTGGCTATAGGCAGCTTGGATAGCGACCCCAATAACTTATCTTGTTTCTCAGAGCATATATACAACATGATGTTACTGGTGAATGACGAGTACTCAAATCACATGTAGCAGAAAAAAAGAGAAAAGAAA
>JASVER010000040.1:2908076-3203608 GCA_030449065.1 Oceanodroma leucorhoa | reverse complement strand
GGGGGGGAAGAGAGAAGATATAAATCTTCCCATCTTGCCAGTCAGCATGTTTCAGGAAAGCCCAGAAATATAATCAAGTGGCTGGGAAACAGATGCAAACAGTATTTAACAGCTCAGTCACTATGCCAATGCCCTACCTGCTTGTGTTGTCATCATCATCGGAGTCAATGAAGCTGCTGGATTCCAGCTCACTACTCATCATGGTAGAAGAGCTGTCATAACCCGGAGGGTGCTCACGGTGTCTGTCCAGCTTCGGATGGCCATTGATCCGAGGGACTGTAAAAACAAAATAAATGGAGTATTACTAGGCAAAGAGGAAGAGCAAGGAAGAAGTGGCACTGTGAGCAGCACCACATTCGCACCGACAGCTGCAGACAACTCTGCAGGAGGATCCTTATGCCGAAACCAAGCTCTTTGCAGAACCTGATTTCATTCTACAGCTGGAAAGCCTGCTGCCCTGGCTGGCCCGCCTGCCTACCTACCTACCTTTTGCCTGACTTTTTCATTTGTCTATGGCTCCRTTAATGGGCAAGCCATAAACGGATCGAGGCAGAAGTAGCAGGCATGAACAAGTACTATAATGGTATTAGAACGTCAATTAGAATGGCCATGAGAAGTTGATGTCAACAGGACGGTACATATCTTGAAAAAGCAGCAAACACAATCTTGAGTTTGGTATGGATAGGCYCAGAAGCACAGAAAACGTTAAACAACATTCCTTGATGAATTCTATTAATATCTCTACCCATAAAACCACCTTTCCCTTGATCTGTGCCATGTGTTCCTATCCCCATACCTACACCACCTTGTCTGGGCAGTACAGCTATATCAAAGTCACATTGTCTTGACCACTCCACAKGCATAAGACGCTTCGGAACAATTTCTTACTAATCCCTGGCTGTGCGGATGTTGTCAGACACATAAATATTCCTGTAGATAATCCCCTCAGGAAGAATGCCATTTACTTGAAGGCAGCAGTGATTCATCTTTTTCTGGAGATATTTTATGGATTTTCCTCTGCAAAGCAAACTCCTCTGCCTGCTTCCTTTCAGGGACCTCTCATCAGAAGACCCATAATCTGTAAGTGCTCTATTTTGCCAAGAACRGTCCTTTCCCTGAAACAAGAAAGGCTCAGCTTGATAAGGCACCTGGTCAAGAAATAAACATAACAGGCTTCAAAGACAGACTGATATTTTAAAACACACTCTCCAAACTCAAACTCCCTCCCAGGTCCAAGGGATCTGCTTTTCAATTACAGAATAGAAAACCTTCATAAAGGAGGAACATCTGCAGTAGGAATTATACATGATGCTGTGCAACTGTACACATTGAAAGTTAATAGACAGCTCTTGCTAACCATTAAAGTAACATGGTTTGAAAAACCAAGAGCCACCCTAAATACCTGGCTGTGAAGTCCACTGTGGCTAGCCTTCACTCCTCTGTTTCAAACTGCTCACAGTGAAATAAAACAACTGAGTAGTTTCCTTCCTGCCTGAGGAACGTAGGCCTAATTATTTATGTCCATAAAGAGTTTTAAAAGACTCAGTGAAAGGTAACAGACATATATAAGATCTCATCTCAATTTTTTATACATATATCTAACCCATTCATTTCTGCACAGCGCAATAATTGAAGCRTAAGGCTGTAACAATTTCTCCTGCTATGTCACCTCCATATCCCGTTTGATCGACCAGCTTCTAAGCACACCTATAGGCAYACAAAATGGCTGTGAAAACACTTAAACTGGCTACCCAAGAAGACCAAATCTTCTTTCAAGTCACAGAGCAAAAACAAAGCTCCTTCCCTCCTGCAATAGCATCGAGCTTTGGTTTGAAGAGAAGCTGAACAGTAGCATCCCTTCATCATCCTTCTCAGAACTGATACTTGTTTTTCATCTTGCCATAGGCTGAAGGGCAGTTGAGATGATACCATTATTCAAGCCTTGAATCCTYTTCTGCAACTAGCACATACCAGTAATGATGACTCGGGGATCGACTGCTGTCCTCTAGGAACTGCCTCAAAAACAAAGGCTCTATGGCATTAAAAAAATGAAGCTTATCARGTTTCAATTTCAGGCTCTGCCTCCAGAGCTCCTTACTCCTACCATTGCCATCCCTCACTTCCCCATGTGTAAAATGGAGACACTACAGCACTTGCCAGAACTTTTTAGACTGCACATTCTACAGYATAGAAAGCCTCTCCTCCCATAATTTGGTCATCACAACTACCATAATGTGCTCCCAGTACTGGGTGGTAACACTAGCTCTCACTGAAAAACAATTAATCGGCTTGTCAACAGCAACTCAAGACTTCAGAATGACAACTCYTCATAGACATAGCGGGAAGAAAGCATTTAAAGGCCTGAAGTTTCAGTTCTGTCTGAATAAATGAGTGTTCATTGGTTTCCTCAAACTCTATAGTCGAATATAAACTGGAAACTGACTATTAATGTGCTTCTTTTGGTACCACAGATGATTACCTGAACATAAAGTACCTTCAGGAATCCCACATCCACACTCAAACAGTCTCCTAGCTCTGCCTTTAAACTAAAAATCTAAAGAGCAGCCAATTATGCCTGCATATGCCAGATGTATACAGACAAAAAGAAACACAAAGGCTGGCCAAATTTTACTCCTTCTAAACTGGCACTAACAGCTTAGAGGGAATATCTCATCCAGATAGTCTAGAAACCGACAGAGCTGTTTATGGCATCGTTACTGAGGAGGTCAAGATTACATTGCATTGTTTCTTCYCATCAGGAACAGGCAACTATGACCATTGAGGCAAGGTCAAGTAATCCATTTTACAGAGTCCCTGAATGTTCAACCCCAGCTACTCATCCGGGCTTTAAAAAAAAAAAAATTCTTTCAAAGTTGCTTTCATCCATAACAAAAACAGGGAAAAAAAGGAGAAGGGAAAAGACATCCAGATTCCAAAGCTGAGAAAACAGCACTTTTCGGCAAATTGATAGGCTTTAGACAGTCAGAGTTCTGTCTTTTAAGACTAAGGAGAACGTCACAGACTTGAACAATTAAAATGCCTCCTTCTCTAGTGCTACAAATTCATTTTTTAAGTCTTTATATAGTTCAAAATATTTCACTGGATCTGGAAACCTGGGTGCTAATCACAGCATTGGACAAATTCAAGCTGAGACTGAAGAGACTGAGTTAAGTATAAAMTCAGGTCCAGCCACCTTGTCCATTTATTCCTTGCTTCTACACAGTGAAACATCAGAAACTGTGGAGCGAATTAAAGCACCTTATTCCAACAGACTGTATAACCCAAATATGTATTCACTGGAAACAGTACTGGAACAGCTAACAACTGACATTGGCACTGCTATCTAGCGGCCAGATAACTTTCAAGGAARCAAAGCATTCCATATTCACACGAACCCCTTGTCTCCCTTCTAAACACACTTCACCTTTAAGCCTAATTTCATGAGCAGTTGTTGGTTTGTGAGAATATCATCACCAACAAATCAGCATGTTGGACTACCAGAACGCACACAACACCATCACCCTTACAAGCTCTGCACAGGTTTCCTGAAGAGGGGATGACAACCAAGAAAAGGTGGTGACATACGTACAATGGTTTGTGGCAAAGCCTTCATGATTCTGAGTTATGATGGACAGAGACTCTCACCAAATGCAAATCCAACACAGKCGCAAGCAACTTCGAGTTGGCTGCTGACTACTTGATAGTCTTGCTTCCACTGACGTTTCCTTTCTGACTTCAATAGGAAGTGACAGCAAATCTTAGAAATTTACTAGCTGGCACACAATTTACAACAAATCTATTATCTTTGCCCCTTCTGAGTTTTAAATTTCTATTTTTCGTACATGAGCAGCATATAAGCTAGAACAGATGGAAGTCAAAACATCAGCCACGGAGAAAACTGACATTTCTCCACTTGAAAAATCCCTTCTTTTTTATTACTGTGCTTSCTTTTCCTGCAATCCTCTGCTATCCATCACTTGCAACTTATGAAAGCAATCACATCAATGTTGGGTGATAATGCTGATTTCATTTGGAAAAGCTGACATTAAACAGAGCCCCGATATTAAAAACAAGCCCCTGTCAGAAGMAGCTTTCCCAGCTCTGATTGGGTGGGTAGTAGATTACAGAAAACAATGACCTGGATTTTATCCACATTTAACTGGTATAAATAGGAAGAAAATTTGGGCAGCATGCTTCTCTCATCAGAGACACTTTATTTACATTTGGCTTTGATTATTATTAAGTATACAGCCCAGAAAGACAGTTGCCAGCATGATTTTGTAATCTTTCTCTGCAAAACGAGTCTGTTTATGCAGCTGGGGAGGGAGGGAGGGTGCCTCTGGTCATCAATAGGTGGGTTGTCTCAAGTGCCCACCAGAAATCACCAGTCCTGTCTCTCCCATCACAGGTCATGATTATTAGACAGTGCAGATTCTTCATTTCATTCCAAGTGGGTGGTCTAAAGGCTTTCACTCTTGTGGACCTTTTCCGCTCTAAAACTCCATCACTGCATTCACTCCCCTGCTGAGAATTCTGGATGTCATCAATTAGGGAGCATTAATGGCAGATATCTACAGATTGCAATCTCCAGGCTCTCAACCAGACCCTGCACAGCTGGCAGTGAGGATTGCTATGAAACCAGGACATGTTTCAAAGTGTCACATCTCAGCCATTGTGGGTTATTTATTCAGAAAATTTTTGTCCTTAAAAACTCTATAAGCAGATTGCTATTTTATTGAACTTGCAATTCAGAATCATTTGCCTAATACTTTCAATAGAAAAAAACTCTGTCTGTAACTCAGCTGATTTCTTTTTCACATCTCTAACCACTGGACACCCCGGTCAGCAGTTGCGTTCCCAACTCCAAATCTGAATTTGCTTCCTGCTAGCATCCTAAAAGACCATTCTCATGCTGTCTCTAAGCAAGCTTCCTTCAAAATTTAACTTTATATTTAGGGAACTAAAGAATAAAGTAATTCAGCTGTCACCCAGCTCTAACTGCTTAGCATTGGGCTCAAATACAAGCTTTCTGACTCTATGGTATTGTTCTTATCAGAACAATTGTATTGTTCAGAATATTGTATTGTTCTTATCATTCCTTATAAGAAATGCTCTCCCTCTCCTTCTTGGCCTAAGATATATGAAGGATTACGGCACAGCAGGCACATACAACACACTCTGATTATTTTGCAGTCTAGGTAATTATTGACAGGAGCTGAAACCTTTTGGCTTCCCAGAACATCCTACAGTTTAAATTTCCCCAAAGTACMTGTTCGCTGTTGTTTCAGAGCCTATAAACTTGAAGCTAGGACTTGTGTTCCTATCAGATGGAATAGGACTGCCAATCCCTTGTCTAATACTGACTCTCAAACAGTTTCCTCATTCATTATCACATGAATAATTCATCCCACACATAAACTTGATCAGTTCACAACCATTATGAAGAATTAACGGCCCACATCAATACTCTATGCTCTTCAGTTCTCGGGGGAATTTTCACACAGAGGACAATTTTAAGACCAGACAGAATTTTTAACCAGCTAAAGGCTGCCTCAAACATGCTGTGCAAAACATGCCATCGGAGTGTTTTCTTTAGCACTCCACCTCTCAGTACCTCGGCAGTACCTGTTACACTGATGGATCACCTGCATTCGGCAGTGAAAACACTGAACTTTCACTCATTTGCTTTTCAACTAAAGTAACAGAGAAAGTTTAGGACAAGTGATGCTTAGTGCTTACTAAGGATTTTCCAGCATCAAGAGAACAATCAGGAATACAGAGGAAGCCAAGGCGTGGAAATGGCATCCATAGGTACTCTCCCCTTAGCCTGCACATTTTCTGTGTTAACTAAAGAATACAGAAATTGCAGTTTGATACAATGCCATGGCCGGTCTATGAGGTATGTCTGAATGACTGGCTGTCCCTGAAGGGACGCGCTATTAACTCTGAGGATTCATGTGGCCGGAACGCTGCAAACTGTGCCGTAAAATTCACTCGAAAGCCTACAGTACCAACAACAATCCTGAGGGCCTCAGGCAATGGAGATGCAAGGTCCCACTTCTGGGCAAAGGTAACAGAGCTTTTGCCCAAGAAACCAGGGACAGAGTCAGTGCTGCAGCCTATAAATCCCAAGGAACACTCATGAGCAATGGGTCCAACATGGCAGGATCCAAATTCAAGAGACTGGGGAGCATCCAGCTGAGGACTTCATCCATGCTGCAGTACATTAGTATGGACATAAACTCCCCAGACCCAATAAAATCCATCCAAATTTTCACATACCCTTTAGATCCAGTGTGCATTATCTCATTTTAACTGAGTACCTCAGTTTCCCTGCACAAAATAAGGGCACTGACCGCTTAGAAACTTCAGTTGAAATGAATGTTAATACCTACAGCGATACACGCGGGGCTGTGCTTCTGGATAGCATCTGACTGGTTCCAGTGGCCTCATCAGGTGGTGACACCACTTGTGACAATATCTCCTACTGGGAGTGGGTCTCAGAGGGGAACGCTGCTGTGAGTGGAGCTCCTGTTGCCTCTCCTGCTGTGGCTGGCTCCTACCAAAACACTTCAAAAATGTGGGAGTGACCATTTCCCTGCCCACGCTGTGCCCACTTAAGGAAATCCCCAGCGTGTACTGTGACTATCACTCTGTCCAAGTCCAACAAACATATCCAGATGTACACGGARCTTCCCACAAGTAGTTATTTTTCACGCACAGTGTGAGAGAAAAAAAGAGCCAGCTCAGGGCTSCTGCTGGGACACTGGAAAATTCCATTCCTGAAGACTCAAAGGTTATGAAAAATATATATATTTTTGCATGCTCTTCCTCCATGACATAATCCCAAGGAAGCCTGTGCCCAAGAGGCAGTGCATCTGGTAAGCAGTGTATCTTGAAGGACTGGGGAAATAGAACAAAAATCATTTGCATTGACTTTGCCATTTGCCACTCTGCCATTTCCACAACACACTTTGTAATCACATCTGCCGGATACAAGTCACTCTTTTTCATGGATCAGATCTGAAAATCCAAATCCTTTTAAAGTCACATTTTTAATGGGATCCTGTAATATGACATAGCTCTCTTTATCCCCATAAACCACACATAAATAGACCTTTGGAATTTGCATAATTACTTTTTAGAATATAGTCAGGCTACTAGAGATTATACTGATTTAGGGCTTCTTTTAAATTATCTCTTATTTTAATGTATTACAGAAATGTATCTCAGATCTAAATACATGGTCTTCCAGTCTCTCATAAAATTTCTCTTTTTTGGATATAGGGGTGAAGGAATTTTTCACCCAAGAATAAAAAAACCCCAAACATACATGTGTGTTTCTCATCATTAAATTCCATATACTTCTGCTAGTGCCTTCACCAAGAGCAAAATGTTTCTCAGCTTTAACATGATGTAAACGCAGATGATGGAGCAACTCCACTTGTTCTAGAAAAAGTCTAAGGCAGACATTGTTCTGTCAGGACACAAAGCACTTAAAGCAGCAACACTGTAAAAGTTCACAAGGCCTAAATACGAGCATCATCATTAAAAACAGTAACGCAGACAAGTTTCACAAAATCAGTCGAAGTTCTGCTCGTGGCAAACCAGAGCCACACTACAGAAACAAAAGTTGGATCTCATATGCGTAGGTGCTCATGCCTAGCTGAGGTTCACCGAGACTGGCATTTCAAGGTCTTCACTTAGAATGAGGGATGGACCGTGCCTCGGTATCAAGCAGAGGTTTCTGTTCATTCTGGTGAAATCTGTGCTTGACTTACAACAGACAGAACTTTGTTTCATGTATCGCAAATACTCTCAAACCACATGCCCTGGCATTACTGGTGTGTACTTCAATACCACAGCACAGAAGCAGTGTTTGTTGAATCATTAACTTCTTACAGAAGGACAAAACTTCAGAAACTGTGAACATTTGCAGCTTCTGTGCAATTTGATAAGGATTGCAATAGCTCGGCTCCTCTCAAGGTTCAGCCATTCAAACACTTCAGAAGCAGTTTCGTGTTCTTTGACTGTGTCTTCAGGACAAACACAAAACAAATACAATATGGCATTAATTTGTTAAGATAGGACACTTCAAAAGATGATCCTTCCAAGCAATATTACAATTGTGTCATAAACCTTTTTCAAGTCCCTATTTCCCTGAGAGTTTTTCATTAGCCTTTCTTGCCAGTTGTTCCTCACAAGCCTCAGGAATTAGGGCAAATGCAAGATGATGACACTTTGTGTAAATTAGTGTTTGCTTTTGGTGTCATTAACGGCAGTGAGGTTTAATATTACAATGGTCTCAGCGTTCTCGTGCGGTGTTACCACAGACGCTGTGTTACCGCGGATGCTAAATTAGAATCTCAAATGCTAAATTTAAAACAGATTTACCGTATTTGTTCAAGATTCTGACCTGAGCTCTTCAAAAAGTACATGTCCACTAACATCATCCAGGTCGGTTTCGTCATCCGACTCGGAGACTGTCCCACTATTATGAGTGTGAACGAATCAGTGTTTTTTAACAAGTCTCTACGAAGTTTTAGCGCTTCATAGGGAATAGCATTTTGAAAGTGTACCTTGGCTCCTGGAAGAGTTCACCGCCTCTAACGTCGAAGTCACCTTCTTCCCCCCCGTCTCTCCCCCAGACGAGGGCCGTCCCCAGCCGTACAGAAAACCCTCCGATCCTTCCCCCCCACCAGAACACTCTCCCCCGCCGCCGGGCAGCCTCAGCCCCGTGTTCTGTCGCCCGGAGCGGAGCCGGCGGCGCGGCCCCTCTCCAGCCCGGGGACCCGCGGGCGATACTCACGGCCCGGCCCGGCTCCCTGCTCGCTCCGCCGCCGAGCTCCCGCCCCCGGCCGGCACCTGGAGGGGGGGGGGGGCAGCCACCGCCGCGGCTCCGGGACCCCCTTGCTCCCCCCGCCCGGGGCCGGGCCGCTCCGCCCTCCCCAGAGCGCCGGGCCGGGCGCGGGAGGCGGTTCCCGCCGGCGGCCTCAGGCCCCGTCAGGCCGCCCAGGAGGAGGCCGGGGGCTGCCTGCGGGCACCGACCTTAGCGGCGGTTCCTCTCACAGGAGCAGAACCCTCCCCCGCGAMTGAACGCCTGCGGGGGTGGGCAAGCTACACGCACTCCTGAATGACTTGGGACAAATTGCTGCGGTGGGAGCAAGGCTGTCCTTAAAAAATAAAGAAAATAAAACGGACAGTCCTACTGACACGGGATGCGGAGTTGCAGAGCGTCATGTTTCCAGTATACAAAGMAAACACAAAGCATGTGTTTTAGGGTTGTCTTGTAGGATCAGGAGACCCACCAGAAAGAATAAGCAAACAAAAAACTTTGTCCCCTCCCGCCCCCGTCTTCTGATGGGGAAGGAAAGCAAATTTCTCACGTGTAAAGCACAGCCAGGGAAATCATTACAGCAGCAGRCATCATACACCGCTTAGAAGACAARACACAGATTTATATGGTATTTTACACGGTCCTTGGAGCCTTCATAAGCGTTAGGTACGAAGAAAGTGAAAGGCACGGAGAAGTTGAGATGGATGAATGATGGCAGTGATGTATATATTCTGTCCGCCTGCCATGACTCAATCTGACGTGATTTTGCKGCCTGCAGCAGGACTGCACCTGGAACGCTGCCCTCAGATCTGAGCACCACATCAGCAGAAATCGTTGGCACCTTTAAGCCCATTTGAAACAGCCAAAGCAAGAGCCAAAACACGGCTAACACAGCGTTACAGATGGAAATGGGAAAGGACCTTAAATCTGTGCCTTTTGAAACACGGCATCACTTTCCGAGTTCTTTGCTGCGTGTCGCATCCAGGCAACCAAACTCCCACTAAAGACCCCAACAAAGGAAAAACCCATATCTAAATGCAGTTTCCCTCCCTTTTCCTCTTTAACTCTTAACTTTTCTGTAGTGACTTATTTTATCAAATATAAACATACTATTATTATGTTGTTATAATAATGAAATATATTTATTATACAAAGATATATTTTTAAAGGCTTCTGATTAGCAACGTGTTGGCCTACCTGCATGAATTAAAACTTGGATTTATGGCTCTTCTCATATCATTCAATATAAACAAAAAATGGAAGGGAATTGTTCTTTGAGCACTGTAAAAGGTTCACTTCATTGTTTCCCTAAAARCCAGTGCACAGCTGGATTCAGCTGGAACTGGAATGGGTGAACAGATGTGAGGTAGAGAGAAGGGCTTTTAGTCTCATTTTGCAGATCTGAAGAGGCACTGATAGTTGAGATCAAATTCCATATGTCTAGATATTCCAACAAAAATACCCCTGGTTTATATACTAGATCAGAAGAGCTCACTATATTAATAATGCCTCCTGTTTACATTTTTTCCCTTTCCTTTTTCCAGCTATATCTTCTCTGTTAAATTTTAAACAGAAAAAATGGCTTCAACTTCACGTTTCCTGTTTGAACTGGATCTTCTTTTACAGAAAAGCTCCTATACACCGCTCCAATAGATAAAAGTGGCTTTAGCAGTACGCAAATACACTTCAATTTTAACAATGTTTTATACCTCCCATACAGCACCAGGTAGCCTTGAATTCACAGGACAAGCTTCCCGTGCAATTAAGGTATGCATTTAAATCCATAAAGTTTTTGTAATCTCTCTACCCAATTAAAATTCCCTTTTCTAAGTTAGCCAACATTGTTCAGGGGGTGGGGGTCGGGAACTACTATTATAATTGAGTGAGTACTTTCACAAACCACRATTATAAGGGTTTTATTCATAAAATACTCCCAGGTGTCCAAGTCCTTAGTCTAAACAAGAATCATTCACTGCTTTGGTTCAATGCCTGTCCCACTAATAACCAGGGACTTTCTGCCCTGTTGACCCCCTGCCCCTGTTTCTTCATTAGAGGATGACAGAGTTCATTGAGACTGTCTGCCAAAAGCCTTTCGATGTGTCACAGAGATTAGAATAAAGCATAGCTAGGAGGTTAAAATATGTCCTCCTTGACTTTTATCAACAGCAGAGTAGGCCCTGCCTGAGGGACAAAAGCACATCAAAGTACTAAATCAAATAAGCCTTGAAAGCGGAAAAGAGTAGAGCAGCATCTGCTCAAGGAAGCTGTAAAGAGGGTTCCGTGACACTGCAGAGAACAACGGTGAGAGTCTCTCAGGAAGAAGTCATAGCCAAGCTCCCAGTGAAGACAAAAAACAACAGAGCTTCCAATCCCCCCCAGTGCAGAAAGTCTTTACCAATTATTAACAGGACACATGTCACCACTTTTTCAACGAAGACTTGCAACCCCATCTGTGCAGCTCGCTGTTGCGTACAGGGGTCAGAGTCTCTGCTACATAAGTAGGGAAGAATRATGACTATTACATTGTCCGCTCCCACTTTATGCTTCTACCCATCCGYGTGCTATATCCCTCTACCTTGACTTGTCTTGTGCTTGAAGTTCTTTGGAACCCTTTAACCCTTAGTCGTTCTACAGTGCTACCAGAGAAAGGCTTCTAGACATTGCCATAGGACAGACCACAGCCAGTAATGAAGCTCCTGCTCTCACAGGCACACAGTCCTACACTGCCAGTAGCCCATGCATGGCCATCTGGTCACTTCAAAACTTCAGGGGCTCACCAACCACCTCACAGTTTTTTTATACATGACAGAGTCTTTAAAGAGCAACAATTGCTGAGAAGAACTGTATTTCCAGCTACCACTGTTCAAGTTCCCATTGCATTGTAGTCCCAGCCCTTTTTGTTCAGATTCCTTGGCACACACTATGGTAAAGAATACATACACTGCAGCAATGACTGGAAATCTGCAGCAGCTCCTCTTCCCAAACATTTGGGGATCTACAAGCGTGCCCACATTAAGAGCTTCTCAAAGCACAGGTCATTATCCAGCATTTTTCAGCTGGCTSCACAATAGCTAAGTTCATCCCACAGCAAACTCGGTGTTGAAACACCAGTGTCGACACTTGACATCTGCAGACTTGTCAGAAACCAAGCAGTAGCTATAAAATRTTCTCCAACGCCAAAGAAAACTTGTCCCTTAATTACCTCCCTAATGAGAGCCTCCACAGTCCCCTTTCCCACTCCTCCTCAGGAAATGGACRTGGGAGCTTTGTTCTAGACAGCAAGGGGTCCCAAGAACATGTGCCAGGCAGACCTCCCACGTTTCTAATTAAGATCCTCGCTCTATTTTCACTTAATAGGACTTCGTCAACTATCCAAAGCAACAAGGACTTTTGTTGCTTTAAGAGAGAAAGTGGAGCTCTGACATACTGACAGCTCAACTCTTTCAGACTCATTTTATATGAAGCTAATGCCAGGGATAGATTTGCTACTAATCAGTGTGAAAGGTGATCAGGAAAAGACGAATTACCCAATTCATATAAAAGCCTCTTTGGATACAAAGTCTCTCTCTCAAAAAAAAAATTCATCTCTCTGCCTATGTAGCCTCCACAATATAATCATCATTATATCTTAAAATATATATATACACACACACAGAGAAGGTAACTTTGTCCACACTTAGCTGACAGGGCTCATCTTTCTCAGCTAGTTCACTTTATTAACCTCACTAAGAATACAACAGCAGTATCAGAGCGAAACCTCTTTCCACTTGCACTCTTGGTGTGAAACCTCATGCTTGAAGCATGAGAATAATACAGCAAATTTAAACTTAGGCAATTCCCTGGAGAAAAATTACATCTCCGCTTGTTGATCCTTCATTGTTTCCCCAGCTTTACTGAGCATCTGTGGATGAGAATTAGCGTGTGCTTTGCATAAACATCATACACCATTCTGGTTCCCATTAGCAGAGGATGGTCTACTAAAAGTTACTGAAAAGGAACACAGTAAGATGAAAAGTTGGAGACCCTATAAACACGTGCTGTTGCTACAGGTACCAGGTTGGTGCACAGACAACCAAAGCTCCAGCAGAGGAATGACATAAGTGTAAGGCTTTCTCTAGACCTCACACAGCTGTAAATCAGGTCCAGGAGCAAAGTCCAGCAAGCAGCCTCCCCTAGCACCTATTAGGCATTCAGTTCAACACAGAATTTAAGCACATATTTTAACTACATAATTGAGGTTGACCAAAATCACTTGGATTTAAGCATACTTCCTTAAAGTTAAGCAGGTGCTTAAGCGATGAAATGGCCAACAACAAAACCAAGAGCATTCCATGGCTGACGAGGCTGGGAGCAGGCTCTGCTGATGTTGTGTGCTTGGACACCTACAGTAGGTAAGGAAGGAAACTACAGATGCATTGGTAACTTCCCCTCTGGCCAGCCTTCCTCCAATTCTCCATTTAAAAGGAAAACTCATGCTAGTCAGAATTTGTCCAGCTGAGTCAATTCTGTTCCCTGATGTCACCAGCTGTAAAGTGCTACCAGAGAAAGGCTTCTAGACATTGGCATATGACAGATTAAAACCAGTAACAAAGTTCCTCCTCTCTCTTAAGTATAGTAAGATCCAGGGTGATAATTCTTTTGAAACTACATCCCTTCTCATTTTTCTCCCTCTCTCTGGCAGACAGTTCACCAAGAAAATTATAAATGCACTTTAAGATTTCCAGATCAGTTTCCCTTATGATTTTCTTAGTGCTTGTATCTGAAATGTCACATACCTTCAAATGCACATTGATGAACGAAGGAGTTTCATTATGTTCCTCAGCCCATCACGTTCTCTTTGTGGGTATAGTTTTGAAATCAGAGAAGATACAAGCACAGGAGCATCCACGGCTATTCATTGCCTCTGCACTTAAAATAGCAGCATAATTTAAGGGAAATGGGTGGAAGAGCTTGCAAATGCCCTAGCCTGTGTTGTTATCAGAGTAAATCCCTGGTCTAGTAAATCACAGCCTCTCTGCTGCAAAATCCTTTTGCATTTTCAATGGAAAGAGGTGTGAAAACTTTGTCAGATTACCAGGTGTGTCCCACACCTTCTGGCTGCAGTATGCCATCAATATTTATAATGGTCTCTGTATCTATGTCTATAATTGCCCATTAGTAATTCAGCAGAAACAGTTTTTCTATGATGAGTAATCCTGCAACAATGAAGTAAAGCATACAGGCTAGCATTTGTGAACAATCTGCCCATGATACCACACTTTTAATTACCAGCCATCAGAGAATCTGGTTAGTTTACCATCTCCTAGACTCTTCAGATCAAAACCAAATGCCTCTAAGAAACTTGTTGCAGTTCAAGCATAGGCTGTCAGGCTGAACTATCTGACAAAGTTTTCCAGTCTGTTGTGTCAACTGCATGATCATAAATTATAATTTCCAACTCTGAAAATCTATTATAAAATTTCTGTTTCTAAAATTTCACTTGTACAATTAGGAAACAAGTTGTGCAAATTAAAATGGAGAGTAGGACAGAAATGACAAAGAAACTGTTTTAACTCTTTGAGGAGTTATAATACTTTTTTTTTTTTTGTAATATCAACAGTAGCTAGAGAGAAAAACTCCCTTTTCCCCATGCCTGTTTTCCCTGACAGCTTTTGTCTCAGATATTCCACTATTAGCTTTTCAGGGCRAAGCATCTGTCTATTCTGAGCTCTCCATATAATACTTTGCCCTGCGAGCATTTTGGCTAAGAATASCTGTCACTGCAAAACAAAGAGGAAACAAGTGGCCATAAATATTTTTTAATTCATACACTGTCCTCATGCACAGACACACAAAAATGCTTCAGCTTCCTGCCAACTCATTCTTACCCCTTTCTCACACCCTTACTCCCAATAACGGGTCTGTGCAAGACCTTTTTTTTTTTTTATTTGAGCATTAAACTGGTCTTTTTATGAATTAAAATCTGTAGCTTAAGAAAGACAGGGAAGATTATGCTTTAAGGACTCCACTGCTATGTAGAATGACTGGGCAGCAAAGATAGGTTCGTGGGTCTAACCCTTAATGAGAAGGAATAAAAGGCAGCCTACAACGAATGGTACCTACATAGCTCATTACTGGGTATTATTTTAATCTTTCTAAAAGATAAAACTTAAATCCATTTGGGAGATTAAGATGAAATTCTCATCTACTCATGATGGAGCTGTGCAGTGGGGGGCTGGAGGGCATTTAAGTGAAAACTAGTGGCTAACTTAAAAGGAAGCTTCTGAAAACAGTAGTGGTCCCTAAACGCCAGGCTGACAGGAGAGAGATTTTTCTGCACAGCTCACAGTTAGAATTCTGCTTTTCTACTTACATTTACTTTGGGATATTTTTGTTTTACCTACATTCCCCACAGACCTTTGTTTTGCTTCCCTTCTCTTCCCTGCCCTGGGGTTTTCCCCAAGTCAGAACAAGAACCTCATTCTGTTGAGCCTCTCAATTCCACAGTGACAGGGGATCAGTGGAGTAAGCGTGCTTGGCYCATACAAGTTTTAGCTCAACATGTCTACAATCCACGCAGTTCCCAAATGGCTCATTAGCACCTTTTCTCACTTCACCTTGTTTGAAATGAAGGCTATAATACACTGTTCATTTTTTCTTGTGGAGCGAGTACTTCTTTCCCTTTGTAGAGTATCCAGGGATATCCTCATTGTCAGGGTGGGTAATTCTTTGTCATTCACTTTACACCAATAATGAGTTCAGACAGTTACAAACACTACGTGGTACATGTTATTGTACAGCTTGGTGAGCTGGTGGTACTGTACCTATGTCTTGGCTACTCTGCATAATAATACCTATGGAGCAAACCTATGAGTAATGCAGAGCTCCAGTGAAGATCCCTCATCCTGCCTCTCTGTGAACTACTAGAGCTGTAATTTTGGTATTATTTAAACAAGTCTCTACAGGACAAGATCAAACACTCTAACTGCATTTCATTCTTTCTGCAGCAAAAGGAGGATTTACCACTATTTCATAATAACAAGTGARCACATAGCTTCTGCCCTTGAAATAGCTGTGAACCAGGTGTCACAACGCTGCTGCCCTTCCTCCACCCTTGTCCCCCTTTTCCTACGACTGTTCCCCCACTTTACATCCAACTGTGCTCCAGACAAAGACGACATGAAGACTCAAGACAAGAATGACTCTGCTAATGTACGACTGTTGTTATGAAGAGGCCTTAAAATCCTTCTCCAGGATAAGGGTATTTCACTTCTTTTAATCTTTGTCAGTGGCAGTTCAGGATATAGTGCTGAACTGTGCACTTTGGAGACAGGCTTTCAACGGAAAACAACAYACTGATGGTTTTGGTTTTGTAAATAAAATATTATTATGACCATAGAAACACTATGGACATTAAATAAGACATTTCATGAGACCAAAATGATACAGCGGTTGTCCTTGCTTTACACACGTTAACAAAACTCACCTCTTGCTCATAGGTATAGCCTGCTTCAGGTAGGAGGCCTAAATTGTTTTGAGAACAGGTAATGTTTGCATTACCGAGTGACATGTTCTTGCCCGAGCACAGCTTGGATTTACAGGAGAAGGAGGAAATTTTATCCCATTTCTATCTAAAGGGAAAAGTATGAACTAGTTTCAGATCACTAGAAGGCAGAAACTCCTGTGCTCGAACATTACCATATGAGCACTCTAGACTATGGTCCTAGACCAGCCATTCAACAACCAGCTCTTGCTATGAATGTCCATGGCAAAACATGCATTGGCACTAGTTTAAACTAATGTTAAAAACAAATCATCTTTTAACATTCTTCCTGTACCAAGTTTTTAACACAACACTATTAGAAGATTCTGCCTCTTTCTGTGTTTTCCCAAAGGAATCTGCAGTCAGGATCACGCAAAGACAGCTCCCTGCTCCACCCACTGAATAAGTTTCATTCACTCTGAGTCAGTTACAAGTCAGAAGGGTTAAATGAACAGAAAGACACCTGCTTGTAACCCACAGTATATATATGACTTCTGGTTTTCTAACTGGAGGCAAATACTTCAGTGGGTGGAGCTGTGAATAAAGCCTGTGATGGCATCTCTTGGGCCCAAGTATTCCATATTCTGGACCATTTTAAACTCAATGGGTGGCACCTATTAATTCTTAATTAAGCCTGGAAATTCTTGTCTGGCAACAAATGAAAAAACAAGCTTACTTTGAAGTACAGACTAGAGGCAAGATATGAAGTTCTGTAGTTTATATGTGTACTTTGGGTGTACTTATGTATAAAAAAAAAGATCTTCAGAGCCAATGTGCTGTAGCTATACCAGTATAAAACACTACCACTGATCCAACCCTAGAGAAATCAACAGAAATTATTGCAGAGGATTTTGGCTCGGATCTTGCAATGTTAAAATACTAAGACTCTCAAACTGTCTACACTGCAAACTCCCAACACATCATACAGATAACGTGTTCTATCTTTAAATGAGCAAACTTGAATAATGGAGGCAGCCTAGCCATGACAGTATGGAGCTCAGCATTGGGTGTTGTTATTCCTCTCCAAACTAATCATCTTCTAATACTACAGAACGTTCTGTATATCGTCAAAAAGAATCTCCCTGTCACTTTACTGTAGGTTGTCCAGACCTCTTAGAAAACGCTGAGCTTCAAAGGGTTTCAAAGCAATCATCAAATTATTCCATTAAACTAATAATAGTCCCTGAAAGCACACAGGAATGCAGACACACTTCTCTTCTGCAGTATTCATGCAAAAGTAGTTGTTGCTCTGAAAGGTTATCAGAAAAATTGTTCTTTCTAAATGAAAAAGGGGAAAAATGAAATAGGACTCACCATCCTCATGCCCTTCTCTATTCCTCCGTCGATGTCTCTCTCGCCTGTGGCTAATAACTGACTCTGTTCCTGTTTCATTGTCCAGGCCATCCCGGCTACTGGCAGCATTTGGGCTGTTAGAGAAAAAATAGGAAGAAACAATACAGTCATCTCTTTTTTTCTTTTTGATAAAAGCAATTGCAGTCATGAGCATGTTGGTTTAGAAGCCAGAAAACTATTACATGGACTAGCTGCAGTCTTGCTGCAGCACTGCAAGCTCCCCCAGACTGCTCTGCTCACCCCAAAACTACCTGAAGGGTGAAAAGACAGTTCAATATGCACGCCCTGAGACACAGCGCTATTTGCACAAGTAGTATCATCATGGCATTGAGAAAGCTGCCACTAGACTGTTATATGAAATCTCCATAGGGTAAAAAAGCTTACTGATGAACTAAGAAAAGGGATTATTTTAGCATGCAGTGAGATGACAACTAACTACAACACAGCTTTAGCTGCTAACACACTTGCAAAGGAAATGGGATTTCAGCACAGTCCCACCATGAGAGGTTTAACATCACAAACTCACAGCACACCTGCCTAACACAAGACCAAACAGACAACACGGGTTTTTGGAAGAACAAAACTTATTGACCCTAACACTCATCTCAGCCTCCAAAACACCCCAAGTTCCTACGCATCYCTCAAACCCTCCCATGCTCATTCTGAAGATCAACATACAAGTATGTATGAGTGCCTCTAGTAACGCCAACAGATGACATGCTCTATCAGGGGCTTATTCTCAAGCCTGTGAATTGAGTTGCCTTTTCTACAATATATACATATATTTTTTTAAACCAAACCCAGTGCTTCAGCTCAATTCCTTGTTCACCCCCGAATAGGTCTGTTTTCCTGACAATAACCTGAGGTAGATGTGCGACATGCTGACAGCCAAAGGGCAGAAACTMTAGCTCACTACGGCCACTTTTAATATAGAGTGCTGACCTTGAAGGTTGAAGTCTTGCAAGTCACAGCAAAGCTCAAAATAATTAAGTGCATGTMTGTGAAAGGTACAAATAGACCCCAGGTCCTCTCCTCATGTTCTCAACTGTTTGAAAGCCACACAGATATGCCAGCACAATATTAATGTAGTAAGTCCCAGTGAAGGAYCATTATGAGCAAGTGAGCTTTGGGCAAAAAGCAGAAAGATCTTGATGACAATCTCAGTGGCCAGATTTCTTCCACTCTGCTTTTGTGAGGACTCTACCAAGAGTCACTTTCTCACTCCTACAATTAGCTGGAACAAAAGGTTCCGAAGAGGCAGCAGGGGATTTGTCCCCATGGTTTAGGGCCRCTTTCTGGGATGAATCTAAACAAACAGCAATGACAGCTCCGTACTCCTGAACTTCCAAGCACTGAGGAAGGGCCATTTCTCAGTTCATATAAACCAGACTGGCTTTCCCTTCTAATCCCAATAGACAAGCCAAGTCCGCTAACCAAGAGCAGTGGCTGTAATACAGAACACTGAATATATAAGACCACTTATTTGCAACCATCTGTTTCAAGATCTCTGCTGAGGAAAAAAACCCAGTCATGTTAAAGCAGAGTTGKCCGGAGCAAAGGGGAAGATGGAGATGCTCTTTTTTTCTCCTGCTGAACAGAACTAGCTTAGCTATTTAGTTTTCCCCTCAGACTCACCCTGTTTTATGTATCTCTGCTATTCCTACATTTAATAAGCTACCTTGAAGCGCTCACRTGGAAGGAAATGAGAAAAGCCTCTTGGAGTGCTGGCAAAGGCCATAGCTCATTTTAACGGACTAAACTGTGGAAGCTGATCTAAAGCTCCTGAAAATRTAATAGTGCATGATCTGACGTGGGCTAACGCTCTGCTGTGAAAGACTTCCCTTAGAAAGTTACTGGTCATACTCTTCCTCTCTCTCCCACAAATACCACCCATTTAAAAAGGAGTCCCAATTCACACCTGCCCTTTGCAGAATAACAGCACCTGTTATTTATGCCCGACATGTCCTACTTAGGCACACAGGGTGCATAATGGCCACCATTATACTCATACCAAAGCATCAAGAGTCATTAATGTATTTCTCCTAGAATTCCATGAGGCCGGAATGCACTGCCATGCACATTTTACACAAGGAAGTAAACTCCCAACGATCTAACCAACTGGTCCCATGGGCTTCTGTGGAAGCTGGACCCAGAATTGGTCTACGTGTAAGGACATCTATACAGTGTTACATTCAAGAGGACTGCTGAAAAGCCTTCTGCACACCCACACACTTTCTTTGCATTAATGAAATGTACCGACATGCCCACCACACAAATTGGGAAATCGAGGTTGTTATTCAAGAAAACATTTGACTGCACATTTTAAGCCCTAGCGAAGCTACCAAAATGCAAGTATGTGCTTAGGGGTTGTCACAAGTACGTTTGCGTTTCTTGTTTCAGGCCAGTACAACTGAAAAGGGAAAGAGGGTGACAGTTTCCTAAGGTCGCCCTGCGAGGCTCTCAGACATCTCAGCACCACCATCTAGTGACTACTGCTGAGACTTTCCACTACTAAATCGCTTCTTAGGCTAAACCCGCCTACAAAAGGTGGTTTACACCCTAACAGAGGGTGCAAAAGGAACCTCACAGCTGGCTTGTTTCCTCTCTCATTGCTGAGGCAATTAAATTCAATTCAATTTTCAGTGCACATACCCAAGAGCTGTGTAAGAAAGGTAGCTCAGAGGTCACTATTCTCAACTCACTCCAGCACCTCCACCTCTAACCCAAGAGCAGCCTCGCCCATTCAGATGAACGTGGATTTGGCAACCACTAAACAGTAGCAGTGGAGCATGAAATACAGGATGAACTTCAGAACCCTCATCAGGGAGGGAAAAAGTAAATTTTCTTTGGATTTAATCAATGATGAAGCAAAATATCAATACTGTCAGGCAGCTAGTTGAGATTACCACTTCACCTCTGATAAAGATCTCACTCCCTTGGATGGTATTGCCTGCTGACCTGTCTGCTTCATCCACTTCTTGTATTCTTTGTTGTCCAGCAACATTTCTGTTTGTGCAATTACAGAGCTCAGTTGTTTGTACAACACCTAGCTCAGTTGGGGCTTCTTATATAAATAAGGCTCCAATCACCACTGACAAAGGAAGACAGGAGATGACAGATCGCTGGTAGTTTGAACAGCATTAAAAAAAATCTCAGGGATTTAGGAACCAAGAAGGTAAGTCACACTTACAGAAGGGGAGGTAATATGTGAGTATACAGCAATACTGAAGTTACAGTTGTGAAAGTTACAGGGTTGCACTACTGGTCTCTTAAATGGAAAYACTATTCAAGGAGACAGTATGCAGAAATGGCACCGAACACACTATTGCAGAATCACCACACCAAAATCCCAAGAAACATCATTTTCAAAAATTGCTGGGGAATTGTAAGTGATCAGATGAGAACTACAGTCATGATTCAAGTTCTGGRAACCACGCTTTACAATGAAAGACTTGAGCAACTCAATTTATTTAGTTTATCCAAGAGAAACAAATAATTTCAAAATATGGTCAACTCTTTACCAMTTGGAATCTTTAAATCTAGAGTGGGTGTGTTTTAAAATGAAATTCTAATAGCAAAACAGAATTAAGGGCTTCATGCAGAATAATTGAGTGAGATACTCTGCCCTGTGTTATRGAAATAAACTTAGGTCATCATTAGGCTCTCTTCTGGATTGAAAAAAATAAAATACAGCAGCAAAAAAACCCTACAAAATGTTAAGACATTCAATTGTRAAGAGAAGAACCAAAAAAGGCATTACGGGAGAACAAGTTTTGGTCCAGAAGCCTCCCCACAAGCCAGATTCTCCACYCCAGTTTAAAACAAGAAAGAAAAAAGGGGTGGGGAAGAGACAAAGGAGGAAGGTGGTTATTTAGGAATGAGAAGACAAGCCAGAAAGCACGACCTCCCGTGTTGCTACTCCTGACTCAGCATGACCTGTGTAAGTTACTTCACCCCTTTGAGGATTCCCACATTTGCTTTATAATATGAAGATACCATCACTTACAGCACTGTGCTGACTGACGGCAAGAAGACACAGACAAGATTTTTAGGACACTATGGAAGACAGCAGGTGCATCAGCAGAGCACAGCTTAAACTTCATCGGTCTGAGTACATRCGGTCATTAGCAGTGAGTGGTTCCACAAGCACAGACTTGTGCCTAACTTACAATGTAATTATTTTTTTAAATAAAGCTGGATCTTGCAGCTATTATATGTAGGTGTAGGTCAGGAAGACAAAGGACTAGTTATATTTGCAGGCCATGTGACTGCACTCACGTCAGGCCTCTCCCAGTCAACASAAAGCAATTCAAGAACGCACGAGGGCAGTAAAGCCCTTGCAAGACACAYAGAGTCAGGCAGCATTAGCATTTCCCAAGATTTCTTGTACCCTCTACAAGGCGTTTATCTGTAAAAGACTCACACACAACACTAAGGCCTCTTCCAGGCAACAGATACCGCAGAAAGCAATGGAAACACATGACACCRGGCAAATCAAGACCATGTTTCCTTCTCCAAACATGTAAGATCACAGCTAGAACCAGGTCCTGCTTGAAATCCTCCTTGTGTAAATTCAGAGGGCCTCCCTGAAAATGAAGGCATTCTGAGGATATACATTGGCTCTGCACACCTAACAGGAAATAACAAGGCTACCATTAAATCAGATGACTCCCAGGCTGGCTATRGGCAGTTCAAGCTGCTAGCCCCTGTATGCGCAYGGGGGAGGCATTAATCCTTATGTAAATTTTTGCTCTTGATATCAGTGTTCCGCTGGCTCTGCACACTACGTAATTATACATAACATAGTATTAAAAGGCTGTCATCCATACACTACAAAAAGCATTTGGGGCTCCCTCTCCACTTAAATCTTCCACAGTGGCTTTCAAAATGAGATATATAGGATATATATTTCATTCTAACAATGACTGGTTTTTTTTCGTCCCATCCCCCTTTTAATTCCTCAGTTCTAATAAGTATATTATTTTTCTAACAATAAATAGCTGGTTTGCAGCAGCAGGGAGAAATGTGGGGAAGAAACAAACAGGAATTGCATTTGTTGGTTTAAAATTCAAAAAAAAAAAAAAAAAGACAACTTGCTCTTACTGGAATGATGGAGGCCGGGAGTCTCCAATGCCGCCTGTTCTCTCAATGGGTGGCGGAAGGTCAGTGTGGCTCTCGGTGCACTGGGAGCCCGTGTCAGAGTGGGAGCTTTCAGCCAGGACCAGCTGTCAACAGAAAGAAGAGAATTACATACACTTGTACAGGTTTCTCCACTCTGACATAAGGTGTTCAGCCACTGCTTCGCTAAATATTCTGTGAGATCTAAGGGAAACTAGAGGAAAGGAGGTGCTCAGTGTCTAGTTGCATGGATGCCTGCCAAACTTTCATAAAATCAGGTTACACTCAATCTGAATATGAAAACATCACCAGCTAGGATATGCACAAATTCCTGCAAGCACCACAAAATTTTTCTGATCTCAGAACACACAAGCACACCAGGCAGGGAGGGCACTTTTTCTTGTGACTCGTCATTACGGCATTCTCTGAGTTTCCCAAGCATGCGAGTTGTCAGCATTCCCTGCAAAATGCACGCACACTGTAAGACTGCACATTCAGTCTGGTTTTGCCATGACAAAAATAAAAAGCAAAAGCTGAAACTTGACAGTATGACACCCCAAATATGGTATAATTTCTTATACAAAGACACTCAAAACCCCTGAAAATTCACAATCTGGTCTGGACCAATCACCAAATCTCAGAGTTGCTGCCATCTCTGTTAAGAGTCTTAATTAAAACCAAAATTCACTGAATCTCAACAGCCGTAAACTTTARGACGAGGACCAGATTCGTGATGTTCATCATACTTGTGTCTCTTGTGCCCATTTTGTCTCTTAATGTTCCCTTAAGGCAGAGCTGCAGACAGGAAAAATCATTTTCCAATCATGCCATGAAAACCGGGATATGCAGTGTGCACTCTTCTATAATTCATAATGACCTGAAAACTTTTATAAAGCTACTCTGTTGTAACTAGCACCTTCCAAACTCCTCTGGCACTGACAGGTACRTTCATGGCAGCTGAAGGTGCTGGCTGCCTGTCAACCAGGGCAGAAGGAAAGGCTGCAGAGCACCCGACGCACAGCACTCACGTGGAAATTGGTAACTGAAGATACGCTGCGACAATCAATCTTCTCATTACAAACACCAAGCACCTATATACAGCCTGGTGCGTTTGGGAATTATTATATATTCCAGTCCCGTTACAAGGCAGGATGTAAATTCTTCCTATAACTACTAATGCCAGAGCATATTATTTCTATTTCCTATCAACACCCTCAATCATTAATAGGGATGCTCCTGGATAACGGATCACAGGGATGGTCATGGCACACAAGAGGCTTACTATACTCTATCTTACTTCCAATAAATTCAGGACAGAAAGAGCATCTCCATTCAGTATAGCCCGTCTGACATCTTTAATCAGCAGATAAATAGATGAGAGAAAGAAGAATGAGTCTCTCTTCCTACCCCCACCCTCCTGGTTTGTAGCTCATTGTAACACACTGACTGACAAAGAATCTTACATTTAACTAAGATCTGATTCTATCCACTGATTCTATCCACTTATCTACCAGGCTAGTATCTACTTTTCTGTATTAAAAAAAAAAAAAAAAAGACAAAGACAAAAAAGACAGAGATGTTTTGTGTTAAAAAATCCTTCTGTACACCTAGGTGAAACCGTTAATTCTTTTTTTAAATCTTACTAGTGCTGGAAAAAGCTCCTGGCTGAAGTGTGCACCCAGGAACCAGAGAGTGTGGGTCCTTTCTCTACAAATGATTCAGTAAATCTTTTATAAGAAAATCAGCATTTGTGACCTCAGTTTCCTAACCCTGAAAGGCAAGATACTACGGATTTTGCACAACTGAGATTAAAATAATTAACATGCCTAAATGTAATTTAAATCCTAGGGTAGAAGAACCATCCACTGGGTAAAGCACCACTACAGAAAAACAAACAACATGCACTGGTCCAAGATTCCTTTTAATTTATCTCTGCAAACAGAATGTGATGATYCCCAATTAGCAGTTCCAGTTCTAATTCAACTTCACCTGCTAGATTAAGTGGGTTTTTTTTTACTAAAAAGCATAAAGGTGGAGAAAGAGATTCCAGTCCTCTACTATTCAAACCAGAAAGGCAGAGGACCAACATGAGAGGTTTTGCCCAAAATGAAAATAGAATTCCACCAACTGCAAGACTTGGTTARTATTTTAAATGACTGTACCAAAATTAGTCTCCCATTAAGCTGGGCACCCTACGCAGACAAACCCCACCAAGGACTGCCCGCACCTCAAACAGACAAGGTCAGGAAGGCGGCAGGGAGGGAGCATGGCCCGTACCACTGTGCTGAGAACAAATCAAGGCGAAACGAAGCACCTTGCTCAGCCTCACCCAGGAGGTCTATAGCAGCCCTGARAGCAAATTGAGACTTTGCACGTCCTAATCTACTTCCATACTTTCCTTGCTATATTTTGAACGTTTTTGCAAGAATGGGGGAAAAAAACCCGCCCAATCAGAAAGGAAGCTAAAAACGATTCATACATTTGAACAGTTCGCTGACCACACGCAACACTTCTGGCCACTACCAACAGAAGTTAGACTTGAGCTACTGACCTAGCGGTTAAAAGGTTTATATCGTATCATCAATYCCCTGAGACATCTAATTACTTTGCCGAGTCTCTTTAAACAATATTATTATAAGGTCTTTAATTAAATGCTCAAATAACAATATAGATTATTACCTTTCACTAAGAGGCAACAAGTTCTCAGCTTCCCTCTATTTTTAGCTGTGGAAGAACTAGCCCTATATAAGAGATTCCAACTATAAYTGGTTAATTTATCAAGGACTAATTCTAATATACTCATCAGACAGATGCTAGMTGTTGAAGAAGGGGATGGAGAAGGAGAGGGAATGGGATAGGAGGAGACTGGTGTTCAGGACGCAGTATATTACTCCTAAGAGCATATACCATAAATAGGAGAAGGCAAACACACACAGACTGTCAAAAAGGAACTGCCTGAAGACAAAACAGTTCTCCGGCACCACGTGGAGTCAGCTGCATTATTCAAGCTCTCTTATCACCAAAGCAAGAGCGACGGAGGAAACACTGAAGGGAAAAATAACATGAGCTTTCCTAATAACTTGATAATTAAGGTTTCTTTCTTGCAGGTGGGGAAGTTAACGGGAGATGTTTAGAAAGCATGTTGGCATTACAGAGATGCAAGAATGTCTCTGAGTCTGGCTCATCCCCTGAGGAATCTCTGTGCAAGTGCTTTCACTAACAAAATCAAACCAAGGGATAAAAAGAAGAAAAAAAGAAAGAAACTGGGTGTAGGCAAGATCTATACATGCCCTCACCCTTCACATTCTAAATTGTATCAAGCTATGCAAACAAGCACCTGGCCTGAGTTATTTGAAAGCAGGAAAACATGTTTTTTCTTTAAGCCTTTCTGCTGATGGCAACACCTGTCTCAAAGATGTGCTTGATGTGAAAAGAGAGATGAGCCAACAAGACAAATCCTTTCCATATTTCAGGATATTTGTTTTTAGTATTTCCCTGCTCCTGGAGGAACAAGTCTTGGCAATGCAGAACCCATTASGAAGGCAAGCCCACCGTAGTGATCGAGGCTGCAGATCATCTTGGGAGTGCTCTTGAGCAGAAGCAAAATCCACTGCAGCAAAGCAACTACTTTGTGAATATTGCCCCTGGGCGGTGATTTCCTGCGGGATAAAGCACTGGGTACCCGTTTCTTATTGACCTTCAGTGGGATTAGAGTCACAAACAGCCTCAGACTATGCCACTACCATTATAAAGGGAAGAGGGCTGCGGAAATTACCCACACTAATCTTTCAGCTGCATTCAGGAAATATACCACTTTAAACTTGAATCAGCTCACCACCAGCTATAGTGAACTCAAGATACATTCCAACTCAAGAGAAGATACTAGCAATATCTCCTGTTTCCAAGTAGCTTGTTAATTCCTAGATAAAGGTCTTTCAGATTTCAAGTAGTAAATCATAAGGATAACAGCCATGATAATGCCGTGGCCAGTGCAGAACTTCTCATGTTTACCTTTCCAAGTTAAGATCCATGCTGCACTGGCTGTACTGCTAGTTGCAGCCTGACTCAGTCATTTCCACACAAAGTACATGTACTGTAATTCAGACACATCCTTTGGGGTGAAATTTTTRCCCCAAGGAATAATAATAAATAAATAAAWAAAMCTCAAGAGTGTAACWGTTTAAACAGGTTCTCTAACATGACCTTACTCTTGTGATAACCAGGACCTGGGAGGTCCTGCAAGAGGACCTGACTTCCAAGATTTAAGCAAGAGAGCTTGAAGCAATTACGTTGTTAAAACAAGASACACACTGTCCAGATCTGTCTGGTTACAAGTGGAGCACTCACCCTTCACCAGAGCTTTCATTCTTGACTTACAGATCTCTGTGTTTAAGAGCTCTAGAAAATAAATGGATGGCTGCAGACCAAAYGAACAAAAACATCAGAAAAGAGCATTAGAAAAACATTTGTTGTGCTAGAGAAGAAAATCTGCAGTAGAAGATGGCACATGCAGCAAGATTATTAAGACTGCACCATCTAGCTGATTTTTCGCAAACATCAGAAGGATCAGAAAGGCARTATAGCACCCAACACAATGGAATACTGGACTCAGCTGGAGCTTYGTAGTGAGTTAGCAGTCCTGCCTCTTTCCAGGCACCTCGCAAAATGCCTTCAATYTGATGAGGGTTTGACAGTGACTACAGAAAAGGAAGGAATCTGTGAGGGTGTACACTTGTTGACAGACTTCACATGTCACTGCCCTGGCTACATGTGTGGGCACACAGAATTGCTGCGTCCTGCTTTGCTGTGCTAGCTAGGAAATCCTCATTTCTTCCAACAAGTGACACTCTGTAAATCATTAAGTATCCTATCAGCTTTAAGATAAATTGTGTCCTTTTCTTTAACAAGCTATGGTAGGAATAAAATGYTCCAATRTTATACCACTTCGAACGGAGACGATAAAGCGCTATTGGACTGCCACATTATAGACTTCTCACTGCGTTTCTGCGAGAAAAGTAGWGTTAACCCCAGCTTCCTGGCCAGARGCCAGCCCTGATAATTATATTTCACCCATCAAGCTTCCCCTGCAGTTTTGACTGGCAGTRGCATTTCARTCCGTTTCTTTACTGGCACTGTGTTGTACTGTGTGCTGTTCGGGAGCATGCCTGTGGGCTGCAGAACAGCTGTGGGGTTCCACCCCAAAGGCCTGCGTTTCCATGTGAAACCTGGATGTCTTCTGTGTGGTGCACATGGAGGAAGTTAAYAAAGAAGTGTGGAACTAATTGCAACTGTTGATTCAGTTCATTCCATCATCCTGAATGCTGTTTGTTTTTTCGACTGAGGTCCCACCATCACACTCACTCCCAAATCTTTCCCAGGAAGTGGAGAAAGCGTATCAACCCTGGCATGTTAGAAAAGAATCTGATGTTCTTCTCATACCCCACACAGCCACTTCCAATTCATGACAGTACAAACAACAGTGTACTATGCCCGTTAGCTACTCCACGCTGCGGTAACAAAACATGCAGCCTATTCATTTTGACAAAAAGTGCATGTTTCCTCCTGTGCCAGAGAAGGTTACCCAGCACTGCTGGGCACCGGCTAAGAAACAGTTATCTGGGAAGTCCTTTGCAGAAGTGAGCGTTCAGTTCACTGTCTGTGTCAGCACTGCTCACTTCAGCAACTAGACTCCCAATCTGAAGCCCCAGTACAGGCACAAAAGCAAACTTCACACCAGTCCATTCTGCGTGTTGTAAGCAAATTCAAGCGATGGAAGAGCAATTAGTAGGAAGACGGCTGGGCTCTCAAATGCAAGCAAAACTTAAGCTCCCCAGTTAGAGCCAAACAGTGACACCAGGCCAGTGAATGTTTACAGCGTCAGGAGACCCTCATTTTCTTCCCATTATTGCTACTGATCTTCAGCGAGTCCTTGGATCAATTGCTTCACCTCTCTGTAGCTCCATTTCCCTTCTTCTCCTCTACACCACATTTGCTTATCCTTTTCACTTAATTATGGCAAGGACTGCCTTTTACAGCGCTCAGCAGACATCTTAACAAACACACAGGCATTAAGCCAGCTCAGGGAATCAGTYTGTTCAACATTCGTGGCTGAAGACACCAGACAACAAGAACCAGACTGGGAAAGGGAAAGAGCGAACATTGGTACACTCTGCTCTCATATTCTCACCTGGCTAAATATTTATTAGCCTAYCAGCATGAAAACTACACTATTTAARTTCTCACTATTACTGAGAGCAGCAGCAGCCCTTGGCATTTCTCTCAGCTCAGGGAGAGGTGAGGGACTGATAACAGTAACTAAAGAAATACCCCAAAAGAGCCATTTGTATTTTTGACAGCAACTTCAGAACAGCCACATCCATCTACAAATTGAAAGTAATTCTTTCCCGTAAAGTCACAGACATCTCAAATCCCAAGTCAAACCTTCAGAGACATGGCCCATTATTCACAGGAAGGCTGCTCCCGAAGGACCAATTGCACAAAAGGACTTACTGATGAGCCCCTTTATTCCACCAGGAATTCTGTCAAAGGCAGCAGGACTCCACATTGGTAGAGGCCTGCAAAGCCTATCAGGAACGTGATGTTTATTTTAGTAACRAGAAATTGTCTATGCCAGGTAGATTAGGCTTCCCCCTTTTTTCCGGCTGAAAACTACAGTACATTTGTTTGGGGTTTGGTCCAACCATGGACYATAGATACTCAGAGAATACAGGATCGAGCTTATATAGCCTGGAAATCAAAAGCTGTAACAGGCTAAAAATAACAACTTTAAGAAAACTGTGGCTGCCAGGTAAAGGGTGACCTTCTTCAGTGTTCAGAGACAGAAAGATGCAGGCTRGGATTCAAAATAAAATTGTCAATTCTATCTGTGATTTTATCATCTGCCACCTTCTATCATTTTAGAGAAGATATTGTATCTTCATGAAAAATAATAYCTCAGATTACTCCCAGATTCTGTTAAGCATCTCAGGTGTTTGTTTATGGCACAGTATAGCAAGCTAGCTGTGAAACAAACTCAATTTCACTGACTGCCACTTTGCAGGAAGTTCTCTTTAAGCACAGGATCATCTGCCTCTTGGAGAACACACAGAGTAAGAGCGGGAGGGAAAAAAGGGATCTGCAATCCTATAATCTTATTTCCATGTCTCACCCTTCCARATTTTTTCAGCAGGTTGGTGACTATTTTTCTGAGAGCTTACACATTCCTCACCCCAGCGAAAAACCTGTGTACATCAGAGCAATGCAGAGASCTGGGTCGAGTGTACCCATGCTTCTGGAAATGATAGCAAGTACTTCTGCCACATGACTAAAGAAGTAAGATTTCCTCACAGGCCTTTCGTCCACCTGGTGCTGATCACAGTTAGAAATAGGACAGCACCTTTCAATTCAAACTTGGATTAAATCTAATTTGAGAATTCTTGTGCGTATCAGACCAGAACCACCCAACATTACTTTAGCAAAGAAAAGACCATAAGATCGTAGAGCTGGCAACCTGGTTGCTTCTTCCCCGCCTCTTGGTCATAGAGATCCTAGCACTCCAGCCCCAGCTGCCCCTTAGAGGAATTTCGTTCTCCTATGCTAAGATTCAGATCCTTCCCTAATAATTCATTCAGGTACCTTAAAGCTTAGGAATGTTTTCAGTGATCCCGCCTCCCTTCTTTATAAGCTCTAAACATTATGGAAGAAGATACAATATTGTGTTAATATCCTCTTCGCTTTGGGTCAGATTTCATGCACAGCTTTCTATTTTCTCCTGTGTGATAATCCAGTCTATCAGCAGATGAATGAGGGTATATATAATCTGTGAAGAGAAGAAACAAGTCCTGAAATCAGTTCATTTTATACATAAGAAATCAACAAGAATCTGCTTTTGTGGATTTTCATTCACTGCCTCAGTTCTGTGCCGAAAGGCAACAATGCACTTTGCTGAAGATCATTTAACAATCCCAAAGCTCCTGTGTTGCCTCGTATGATAGAAGACTAAATGTTTCTACCCAACAATTTTAATTGCAATTGCAAATACAGTGTCTAAAAAGCTTACGCATAAACAGGACAAGTATTATCTGTTGGCACCCAGATAATAGAGAAGAAGAAAAAAAAAAAGGCGAGAGGCTCACACAAGGCTATGACATCACTGCCAGCCAATAGGACCTGGTGCGCATTCCCGGCAGCCAGTCAGGGAATTGTTCCCAGATGTTGCAAAGCCTTCCTAAAAAACACCGATAACAGCCAACCGACTCTGTGCAAACTGCTGGCAGAGGCCACTAGGCTGGCTCCCATCTGGCAGCAACCGCAAGCCAATTCTTTCCACATTCCCAGCTTCCACTGGGACGCTGTCCCTGGACCGTGCGAAGAGAACAGAATAACATTTTAAGCTTTTGCAAAAAGCCTGAAGGTAACATATTCTCTTCCGTGCAAGCTGTTTTTCCAAAGTGCCCAGGAAGCACCTGAATCTGAAAAAACACAAATGCATTCCCAAAAGTATGGGAGGTAAGGTGAGCAGTCCCAAAGAACTCRAAACAAATTATCCCCTGAAAAAATTGTATTCTGTTTTTTTATGTGTGTGTGTGTATGTGTTAGCACAACAGGCACATGTATCAGCTATTTTTTGCAGAAGATGTGTTTGTGTAGATGCATTTACAGTAATAACTACTAGATGAAGAATTCTGCCATACAATTAATGCTAGTCTCTATATTGTTGAAAAATCTAAAGGTCGACCACTGAAAGGGAATCTAGTAAGTAGTAGCCCTCTGTCCCRCATTATTTAATCCTTAAAAAAAAAACCAAACCAACCCACCCCAAAATCAAAAGGACAAGATCTAAGATGCAGAGGAGAATAACAAGCAGGACACAGGAGGGATGGGGAGGAGGTTTAAATAGTTAATTAGGAGCAGTGATTCTAATTCAATACTAATCTAGCTGTACATTAAGTTCCCAGGGCAGGAAAAGTAAGCAACAACTAAAGACTTGCAGATCCTCCCTTGAACATTTTCCCCTATGGAAATCAGTCCTGCATATGACACCAAGATCAAAGTTCCTACCTATGACAAATAGAAGGATTGAAATGTTATTAAAAAAGATGAAAATCTCAAATATCTAAATGTCAGTCATCTTGTGAACTTCAAAGTAGCCACTGCATCAGTCAAGAGAGGAGGTGTGGGGGAAGAGACAGCCAAGCTGTATYTTGTGCACACTTAATGCTCCAATTTTAAATACGTCATCTTGATGTGAAATACACACATATACATTGCAGTAATTTACAGGGAGGACAACAATTATCACAGATGGTTTTGTCAAAGAATCCCAAGCTGTCTGCTACCAGCTGATGCACATTTTATAACACAGGAGACAAAGAAAGCTCAGGCCCATCATGTTAAAAAACAGAAAAGGAAATAGCCCTGCCCAAAACAGTTTTTCCAAAAGGTAAAGACCAACTTTGCTAGCCTTGAAATATATGTATGCAATTATTTGTTAAGTTCCAGTGAATAGGATATTAAAGGGTTCAAAACTGTGAACAATTAACATACAGTAAGATTTACATAAAACTCCTCCACTAATTAGCAGCAAATAGAGGCAGATAAGCACTGCAATTTTATGGGTTAGTGTGGAAAAAGTAATTTGCAATTCGTAATGCAGGTCAGACACAGGTGTTTCAGCTGATTGTTCAGCAGAGTGAACAGCCCTTGTCAACATCATCTGCAAAAGGTGCACTGTATGATCTCTGAGAAGAGAGCTATACGCTGAATCCAAACTAGTGGGATATGCATATAAATTTGGAAACAAGCTGATGGGTGGGAAAGGAGGAAAGCGTCTAAGTCTTTTGAAGCAATATATCTATCCATACTACCTGCAACGATCTATGCTGTCTCTGCCTCAGCTGCAATAGATGGGTTTATAATGCATTTTGCCATTTGCTGCTGGGCAGCAGAGTCTGTGAAGAGCCTACACTGGTACAGCACTGAGAAAAGGCTCTACAGTACTAATTCTCTGAAACAATTAATTTAAGCCACGCATCTAAATTTTGCTTTTAGATCTTTGCAATAGCACCATTCTCACTATTAGAGACTTGGCTACTGGCTCAGACTGAACTGATTCTTGTGCGTTAAGTTCCTGGGTTGGCATTAAGAAGAAAAACTATTTCACTATTTGTCATTGGAGTAATGTTATTTCACCTAAGGAAGAAAGGCAAATTGAACTTATACTTCTCGTAAAGAAAAGACATAAGAAATGAAGGAGGGATTGTGTTCTGACTTGGGAAAACCAAATTTGTGTTTATATTGTTAATTAAAGGTAGATGAGAAACTGCCTTAGTCTTACCATTAAAGCAGAAGATGCAAGTATCAGAAAAGCTACAGAAAAAGCAGTGAATCCAGTCACAGAACAGTTGACATTGCAATGGACCCCTGGAGATTGTCTAGTCCAACCGCCCTGCTCAAAGTAGGGTCGGCTGGAGCAAGTTGGTAAGGACCTTGTTCAGTCAGGTTTTAGAYATCTCCAAGCACGAAGACTTCACATCTCTGGGCAAGCTGTGGTTTACCACCCTCAGAGTAAGAAAGTTTTTTTATGTTTGAACGGAATTTCCTGTATTTCATTTTGTGCCTATTGTCTCTTGTCCTGTCACTAGTGCTGTTGAGAAGAGTCTGGCTCCATCCTCTTTACTCCTCACATCAGGTATTGATACACATTGATGAGATCTCCCCAAGCCTTCTCTTCTAGAGGTTAAACAGTCCCGGCTCTCTCGGCTTCTCCCTGTATGCCAGACGCTCTCGTCCCTTAACCATCTTCAAGGCCCTTTGCTAGACTTGCTCCAGGGTGTCCAGGCCTCCCTCGTTCTGGGGAGCCCAGAACTGGACGCTGCTCTTCAGATGTGTCCTCACCAGTGCTGACTGGAGGGGAAGGACTACCTCTGTCAGACTGCTGGCAATGCCCTCCCTGACGCAGCCCAGGACGCCGCCGACCTTCTTTGCTGCAAAGGCCCACTGCTGGCTCACAGTCAGCTTGCTGTCCCTCAGGACCACCATTAAAGGWTCAAGAAAATAAAATTTTACGTTTTTTAAAAAGCTACTTTCAACTTAAACTTGCCCGTACACTCATTTTAAAAAACTGGCAAGAAGGAAGATTTTAAGATTAAGTAATCAGACTATGAGATATCTGCTGCCAGTTGCGGAAGACTTTCTAGATGACCTTGAAGGGAAAAAAAAAAACCCCACATAAAAACTTCTGTGTCTCAGTTCCCACCCATAATGTGRAAAAAGCAAATAGTTGTGACATACAAAGAAAATACAAGATTGAGGTCTCTGGATCAGCAACCCTGTCTCCCACCATGCACAGGTACCGTGCACGGCACAAGGAGAAAGAAAGGAGCGGAGACATTGATCTTGGTTGCAGCCTCCAAGCAAAACTGTAATGTAAAATATAGGAATTGGTGGGAAGATTTGAAACAAGGTATAAATCCTCGGAGCAAGGACTCTGCATTCTTCTACATTTGGAAAGCAGCCAGCAACCTATACTGGAACAGGAACCACAATAAATTGAATTCATTCTTAAAATGCATTTCAGAAATAGTAATGTTTCTCTGAAATTAAAATAGTAACAGTCACAGAATTAAAACATAACATTTAACTCRTGTGTGTGTGTGTACATATATATATWCTTGCTCTGATCTCACTGTTCTCTATATTCTCCTGTTTTTCAGCTGGAAAACAGAAAAGGCATGTATTTTCATATTCCATATTATTTAAGAARCTGGGAAAATAATTCAGCTCTCAACTTGAGCTCAAATGCCCTTGGGTTTTTGGCTGGGAGAGGGGAGGAGGAAGAGGTTAAAGAATTGGGATGTAAAGGGGAATGAAATAATCCATATCCTTATTCATGTGGAATAGTTTGGGGTTGGGGGTTTGTTTTTGCTTAAAGAATGCTGGCCCTTGTTGGAACAACCTGAGTCATATTTTGCTGYGCAGACAAGCCTGAATAGTGTATACAAGTTCAGAATGAATCATCGGTGTATTGAATCACCAATGCATAGATATATTCTTTAACTAGACCGCATAGATAAAAACAAACACTACCATGCTCCTGAATGCATTGGGAAGAAGAGACTCAGTTCAGGGATGCAGAAGGCAATCCGAATATCAGCCTGTTGTTTGAATTAATGTTTATCAGTTCAGCAGCATGGGAGAAAGGGGAAGAAACAGGGAGGGAATGACACTGAGGAGCAAATACCGTGCAAGTGTTACATACCGAGAAGGAAGAAAGGGGTTCTCAGGATTAATTTGCTCTTCTGATAAGAGCTACTATTCATTTCTACACCTTTGCTTTTAAAACAGACGCTGCTCTCATTCTGTGGCAACATAAATGACATCTACATAGCCTTTTTTTATCTGAAGCTTTTGGGATGCTCTCTTCAGCTTGTTAATTACACATGAAATCCCTTTTTGTACAATCTATTCCCATACTGTCAGAACACCATGCTATAGCCCACAGTAATCCTTGGACTGAAGACAAAACCAGCACCACCAACATTCATAGCTCAAGCGTATCCTGAAAGTTGCATATTCAGCAGCATTGAGCCCTTCAGCCATCTCCAGCCCCTCAAAGAAAAAAGGACCTCATACCACACCAGTGGCCATTAGCACATGTTCAGCCATGACTTGGAGAAGTTAACACCATCATATGTTCAGCTCCCGCACAAGAACAGACATAAGCCAACGACCTCATTAAGAACGAACCTTGCACTGTCTCCCGCAGCACTCTAGGTGGACCACCAGRTCTCAAAGACCACGGTTGTGTGTTCGTTTGTTTGAACATTAACTTTATTCTCTAATACCAGTGATTTTATTTTAGAGAATGAGTACTTCTTTTGACAACCAATTTACTCCTCCATGGAGCACAACACACGGAGATCTTCCCTGCTTTGTGAAGGCAAGCAGGCAGATCCCTGTTGTGTTCATTCCTTTCCCTTGAGCACTGCCCAGCAGCGCAGGTTTATATCAGCGTAACTTTGCTTTGAAACACTCATCAATTTTCAAACCAAGGCATTTAGTTGCCTAACACCCACTGCTGGGTGGAAATATGTGGCTAAGTTCTACGAACAGCTTTAAAAGTCACRCTGGTTATTAGCCAGCTATTGCTGCCGAGTCAAAAGGTTGGAGCACAAAGGCCAAAAACAAGGYATGGAGGTCGTACAAAAAAAAGCAGSTTTTCCTTCTGAATGCGTTTCTCARTGACAAAACAGCTAACTTTTAACAGAGYACAGACTGAAGGGAGAACATTCTCCCAATTTTTAAGACCTCAATTTAATACAAAATCTAATAAGTGCTTAATATTCTGTACACATTTAGGTGTACAGGAGGACTAAGGTTAAGTTCATGCATTACAAAGCTATGTGCTTTGCTTACCTAATACTAAGAACCTGTTGGGACTACACAGTTGCCAGCRTCTGAGTGCCTCAAAATTGAAAGCAATCAATAGAGCAGAAAGAAGTGATAATATTGTATGATACAGCTGAGCTCAATTCACCTCATGTGAGCCCTTGCCCTCACATGAGCAACATTTTCAGCTGCTTAGAACCCAGCAGGGGCTGTATTTGACGAACCACAAGGCATTACTTAAGAACAATCTCCCAATAAAATTGATGTTTAAAAGATACACTGCACTTTTCTTACACAACAATAGAATGCGCACATGCACTCTACTGCGGGCAAGAGCACACGATTGATTCTGTATTTGATTTTATAGTGTCTACAAGAAGCCAGGCTTAGAAACTTTAAGCTACCCAGCACGATCATATGCAAGGCCCAGACAGATTTCCTTAACCTGTATAACTTCAGTGACTGGGATACTGAAATATTTTTGGGGTACTGGTCATAAACGTGTRAGCAAAATCTTCAACTCCTAAAATCAGCACAGGACTGGAGAAATAGATGGAGACAKGGCAGTTCATTCCAGCTGAGAACCCCAAGTAGCCCCAGTTGTCCTAACCGTGCTGTTGGAAAAAACTCTTSTAAACCTACTTAACTACTACTACTTTCTTGCTTACCTTCATCCCACCAGAAATAGGAAGACTGCAAACATATATCCAAACATATATCCAATGCTGAAAGGCTGTCCAACATCTCTAGTTACTTCAGCAGAGTTCTCTTATCATGGCACTATGATTTCTAACCCTACTTGCATCGCTTGTTGAAGCCAAGCCCTTAATAAAAAATCATTTCATACTCGAGTCAAACTTGAGTTTTGGGGAAAACAGACAATTCTTYTTGTCCTCTATTATGTTCCAAATACCCAAGATTGTAAGGTCAGCTTGAAAGAGGATATTAAAATCACAGACTATGTCCCAAATGCATTTTTGGTGTTAAAATCCAAAATACTAATGCCCTCTTTTCTGCCTAAAGGTGCATAACCACTTTAATCAACCTTGAGAGTGGTAAACCTCCTATCCCCAGGTGGAGAAATATGTTCATGAAATGACCAAACACCAGATTTATCTGTGTGTTTATCTATGCCCCAAACATAAGCTGAAGGTGGGAATTACTGTATTTCACAAAGTAACACTGGGGAGCAACAGACTTTTATTGCATCTCCATTAAGTAGATCATAACACGGCTAAAGAACTAGGCATGTGGAGAAGCAACCAACTACTATAGTAACAGCACAGATTGTATGCTGCTATTCAGCACTCAGCTCAGCATGGAGTGCAGGTCACRTGTTCATTAAATGGGAAGCAACCCAAAGCGCTGTGTAACACTTACGAGATAGTAATTAATAACTATAGTTAGGTGACAAACAAAGATCATGGCATATTGGAGAAATTAACACATTAAAAACAGACAAGAGAAAGAATAAGGGTGGTGTGATCTGCTGAGCAGCACAGTAACTGGGATAAACAGTTGCATCAGTGAGTTCCTCTGTAACTGGACAAATTACTTACAGCCCAAATTCCTCTGCCCTGCTTATTTTTCCAACGCTATAATTGAGATTCAAGACACTTCTAAAAAYCAGGATCCATGTACCAACTACCCTGCTACTGTGCCCACTGTATCAAGCAACATATGCATACAGACACAAGCCAACATACCCAGGACACCACTCTTCCATTGAAGCAAGGTAGCTTTGCATTGTCATCTGAGATCTCCTCCTTTACCACCCTGGGGAAAAAAAAAACACAATAGGAAGAAAATCAAGAGTTTGAAATTACATCAGATCCGAAAGGACAGTGGTTTTCTTAAATGGTCAGGAAAAAATACAACGTTTTACTAAAATGTTGGTATCAGCAAGTCCTCTATGTCTAAAGAATACGTGACTATTAGAACAAAGGAAGCAAGTAAAAATAAAGGGTAGAATAGTACCTTTCCAGACAACCATCCCAAAYTGGTAGGCACAAAATTAATTACAAGCATTTTTCCCACTTTGGAGTCTTCTATCTCACCACAATTTTTAAAGATCTGATGGTTCAAAACCAACTAGTGGTTCAGTACTACTGGGAGTAATTAGTTACTGCCTTGAAGTACTCTTTGCAACAAGCCCCMCGTGTGCCAGCTTCTAACTCTACAAACCAATTACAAATGTCATCTTTCAGCAGGTCACTTTAAACCATATTTTTTAGGACTGCTGCTTTAAGCTGGAGAGTTCCAATTTAAAGCAGCAAAGATTGAGATTAAGAAAACCCTGTATTTGCATCAGCTTCCTWAACAAACCTCCCTCATTTATACAAGGCCATGATCTCTCAGAAAGTTGTTTTTGYCTTTAGAGAAGAAACAGACATTGCTGGTAGCTTCTGAAGAGACCATCAAATGAGAAGTTTTAAAAGAATCACCATTTCAGAAACCAGCCTGAGTGGTGCTTCAGTTTTCAACCTGTGCTTTATTACTTAATTGAAAATCAGAACCATTGAACTCTGCTAATTCTGAAATCCTGACTATAGGATTTGCTAAAACAGTTCAGTAGTTTCAGTGTAAGATGACGCAGTTCTGAATCAGTGCTATGATGGATTCTCTCTTGTTGATGACGMTCCACGAGACAGGACAGAAATGGTCCATGTTATCTATTACAASACTTTGGCCTGGTTATCTCTAGTAAGGAGATACGGATGAAATGCAGGGCAGTTAGCTCCCCATTTGGTTTCTCTGATTAAGGGTAAGAATAACATCACTTCAAAACAGGAGCCCACAGAGTCTTTATGTCTTTGGGACATAGATAAACCATTACACAGGACTCCCTTCTCATACCCTCACTCCCACAATAGRACATGAATCACTTCTGCCTAGAAAGCAGAGCTTAAGGACAAGCTTCCTTTCAAGCCTTTTTTTTTTAATCTGGAAATTGGAGCAACCTCTAAACCCAGCATCTGGCAGAAGCAAGGCAGCCCCAGGCAGGGCAGCATAGAGAATCCCACACTATACCACACACCCTGTACAGCAATTATTGAAACCTGAAGCCCTATACAAACATCTCTTCAGATGCTACTGCTGCCTTCCTTGTAGCAAGATCCTTGTGGATTCTTCTAATCCTACAAGCAAGGGCTCAAGCAGGGCTGAAATGCAAGCATTCAAATGCAGGACTTGTCAAATTCCCGGTCCAGGCAGCCTCGTGTACAGAAATACTCCCACACAACACAGCAAGCTTGCAGGACATGTCAATCCATTTTAGCCTCTTACTTCAACAGAGAAGTAGTCCAGGACAGTTTACCTGAATTCACTGAATCCATAATACTCTATTTATCAGAGTTACAGGAATAGCATCAACGTTCACAAGCCCACGGCTTCCTTTAAATGCAGAGATCTCCTCTTCCATTCCTGCCTAGATCCAAATAAACTCAGGCTGTATGAGAGCCGAGACCAACAGAGTACTTCTGCTAAGTCCTGGGAGTCACTTGTCCAAGCAAGGGTTTGTTTCATGATTCTGAAGAGCCAGGGATATTCACAAAGGTGGCTGCCCAGGTCAGGGAGAATTAGCCGGGGTTTTTTGTTGGGTTTTGGGTTTTTTTTTAACATACAGCTTGAAGGAACTGAGCTAACTAATAGAAAGTCACTCAACTGCAAAAACACCAGGTTTGCTCTTACACATAAGGCTTTACTACTACACATTGATCTGAATACTCAAGACATTCTTTTTGTTACCTAAGGGCTCCAACTCAAATTGGGAACCTTTTGAACAAGGCACTGCACAAACACACAGGACAGCTCTTCAGAGTAGGGACTGTCTAAATATGGGTAGAGAGGAGATAGGGGGGTATGTTTATACGGAATCAAACAGTAGATTCGTAGCAGAAATAGATTTCTGGCCTCAAGTCCCTACACAGCGGAACAGGGACAATTTGTTTTTGACAATCTCTAAACTTTAAAAAAGCCAACCTGAAGTCTAGTCAAACTCAACAAAAATTTGTGGTTCCACAACCACATTTTCCTTTATTTATGTTTTTGTCTTTCTTGTTGCTGTGTTTAAAAAACCACAATAGCCACAAAGCAACTGACTATGCATGAAACAGTGTCATATTATGAGGGGGGGGAAAAAAACTGGTTAGGAAGGGGAAGAGAGGAGAGGAGAGCAAATGGACAAAGAGTTTCTTTCCATCTCACTTTTGGAAAATTAGGAATAAATAACACCACCACTAATACCTGCATTTGCACATTTTAACCCATTTTTTAAAGAAGGAAAGAACATTCTCTTTCTCCACATCTATTTGCATTGTTAATGGCTAGCAGTACAATATTAGGCAGACTTTACCTCTGTCCTATTATTGGAAAGAAAAACATCTAAAAATATTCATTTAACTCCTAAAGCATCTGTCCTTCCTTCACCTTTCGGCAACAGGAAACAGATCATATGATTTCATTATTGTTTTTAGTCATTTATACCTAGACTCTGAAGAGACAATTAAGAGTAAACTCCATTGAAATCAAGAGATACTGAGTGCTTTAAAAACCTCTGACAATTCAGTGAAGCTCTCAGACCTGTAATTCTGGAGCTGCAAACTCTGTGTGCAGAGGATTTCAACATTTGCATGGATCTCCAGCCCCAACGGACTGACTCAAATTCAGACATTATCCTTTGTGTTTCACAGAGTCCTGGAGAGAACATTCACTCAGCAAAGACCCAATTGCAGGATCAGCAAATAAAGATGCTGCAATAATTTTACCTTGGCAGCTGCATGTTTCCAATGACAGTATCTCCACCACCAGCCCCACCAAGGAAACATCACTTACTGCATCCCAGAAATCATATGCAAAAGTTCTGCACCAAGCCCTAAGGTTTAGGCAAAAGTCAAGCACTAAAAAACATACTGATTGTGAGGTTCTCTCCAGAGAAAAGGTTTAGGGGTCTTTCTAAAATTGACACATACAGTGGCAGTCAGGATATCCCTGCAATACTGCACAGACTGGTTCAGTTGTCCTCGTGATGGAAATCTGAAGTCACCACTTACAAAACAACGCACTCTATCACAGCATTAGCCTTCTGCTGCAGCTAAAGGGAACAACTTCCAGATCTGTTGCAACTTGAACTACTAAATATAGCCTTGAGCTATGAGGCAAGAGAATGACAGACTGTAATTCCCAGCTTGCTTTGGGTAGCAATCAACAGTGCCAAGAACATCAAAGACAGCAGCAGCCACTGATTTCAAATATCACTGTTTTACAAATAATGATTTGTAGTAAAGAGGCAGCTCCTTTCAATTCTCAGGAAGGGGAAGCAATGGAGAGAAGGCAAGAAAGGAATACGAATGGTTGCAGCCATATGCTTCAGTCTGAGGACAACTTTGTATTCAAGAAGATGTCTTTTGCTCTACAAGAACTTAGAAGCAAGGGCAGAGGGAAACCCACGCCGTTGCGTGCTTTTGGAGCACACACCGTCCATTAGGAACTAATACACAGAGCAGCTTAAGGCCAAGGCGGATAAGGCCCTAAGTAACGGCTTCACAACCTAGGCCCAACCCAAGCTGGCATGGCAAGGAAGAAGAGGTGATGCATTTGATCTGCCAGAGGCATCCTACTGAGGCGAAGAAAAGTCTACTGGTATTGGATGTGGTCCACTGTGGAGATATGACAACAGTGCTCTCAAACCACAATTGTTAGCAGACTTACTGTTTAATAATAAGAACAAAGACCATCTGATACCAAGAAATACACCCCCTGCTCTCATAGAGTTAAAGTTTCCCTTGAGAAGAGGGGATATTTGTTTCCTAGGTCACGTCCTGCCTCCTGGCAACACCGTGCCTCTGTAATTGCTGGCAAGGCTGGAAGACATGCAGTCTCTATTCCAGCACACACAATCTTCCGCTTTAGCCCAGGTTATGAGCCACTCTGGGTCAGGGAGAAGAGAGCAAATAAACACCKATCCACAAAGCCGCTTACAAAGCTACCACTCAATGAACACCAAACGGWATCAGAACAAACCAGCCATCTCCAGATAACTTGGGTCACAATACCCCCCAGCAGCAGGTCTACCCCATATTGCCCTGCTGTGTTCCAGCTGTACACGATTCTCCTTTGCAAAGGGGAGGGAAGGAGGAGAGACTCTGCCAGCACACCAACAAATTAGCTAGAGATTTTTCTTCAATCTTCAGAGACCTGTAACATTTTCCTCTTYACCGTATTCCAGAAAAATCTTGACRCACAAGATATTAGATCCTGTAGTTCATCCTTCAAATGCATCCACCAGGTAAAAGAAGAACACAGGGGAACATCTCACCCAAGGTCACACAGTACMTCAGTGACAGACCATGAAGAAGACCCCACACTCCTGAACACCCCCAAGCACCTGCTCTACATTGTCAGCAAGCTCCCCACTATCAAATCTCACATCAACAGAGTCTTCACTTAGAAAGAGTATGTGCAAAAAAGGGTGTGGATGTGCGGGGAAGGGGAGGAGGGAATAGTTCTCAGAAGCTCACATCCTCTGCTTTATTTGACTTAGAGGAGATTTAAGAACTAATTACTAAATGAAACAATCACTGCTCGTAACAGCCCCTCCTCCCTCTCACTTCCTGGAATTGTGTCTGGATCCTCTGACTTTGCTACCACCCTACTCCGCAGAAATAGGTATTTGTGCATTTATCAAAACCAGCCTTGTTCACCCTCTCATACCTCACCTGTTTCTGTGATAGGTTTATACCCCTGGTTACCCTCCCARGATCCTGACTTCTTACTTTTCCTCCAAAGAGGATTTTAGCCCAAAGACCAAGGATTGTTTAGGCTTACCCTCACTCTCATACCTCTGCCAAGCTGTTTGCTGCCTCAGAATATACGCTGACTCCATATTAAGAATACCAAGTGAACCCCACAAACCTCTAATGACTCTCTGATTCATAAGCATTTAGGCAATTGGGTATTAAACGCTGGGTTTGATAGTGTTGCATACACTTGCATTTTGATTGCATCATGCACGCCTGTGAGMGACTTAATCTCCAGAATTAGCTAGATGATTTTTTCTTTCTACTCAGAAAAATGAGGTTAACAAGGAAATTCTCCTTTGCTTGATCCACCAGTTGCAGGCCCAATCCTCCAAGGCCAATACATGGGAAACRCAGGGTTGAGACAGCAGCGTGGCCCCTGCAGATTCATTCTAGGTTAATGTGTACCATGCCACAAAGTGCGTATCCCAATACACTTTAGCACCAGATTAATCCCATCTTGTCACTGTGATCATAATCAAGTCCTTTCTTAACTCTTTCTTATTGTCCTTTACTGATGGGAGAGGGGGGAGAGCAGCCTCATTCATTACTTTTTATAACTTGCTTGGAGATCCTTAGAGAGAAGGCGAAGTAATTAAGCCATTTGTTCTATACATATCTTCAGTGACTCCCATCACCACAAAGGGAGGTAAGAGATTATTCAGATGTTAGTTTTGATTCATAGAATCACATAGGTTGAAAGAGAAATCCAGGGGTTATCTAGTCCAACCTCCTGCTCACTGCAGGTTTAGGTTGCTCAGGGCCATGTCCAGTCAAGTTTTGAGTATCTCCAAGGATGGAAGTTCCACAACCTCTTTGGACAACTTAATTCTACTTCTGAAGCAGCAGTTTTCTAAAAAAGCTGTTTAAATTAGTAAAACCATAAGTAATCATAAATCCACATCTGCAATGAGTTAATACTAAGGGAAGCTATTAGTAAGATTTTACTAACTGCTTTGGCAGATTCTAAGCTCACTCAAAAGCAACTTTTGCTTTGGAAGCTCCCAACTTCTAGTGTAGTTTGATAGATATTTGCACATTGGACTAGCAGTCAGAACTACAGTAGTAGTATTACACTGCACTGATGCTAGCTAGCTGTTTCATAGAAACACTCTGACTTTACTAGCCATAAAAAAATACTTTTAAAGCTCTTCAAGAAGCAGCCCTTTCTGAAGAAGATCCAGACTTGTCAAACTACCCCTGCTTGCACCTTGCCTGGCAATATCAGGCCAARCTTCCATGCAGAATATAAACATCTCTGAAGATCAGATTGTTTACTACAATACAAAAGCAAATGACAGCCATTTTTAGGAAAACTGAAGTAAAATAAATAAAGACATGCAGTTCCTTTAAGGGCAATTTAAATTGCAGAATGCACACAGCAAACCCAGCAGCAAACACCTGACATGGACAGAAAGAAAAAAACCTCTCACCCTTCTGATCACACGACAAATTGCAACTACTCAACTGGAATCCAAGACTGCAGCTCTAAAAATAGTCTTTCTGAAGCTGATTAACATTTCAGTTTGAATCTTTAATGCAGAATTAAAACTTTAGGCTTTTTGTAGCTGAGGTCACAACACAGAGAGCCTTTAGCCACCCTTCCAACTCGGAGAAATGAATGAAAATAAAGCCACCCACTGAATATACAGGTGAGGCTTGGCTAGGATATAACGTTTATTCTGGAAATAAGAAAGGGAAGAGAAGAGAAATCTTTCTGCTGAGCAGATAAACACCATAACGCAGTGCAGCGTAGAAGGGCTCTGCTCAACACAAAAGATCCGCAGCCTTCTGTGATGCATGAAAGCCTTAGATCCTGCCTGCACCCCACTGAGCCAGGGAGCAGGAAACGGCSTTGCAGCCTTCTGAGGCAGAGCTACGGTGCTTCTCAACGGAAGGCTCATGCCAATCACTCCTCAAAATACCACAGAGCCAGAGTGGAACCAGCGTTCTCCTTTTTAGGTTGTTACTCATAAACAACACTGACAATGCTTTGCCTTTCCATATATGCTCTTTCGTACGCCAACTCCCACATAAACCTGTCAAAAATGAATACGAACATGCTACCCACAATTATGATCTAAATGACACACCCAACTGTGGAACAAAACCCTCTTCAAAACAAGATATCTAACTTTAATGCATGCAATAGCTCTCCTAACAAAGCAGCTGAGCAGTAGCTCCGCAGGATCTGCAGAGGCTCAGCTACACAAGTTCAACGTCCCTTCTGCGTAAAGCCATTTACTAAAGTCAGCTCTYGTGCCAGCGCTCCCCAGCTTGAGGTTAACCTCCCGTGCTTCCACCACACACACCAGCTCCTTCTTACAGGTTCTACAGAAATTGTAGCAAGAAACTGTGTGCAATGGGTGTTAGGTGCATAGGTGACAAATGCATTAAGAAACACTCTCTCTTTCTTCATTTATGTAATTAGCTGCTACTCTCTGTCTCATGTTATTCTTAACACTTTTAAAAATCTAAACACACAGTCTCAGTGATTCTGTCTGCAATTAACAGTTAATGCGTTCATGTATTTATACACCAGCTATCCTCTGTCACATCTGATCTTCATCACCACACTAAACACTTTTGCCCACATAACTGCCTCTTCCCTGTTTTCTCCACTCCACCTTTATTCCTGGAGGCACATCCAGCAGTTCGTCACGCCAGCCTTCTAGAACAGTAGGGATAATTTATCATCTTTCAGGAGAGCTGCAGGATACTGAAAAAGTTTTGGCACTTAGGTCCTATACCAGATACTGACCTAAGCTTAAGCACATGAATGAAGTAAGAACTACTGTATTCCCTAGGAGAGAATCAGCCTGAATCCGTCCTTCGTTTCAAACATAAAGCTTCACTTTTTATAGCAATGAGCTGGGACTCAAGGACAACTAAATTTATTTAGGCTCCACTCTGGCATCAAYCCACTGTATGACCTTGAGGAGGTCATTTGGCCTATTACACTCCCTCTTCCGACAAGAAAATTATGGGAGCTTCATGTTTTAAAGTTCCTTGATGACTATTTAAAATAGACATTTGAGGAGCAGAAAGCCTCATTACTTGGTTAGAGAAGTCCAGAGTTGTTCTTAAGCAAGATCCCTGCACATGAATCCAAAAAGAACAACRGGAGCGTGTGAGGGAGGGAGGAAAGCAGAAATTACTTGCATTACAGCTGCCTCGACTGTGAACAGGGGAATTTTGATCTACAGCAATCCAGTTTAGCCATCTGCATCACACTCAAAGCACTTTCAAAGGCCTATCAGTCGTTACCAAGTGCAACAGTCTGACACAGTGACTCATACGAAAAGGTTCCACGTGTTTTGAACCAACTGGTACTTGGGCTCCCAGCCCAGATCCGTCTCATCCTTCCATTTCAGTCAAGTGCAGCACAGCCCGACTTGTGCTAGGCTACAGACCCTCACCAGAACTTCTGCCCGTTCTCTCGAAAGGCTCTCCAAATATAGTGCACTTTGTAGCATCTGTGAGGAATGGCTTCCAATTAAGTATTTTAAAATATTTATGACTGACTGTYAAAGAGCAATGGCATGTAGGGAATACGATTTGCTTCTCTACTTCTTAATTAACAATATTTCAGTGGTTGTGCAGATGCTTAAAGTGTGAAAATCCCACTAAAATACAAGCATTTATGGCATTATAAGTTGATATCTATAGAAATTAGTCAATTTTGATTTTAGCACTGATAGCCCCAATTGCGCATAGTGTTATCCTCCACTCCACGATCAGTTAACCTAGCAGAAAAAAGGTTACTCTTAATTATGTGCGCAGAGAAGCCAAGCAAATGGTTGACTTTCGGAGTCCTAAGACGCTACCATTTGTTTTCATCAATACCATCTACTCCCTTGGAAAGAGTTTGGAATAGAACTGGCCAAACTGTCCATAACAAGCAAAACATTTTAGCCACACTGACAGTCTTCTGCCTTTTCTATTATTTCCCTTTTTCCTCTACCCCCCATGTTATTTAGTAAATTATTTATGTGACTATATTACAATCTCACAGGTGTTACTGAATCTATTCTTGCAGCTGTCCCAAGGGGCAGACACATATCATCATCTCTGCCGTAAAGACAAGAAGTCACAATACAAAGGGACAGGTCAGCATAATTATGACCTGAACCCAGATTTTCAAGTCACAGTCCAATGTCTTAGTTACAAAACAATAAATATTAACAAGCCCCCATAAAATTAAATAGTTCTTGAAAACAACCTAGGAAAAACACTGTAAAAGAGAGGCTACTGCCAGCAGCAAGTTGGTTGTGGTAATGCCCATTTGAAACAGCTGGCTCTGATTTTGCTTTCCCCAGGGTACAATTATTTTCAAAACTCCAGAGCAGGACATTCTCAAAATAGCACTTAGAGATGACATTCACACAAAGTCAAGGCAGAGATGCAGCCTGTTGAAAGTCTAAGCCTCTGCAGGCTGAAGTCAGGTCACGACCTTGCACACCGACAGCTACATACCAATTCACTGAGATGATGCGGTTTCTAATACACTGTCAAAGTGCCGTCCTCCAAGCCAGTTCCGAAGTTGAGAATTGAAAGGCGAGGTTCATGATGCTTTTAGCTGATCATCAACAGCTCTCAGCCCCGCTGACAAGCAGCAAGAGAGGCTGCACAACTTRTAAGGTTATTGGCTACTCCACCTACCATATACTACCAATAAAAGCTCTGGTTTTGTGCAAAGGGAACACTGATTTTGGTAACAGAGCCTCCCTCATCGCAAACTGACTCTAATAGCACATCCTTTTAGCTATGCTTCCAGTCCTTTCAAAGTTAACTGGGAATTATGAATGCTCAARATTTCACATCATCCCTGAGGATGTTTTGGGATAACGTAACTTTAATTCATCAACATGCAAAAACATCACTTTGCAGCCACTATTCTTGGACCTCTGGCCAGAAGTCTGGGTGCCTCAGCTTAAGCCTGAAATTCATCTGCTCRATATCGAAATGGACAAAGAAGCATTTCAAGGTACCAAATCCAAGTTAGTTTTAACACAGCCAGCTCAAGYAGTGACAACAGCAGTAATGTAGTTACACAAACTTCATTACAGTCCACGGATTACACAGGTAATTACATAGGGACACCGGTACTTCCTCTGGCTGCCAGACCACACTTAAGGCCATGCTGCCACAAATTATTTCAAGGGCTTCCCACACTAACGAGATTCAAATTAAGACAGATACACTCTTTGCTATCACCCATCCAAAACGGCACGCGGACAGCCAGCCCCTCATCCCATGGCTCGTACCTATAGAAAATTTCTCTAACAGCCTGGCAGAAAGGGCAGTCTGAGTACTCTGAAGGATGAGTGACAGCAGGAGACATGAACTACAGCCAGATGCAGCAGCATACCTCTGTCACTGCTGATGACTGATTTCAGTCGCTGAATTGAGGGCTGGTTACCGGGTCCCTTCAAGGAATCGCTGCACCCAGGGCCAATAAATAGCTGCTGAGGTTACAAAAGTGTGCAACTCAAGCAGGCGCTGAATAAAAGACATCTGACAAGTTGAGTAGCAGAAAGGACCTGGGTGGAAAGGTAACAATTTCAGATTAAGGATGGAATTATAGGACAATGCACCTATACATCCTGCAGAAAGAGTTCAAAAGAATTGAGTCGGGGCACTGCAGTCCACTCATGGGTCTGATAGAATGTGTTTTCTAGCAAATGACATCCTCAAATTCCCAACAGTAACTTTTGAAGGTGRAATTCACTCCTGAGGCAAACACAAGCACAAACACTACACTCCACCTGACTGGGTCTTAAATGACATATCAGCTTCAGCACAGGGATGGATCTGACCTAGGCAGAGCTAACTGACAAAGGAGGATAATTTGGAGGAAGGGCACAGAAAATACTTCAGAAGGATGTTACGAAAATATAATGAGTGATATCCAGACCATTGTGTCATAGGTCCTTTTCCAAAATCCCAGAAGACTACTATGCAACAACCCCATTATTCTTATTCAAAATATTGACCACCAGTAAGAACTGAGCCCACAGCCCRTAAGAGCAGATGGCTCTTATCTTTGTGCATTTGCACGCATTTCACAATGGCCAAKTGCCCAGGCAGTTATTTTTGCCCTGAGTTAAGACCTTGTTTCATAGCAAGATTAACAGTAAATGTGCAACTTGTAAGCTCTTCAGGGACTGAGTATTTTCAGTGGAAAGGCTGACATTTACGTACATCACATTGCAGCCACAAAAAGAAGGGACCACAAGAACAGMCATTGTTTCTCTGCAACTGAAAGAACAGGCAGACATGACAACCCCAATACCATCATGTGCATGCATCTATAAAAGCAAATAAATGAGGCAACTAATGCTAGACAGCATACTGAGTTTTTGTGCTGAAGCAACGCAAAGTCACGTGTTCTTAGACTGCCTTCACAATTCAACAGAAAAAACAGCTCCTCAGCTAAAGACTATTGCCAGCATACRTTATGTGCATTACTAGATGTCAAGCAATCAATTTTCAAAGGCAGTACCACTAATCATGCATTGTAACTTTATGAATATATTTTCTGTCCTAGAGGGAAAAAAATACACACGTACAGAAACATGTTACTTCCATCTCAGTACAATCCAATCGCTGTCACTGATAATGCTGGCATGATGACACACAAACCAGAGCATTCCCCTTAACTATCTTTCCACTACAATTATTCTGGCATTAGTGGCACCAGCACAATCTCACAGCACATGGTAAAAAACATGCACRATACTAGCCCTTAAAAATGTGACATCAGTTTTTCTTCCTCATTTCTTCACCCAAACACCATTTTAAAGATAACTATATTTTCATCTAAAAACATAGTCTCTGAATATTAATGCACGGTATAACAAAAATCCCAGATACAGTCAGGTCCTCATTTTAGAAAACGAGTAACTGTGTATATTAATTTTGCAAAAATTTAGATGTCCACCTTCAGCATATACTATGTTAAGGAGATAGGTGTCTATTCTAYTGATAGAACAAGGAAAGGGAAGAGATCCTCCTTTAAGATTGTGAAGGATAGGTGCAATGTAAACTAATAAAATGATGACCGGGGCTGAGTTGTCCTTCAGGAATCAATTCCAGAGCAATAAACTCCAGGAACGAGCCAAAGGACTATGCCTGTGACCCTAATCCCACATATGCCACCAAGTCCACTACTCTCAATATGGAACAAAGCACCCTTCTGGAGAGCTCCGCTAACTACATGGAGTGAAATCACTCTCTGAAAGACAGCAGAAGGAGAACGAGCTGCCTAAAATGTGTCCTCCCTCTTTTCTTTTGAGTCAGAATGACTTTCAGTCCTTCACAATGAAAGCAGGAAAGAAACAAGTTCAACATACGGCCTTAGAAAGTAGAGCATTTTTCCCCATCAACTACAAGTAAAGTGAGTTTATTTCTACCATTCTAAGTAACCACTGGATATAGTAGCAACTCCAGACCTCTTATTACAACTATTCAATTCATTTTCAATAAAGGTGTCACACAACCATGATAGATACGATGTCAGCTGCCAAACAGCACAAAACAAGAAATGCTAAACATAAATTAGAGCAGTCAAGATAAGAATCAATCCTTATTCCTCTGTGAAATGTTCCTTTTGTGCTCTCTTAAAAGTACCTCATTATAATAATAAAGCTAGGTCAAAAAATGGCCACAAGTGTTAATCAATACCTCACAGAAATACTATTTACAGACAGGTTAAAATAATTGCTAACAAAGAGATGAATGCCAATCTAGTTACACGAGAAACAACCATATTATCCAGCAGTGGCTACAGTACTCCAAGACTCCAGATACTTGGGGGAGAAAAGAAGCTATTCATAAATTTATTTAGTATGGTCCTTATGCAGAAACCTCAAACACTTACTATAGATARTATCTCTCTCCCCCTAGGTTATTTGTCTAGACATATTTTAATTAAATGGCATAATTCTGGTCACTGATGTGGTGAAAATTATTTAGTTTATTTTAATAAGGTCTTTTGGTCTACRCTACCCCAGCTTCCAGAAGTATAACTCACAGCCCATGACAAGTTAGACGTATGTTGTAATGAACGCGATAGCGCCTGTTGCCTCCAGACCTATATAAAACACAGGCACAAAGGTGGAGACTACCATCTCTGTTTACCTTCAAAGCACATGCAAAATGTCAACTCTCCCACAGAATTACACAGAAAACCCTAAAAGACTGTGTATCCTTGTTTTTTGTGGGAAGCCACCGGAAGCCTTCACTAGTCAGTTCTTTGTACAAGTTTWAAAAGTGAACTGCATCATACACAGAGATCAACTTAATGCACAATTCCCAGAATCTYCATCGAGTCTCAAAGGCAACCCAGGAGGGGTATAACATGAATCCACTTCATGGCTGTTTCAGCCGTTCAACACATGGCCTGGACAGTCTCTGTGGACAAAGTATTTTGGAATCCAGATCACAAGATGAAGTTGTCCCTGTCGACACCCCTTCGAAGTTTAGTCTCCCACAAGGAACAACGTGCTACCGGAGTAGGGGAAGCCCAGATACAGCCCTTTAACATTTCCCTGGGATAGCAACACTGCAAGACAAACTTCTAACATAATGAAAAGCTGGGTTCAGACCTCTTACATTCAGACCTCGTAATAAATTCCACCCACACTTCAACTTCAAAGTATAACTGGACCTACAAGTTTGTTTAGGCATTGAAAAAGAGATCTCCAGCTTGTCACAAAATCCCAAGTCAGATATAAATTAAGAAACGGGTAGTTTTTGGATACATGCCCATACGGGATGGTGATCACTCTTTACAGATTTTCACCATGATAGGCCAAAAATTTTTGTTTTCACCATCAGAAAGGTGTTCCAGTGGAGAACTGAAACAAGTTCTTGATAGCAAGCGCAACCCCCCAGCCCCATGTTCATGTTTAGTCATGAGTTTGCTATTCCAAGCTACACCATAATGCATTTTACAAAAACATCTATTTCATTTAGAAAAATACCAAAGAGTGATAACACAAATTGCACAGACTGATATATTCAATATCCTTGTAAAACCGAATTAAGAGCGGCATTGCTTTGAGAAAACTGAAGTCTTCCAGTAAAAGACAGCTGTCCATACAAGCATCAATAAGCCAACCTCCCTCATTTCATGRGTTGCCGCTTCAGTTTAGAACTGGAAGACACTGGTAAGAGAGAGAGAGATGTGGTTGTTTCATTTACTACCATACTCCTGAAGAGCTATAAGCAAGAAGAAAGCTGCAGTGCTCAGGGACCCACTTTGGTACTTGATACAGTTTTTTGAGTTCTTTATAAAGAAATATTTCTTCAAGCTATTCCTGTGCAGTGCATCCTTACAAGAATGTAAAACAGTACTGGAGGACACAGATTTTCCACCAAAAAAAAAAAAGCAGCCRCAATGAAAAGAGCCCACAATGCTGTATTTCACCATTTCCCCAGGTGCATGCCAGGCTTTCCCATCAGCTCACCAAGTCCCTGCTCCTCATGAACACAGCAAGAAGCATTTGCTTTTAAGGCCATCCATTTAAGGGAAATAAAAATTAGATAGGTCTAAAACACTGAACCATTCAGCTAAGGTACCCTTCAAAAGACGGGGAGCAGGTTTGCCAAGAACTGACATGCATGCGCTGAAAGATGGTGCTCCTCCAAATATTGCACTTAGGTAACTATTACCCAGCAGCTGGTAMAGCACAAAGGCCGAACTGTTCCGGGAGGGGCCCCTATTAACATAGGAGGTACCTGCTTTTTACCTGCCTAGCTCTGCCTGTTTGGTTCCCCACCTCCCACTCTTCAAGAGTCATTTCGGCAATCTAAGAGGCTGCTCGGAGAAACAGTTCAGATAAAAGGTGTTCAGATTTTATGCATCACAGGGAGAGAACTGAACCTTTTCCATATGCAAAGGGAGAGCAAGCAAAATGCAAACCCTTCATTCCAAACTTGCCCAAGCCCAAGCACAAGCACATTTGACTTCTAAATGAGTATTCGTAGGTTTAAGTACAGAATCCAACAGAACCTCTGCCTTAATTTACCAGTGTATTAGTGTGGAAGAGAGGGGGGAAACATAGGGCCCAATTACTTTTTTTTTTTTTTTTAATTTATTTAAGCAGCATTTAAAGCCTTCTGAAAAGGAAAGCAGACTCTCATTATCCTGGCACCATACAGAATGAGATAAGCCTTCTGCAGGGAAAACTATCATCTAAAACACAAGATGAAAGACTTATTGCATCTTTTCCGGCAGATGGTAAGACGAGGCAGAAAACTGTGTGGCAGGATTGAAAACCAAACTCAGGTCTTCCAAGTGCTAGGTAATCACCTTAGCCACAGGCAGCCTTCCGAAGAGTCTCTGTCGCTCTTATGAGCATGGCATTTCACCAGGAACTGAACAAGAAACAAAATGCAAGCAATGTCCAGTCACAGGAAATTCACATTTTTCAATTTGTAACAAGTATTCCCCCTTGCCTTTATTGCCTTAGTTTTATGAGCTTCACCGAGAAGACTGCGACAGTATTTGCAAAGTGCACTTTGACAGTCTGTTGGTTCCTTCTGGATTCAGTGATTCATTTGTCCCGACTGGAAGATATGCATACATACACCGTTCTGGTTCTAACAAAGCTCAGAGTTACTATCTACATTGGCTGTGGAATGCATCACAGGGAAATCTGAATCTCCCACAGGTTTTAGATCAACAAATACCACTCGGGGTAGCCCTATCTTTTAAAGGAAACATCCCAAACCTTGCAGAAAGTTTGTACATACTGACATCAGACAGTATGCCCCAGAGATGGAGCCACAAACAACAAAACTCGCAGCCTTTCTACTTGACTAATATAAGGCATGACCCAGTATAACCTAACTCCCTAGGGAACTATATGCATAAGCACTGGAAACCCACATCTTCTGGGTGCAGAGCACCATGCCCAAATAGTGTCTAGAATACATTTTGACTACCTGCATGCACTGTGAAATGACATGCAGCTAGGGAACGTTTGATGAACACATTCGCCACCCCAAGAAGAAGGCTGAGTTTGAAATTGGGAAGAAATTATAAGTTCTCCATATTACTAGAGTTGTTAGAGTTGCATCACCCATCTTTCATCAMACTCAGTATTTGCTTGTCACGGGAACTTCATACGCCATTGGGCCTCCGACTACAAAAAGGCATGCACTGGCCCCACTTTCATAGCTGAGGGTTCTACCCTCTCCCTAGAGAACAGGCAGAGCACCGGGAACAACCTTTATTGAAAAGGCAGATGYAGCCAGACTGTGTATTTGTATTAGGCTGCCTAATGCTCAGCTTGGGACACAGAGATTTCTTCCAAATCCTAATAGAGAAGCAAAAGCTGTTTGCCATATCAAATTCAAACTAATGGGAAGAGCCCAAATTCACATCATAGTGTTCACAAGCACCAGAATCATATATGCCAACCGAGCTACAGTCCAGAAGTCAAAGCAGTTTTTCACAAGTCAGACTTTCAATTGACTCAACATCAACAGATGATAACCCTGGAACAGGTAAACTGTAAAGTTTGATTTTGTTGCTGCTTTTGTTACAAACACAGTAAAGAGTGGCTGAACAGCTCCAACTCAGCCAATCCACACCATAAATCCTGAATAGCTTCCTGAGCTTTCCAAATCCTATTTTTGCAGAAGGATACCGATAGCATCTCTCAAGAGTAAAACTCCACTTTGTCATTTCCTAATTTTGATTTCATTGAGACATATATCCTGCTGCTTGGCGAAGCCAGATAAGAAGAGACCCAATCCCAGTGGTTTTGTAATCTGTCCATTCTTCTATTACAGCTGTGTTCCTATCTTTATTCATTTTCTGTCAGAGGCTCGGTAAGACCAGCAGCTCTGTAACCACAGCAGCTGCCAACGGTTATCCAACCAACCAGAGGCTGATTTCTTAATTAGTGATCCCTGGAGTCTAAAGAGAGAAAAAGAAGCTATTAAAAGGAGACAGCACGGATGAGAAGGGTGGGGGGTAGGGATGGGAATTAAACTTTGAAACATAGACTAGTTGTTTAAATTTGCACAAAGACGTGCCAAGTACCTTATCCACAGGCAAAGGTCTAGCTGCTGCTTTTAAACCCAGCATCCCATAAGCCACCAAAAATCCTTTTAAAAGTCAGTCTGTCTGGTGGGGAAATCAGAAATTCACATTAAGCAATTATCTCTTTTACATAATCTTAAAGAGGGCTAACAGTTTAAGACACCTTGGCAGTATCTCAGTTATAACTTTTTAACACAGATATTACCTTCTGACCATGTCCTGAGTCACTATTTTCAAAAGGAAATCTGTCCGTAAGAAAACATAGCAACAAAAGGAGGTACTGTCAGATTCTCAAAAATGATAGTTACTTTACTTTGCCCTGGCAGACACTGTTCTCCAGAAGCACTGTGCCTCCACCCCTGGAGACATAGCTTCTTTTGATAACACAGGTTTAATAAAAGTTCAGCTTTTGTATACTGCCTCCAAAGAACACTTTTTGGAATGCTATCTGACATCTGCACTTAGAGCTTAACACTCAGGAGAACAAATCATATTAGGAAAGGAGTAATATATTCTCAAGAGGTATTTTTGTTTTGCATTTACATTTCTGTACTTACTATCCTCAGAGAAAAGAATGTTTTAAGATTTCATGAGCTGACACATGTGCATGTCTGTATTGTTTTTATTTATTTTACCCAGTTGCTGTAAGTAAAAAGAAAATATTTTAATGAACGAGAATATATGAATGTGAGAAATCAGCAGCCTTGGCAAAGAAAAGTCAAGGTAGTTCTATGACTACTTAAAATAAGTTTTTAAGAGCTAATGCAATTTTTAAGAGCCAGGTTTCCAGGAGCAGCTAGAGAGAGTTGGTAACATTTAGTACTGTGCCTTTAATAGAGTAAAGGTCTCGATTACTTGCCAGCAGTGCAGCTGATTTCACAAGCATCTACAACTTACACCCAAATGCCTAAGATTTAAAGAACAAAATAAAATTGTTAAGAAGGAAATATTTGAGGTGAACTCTTAGAATAAGTACTGAAAATCAGAAACACATTTACTCAACACATGCAGCACTGGACACGTCTGCCTCACACACCCTTTTTTAGACGCACGGGGCGCTGCTAAGTTGAGGACAAYGTGGATATGGTGTCCTGTGAGGACAAAACAGCAGAGAGGTGTTGACTGGAGTGAATGAGAGGAGACTTTCCAGGAAGGAGAAGGAGAAAACAGTCAACTAAACTACCAACTCAAAGACAGTTTAAACAGACTCCTAATCCTGGAGGAGGAACCTTCCACTCACCCCAACAAGCAAGTACAGGCAATACGCGTCAATCCTTCAATCCCCGGAGAAAGCAAATAGACATGTTTTCAGAGACAGATTCAACCTTTGCCTGCCTGTTGAGGCTATCAACAACGGGGCAAAGGATGGTGGTGGTCTGTCTACTACTGAATTCCCAGGCATTAGAAGTTGAACCAACTGCTCAAACAGTCCAACATCCACAGCATTATTTTCCAACCCAGAAACCCACCCAAAAGCCACCATCACTTAACCTTACTGGATCCCCAAGGTCATGAAAGTTCACAAGAATGTCCCATTTGTGTACAGAGTTGTAAAGCCATTTCCTGATTTGTATGACATTACTCCAAAGAAATCAAACACATAGAGCTCTAATTATGATATTCAATCTGCTGCTGAGAGTTCACAGTGCCCCAATTATTAACTGACATACTGTAAAGCTTCTTGTCAGCTTGAAATCCAGAGACAAATCACCACTGCTATTGCTCCTAGAAGCCCTCAGGATAAAAGGAGAATGGAATAATAAGACCCAAGAGTTTCTAGGGCTATAAAAAAGAAGAAAGGTCTCATTTTGCTTAATTTGAAGCAACGCATTTTATTGGAATGACAGTGACAGACTCAAGGTTGTCAAAACCAATTGCATCCAGAAGCAATCACTGGAAGCAACCTTTAGTCAGTTTGCCAGGCTTGGCTAGATAATTATGTCATGAATTTGGTTTTGTATCTACTATATCCCAGGCCACGGTCCCAAACCTTGGGCACAGCGAGCGATTATAAGTTCTACTCACTCATTTTCTATTACTTCCACTTTTATTTCATGTAAAGAAAAAGGCAAGATTCTTCCTTAAAACRGATAGATCTGTTACACCTTAATGGATTTCTCCCCCTTCTGACATTTTGTTATTTTGTGTGTGAGGAGGGGATGTATTTCAGTTTAGAACATCAATATTCAGCCAGATTGCAAAAATTTTAATATTCCAGAGAGATGACTGGGATATTATCCAGAACTAGTACAATATAGTAATCCTACCCTTGCTCCTAAATATGTTAGACTGTACTTTGGTCTYGATTCTCTAGACTGCCCTCTCCTAGCTGAAAAGCTTTACTAGTGCTCAATAGTTATCAATGGAAACAATAGCACAATGGAACTTCTTTACACACTGGATGAAAAAACTAGAGTGTTCACTCCAACTGCTTTATTTACGTGCTCACACCTATCACATCTGTGTCACCATGGTAATTATGACAGCTTGAAAAAGCTTTTAGTAAATAGGAGCCAATTTGCCAAGCATAGCAAGAGGTTCTACCTAACATTTTCCTTTCTCTGCGGCTGTCAGGAGTAGGAATGCAAGCAAAGTACGACAGAGCAGCTGAACCTGCACAGGGCACAATTCGATAGCTCTGAGAGTGTCKGATTCACAGAGCCTGATAGAGAGAGACACCGACCTTACTCTCTTCCCTTCTCTTTGTGTGTGTGTGCTGGTTTTGGCTGGGATAGAGTTAATTTTCTTCATAGTAGCTAGTGCGGGGTTCTGGATTTGTGCTGAAAACAGTGTTGATAACACAGGGATGGTTTTGTTACTGCTGAGCAGCGCTTACACAGAGTCAGGGACTTCTCTGCTCCTCACCCCACCCCACCAGCGAGCAGGCTGGGGGGGCACAAGAAGCTGGGAGGGGACACAGCCAGGACAGCTGMCCCCAACKGACCACAGGGATATTCCAYACCATATGACATGATCTCAGCATGTAAAGCTGGGGGAAGGAGGAGGAAGGGGGGGACGTTCGGAGTGATGGCGTTCGTCTTCCCAAGTCACCGTTACGTGTGACGGAGCCCTGCTTTCCTGGRGATGGCTGAACACCGGCCTGCCGATGGGAGGGAGTGAATGAATTCCTTGTTCTGCTTTGCTTGTGTGTGCGGCTTTTGCTTTMCYTRTTAAACTGTCTTTATCTCAACCCACGAGTTTTCTCACTTTTACCCTTCYGATTCTCTCCCCCATCCCACMGGAGGGGAGCGAGCGAGCGGCTGTGTGGGGCTGAGTTGCCGGCTGGGSTTAAACCATGACAGCGTGTAAGAYACAYGCACTGCTAAGGCCCCTACAGAAAGAATGAGCTATAGAACTTCATGGACCCAGACAGCAACTACTGTCATTCTRGCAGAAGGGTTTACATCACATAATCCAAGTACAAAAAACATAGCTGGAAGGACTGCTACATTTCCAAGTGCTAGTGCCCATGGAGCATGCTCTGGCCACCTCAGAAGTGATTCTTCTGAAGAAAGCTCATGTTATACCACAAGGATAACATGAACATTCGTCCCTTTTTTCCCCTCCTAAAGAGAGATCATTTGTGTGCACACAAAATGTGCAAGGTGGGGATCAAACCTCTCTCTTTTCAACAAGTTTTACTTCAAGCCCATTATTTACTGTACCATGATCCTCTCATTCAAAAAGAAAAAAAAACCCATACCAACAAACCCCCCCCCCAAAAAAAAAAAAAAAGAACAGCTGCAAATAAATGCCTTCTAGACTATTAGGCATGAACAAAATAAAAGTCACCTGGGAAAACTCTCCAGCAATCAAAATGTAAGACTAGAAACCATGAGATGAGATTTCCATTCACAATTCTGCCAACAATCTACTGGTGAACTTGGGAAAATCCCTTCCATCCACCAACCTCCAGTGCTGCCTCTCCTTATGCTTGTTTCTTTTTGCTTAGCTGCARTGTAAGTTCTTCAGAGTAATGACCGTTTTCTCACTAGAAGCTTACACTATGCCTCACAAAACATGACGCCTATCTGCACCAAGGATCCCTCGTTGTACAAACAACAATAAGTAACCGTGCTGTATTTGTCTCTGCCGCCTTTTTACAAATTTAAAGAGCAAGTGCAATTCATGCAGCAACTCACAGGACAAGGCCAAGACAGACCAGCCAAAGATGTCCCCAAAAAAAGAACCTGTCAAAGAGATGCCTCCTAAAGCCCAGTCACTCCCTTCAATACCCGTGAGCCCCTCCTGTCAGGAATGAAAATCCCAGTTCTTTTTGCACTGCCTGGTTTTAGTCACACAAACTAAAGTCAACTTGGCACTAAAAATGCAAAGCTGCCCTGCAGCAAAGGATAATTCACAGTGGGATTATCTTCAATTCATTGGTTTACTGTTAATTTGGTCTGAACGGGAGGGTGGGGGGAGTGTTAGCACAGACAAAAATAAGCAGATGACAAATTTGCTTATTAACCACATTGAATAACAGATGTATTAAAAAAACGTAAGGAGGGAGGGGGGATGAAAAGCAGGATGTGAAAGAAGCAGGAGCTGGAACAGCATGGCTAATGTCAACCATGAAACGCAACCCCTGCTGGGACAGTTTGAAAGACAGAAGAGGCAGGCTTTTTAACATTAACTATTTGATCACCCTACTTCAAATGCATCTATCTAATATCACGAGGAACAGGATTTCCATTTACCCTATAGGTAATTCCTACAAGCTAGAGACCTGAAACAGCACTGAGAACAACAAATAAATTCACTCTGCATTGAAAACTTTCATTATCTTCACTCAAAGTTGATCAGGACACACTGTGCAAGAGTCATCATGAAACAAGTAAAACACCAAAGAGCTCTTGACAATGCTCCAGCTGCACATTCACACAGGCTCTAGGGCCATTACTTAGTTTACCTTTATTCCAAATACTCAAAGCTCTTTGGAAGGCACATTCTGTACCATTTCAGGATTACTTTTGAGTACCACTGAAGCCAGTGAGGATTTTTGCATAGACTTAAATAATGAACTCGTCAAGCATGTCTACAAGCATTGCACTTGCTCAACAATCTCTRATGACTAAGTATTCCCACGTTTCCCCATGACATCAGAAATCCAACCTCTCCCTTAAATTCAACAGTTTAACTAGCACTTCTAATTAGAAACAACATGGTTGGTCCAGAGATTCCTAAATATTCATGTTTTCTGCAGCACTCATATCTTGCCATCACTTGCTGCCACTGTGCAGCTTTCTTCCTCAATAAGGGCAAAATGCAATTAGTGTCAGACACTTCTTTGCATATTCTTCTTCAAATAAAGAAAAAGTTTGTCATGCATCCCTACTCCCTCCTCATTCCTGTACCAGGCAAGTCTCTGGGCTCAATTAGTTTTGTTCCACCCACTGTACCTTTTTTCAATTTGTGTCTATAACTAAAATAGGTCATAAATTACAACTGGAAATAAACRTATTTAAAAAGCAGCCCCAAAAAGTCTTGCGAACCCACTCTTTTAGTAGTTCCATTCCTTCTGCACTGGCAAATTATTTTTATTTATTTATATAATTTTAAGAATTCAGCCACAATAGTAAATTCAATGGAAAACATTATGCGGGTACAAATGGAACAATCACTGAAGCTGGTCATTGCAAAGAACTTACACTACAATGACTGCCAAAAAGCAATGGGCAGGGAAGGGAGAAAGAGCCTCTCTGACTCAGCAAAACAAAAGGAAAGCGAAATCTGATAAGATACCATACATTTGCACTGGTATACTTCTGTAAGTGCAAGCTCTCCGCGTTTATGCTAGTCTGCAGCAGGCTAGAGTTTTACTCCAATTTAGAAGTTTTTACAAATCAGAACTGAAACCCAAAAATAAAAGCCCTATTTACAAGTTTCCTAGGCATGTAATTTTAACATGTTTACAGTCTCCTCCAAAGGCACAACTCATGTACATAAATTAAGCTAGGCACAAGTTTAACTGGTTGTTATATCAGGGACTAGATCACTTACTCAAGGTCAAATACAGAGTAGCTGGAAGAGGGAAAATTGAACTCAGACCTCAAATCCCAAACCAGTGCCTCAACCCACATAGTCATTCTTCTCTTCACATTCCAGAGGGAAGGCGGAGAGAAGTCATTTAAATATCACAGGTTTCAGATAGAATTTAACTAACAAAACTCTTATTCTGAGACAACTTTCAAATCTATCTGTTCCTCTTAAACTTTATGTGATGAATGCTTGGTTTTAACAGCCTAACACAGGCTCTTGTCCCAGTTCCCTACAGTAAGACAGCTGTTAACAAACAGTATTTGCACACTTACTTACTAAGGATTTTCCAAATGCATCTACTTCTACACCTCGAAACTCAGAAAGGCAAAGGCAGGTTAAAAAGAAATAAATAAATCTGGAGGCTCCCTTTTAGGGCTGCTCCTCACAAATTGCTGAATTACCTCTATAGGACACTTCTCCTTCCAAAATCAGAGATACCTTAAAAACAGAATTATGCAAACSCAGCAGCTTTCCAGAGCGCTGGACGGACTCCATACCTTAGTCATTACAACTAAGGCTGCAAGTTGCTGTGAAAATGCCGTCCTTAAAAGACTTGAGGGGCCTCAGTATATAGCTCCCTATCACAGCCCTACCAAGTCAGCCATCAGTCACATTCCAATTAGTAACTAGCTGATTCACCTCCAGCATCACAGTCACCCTCTGCCTGCAGCAGACACATGCACCCCCCCATCCAAATCAGAAATTCTCACTGATTAGGCATGGTCTTCACCCACTATATTATTGTCAAACAAAGCTAAGAATGTCGATCCTCACTTCACCTGCTTGATAAAAAAAGAGACAGAGTGCTTTTCAAAAAGGAGATGCTATCTTCTTCAGAAATGATGATAAAAGTAAACCCAATAGCCAAATGATCCATAGCAAGTCAATGGCATAAGGTGAAGGGGTTCTCTTATTATCCTCAAGTATTTCACTCCAGTAACTGAACGGAGTATATCATGGTTTGTATGCTTTGAATATCCTCCCAAATGATTTTCATACTTTAATATGAATAACCAAAAATCATCATTATTCCCTCAGTTACTTACATTTCACATGGAAATAAGCCACAACAGAATCATGGGGCAAATATTTAGGTCGTTCCTTTCTCAAGCACTGTAAATTCCTCTGTATTTGCTCAGCAGCTTGTCTCAACTGATTAAACTCTACAGCAGAAATTGGAGGACAAGCCTCCAGTAGTCTTCTCTGAAAACTGGGACCCCAAAGCAGCATCAGCAAAATCACCAGTGACATCCTCCTTCTTCCCCAACGCGCTCATTAAACCATGAGCTGGTGCTTAATTAATTTAGGAAATGGCATTCTAGTGGCAGGCCAATCCAAATGTCCTTTGCTAAAAGGCAAGCAGTAATCAGATGGAAAAAGCAGAGCCTACACCTCAAAGCTTTTCCTGCACATATGATGTACACTGAAAATCTTCTCTTAGCTCTGATGCTGAAACAGAGTTGAAGGCTAACAGAAGGTCCAGAGAACTGGAGTCCATACCATATCCCCACTGCTCACTACCTCAACAGTGATATTCACTGTGGAAGAACTCACCCATCCACATTAGTGGAGCTGACAGGAGAAAGCTGGCTCAAGCACAGACATACTTTTTCCTTACATCAGCACAACAGGAAGACTGTGCTTCTGAAGCAGTGTTTTCAGGACCCAGCTCACTGATCTTTATTAATTCTAAAACTCAGCTCCAAAGAGCCAGCTGCGTTGAACTAGCCRTGACAAATCATTCTTCCCTTAAACACATACATTCTCAGCTTTCRTCCTCTCTCACCACGCATTTTCTTCTTGCRAAGAAAAGCTTCCAACTCCAGGGTMATTTATATACTATACGTATTTATACCCAAACTCTAGGGTCTTAGAGCTCGGAGCATCTCAAACTGTTTTCAGGAGTACTGGCAATCCCACAAACGGGAACTTAGGGAAGCAATTCCATCCAAACAGCTTTTGGTATCCARCAAAACCTGGACAAATATATTGGTCAGAAGAGTCTGTCCCAAAGCCCATCAGAATTAACCATTAACTATTTCTCGGTACCATTAAGGGGTTTGAATCAGGCCCCTGTTGGGAACTATGAGCCACACAAAGAGTAACGAACACCTGTGTAAGCACATCACTACATATGAATGGATTTGCTTCTGAGATTTAAGTTAAATAATAAGCACTCAAGCGTTTGACTAAATTAGGGTTTAAAAGCTCTGTGTGTCACCAGTCTCCAYGCGCTAGATGAACCGATGCTTGGATACCACAGCAATGGGGCCTTAGGAGCAGCTGCCGCTCCCATCCCCTACTTGGCCACAGAGRGATTTACTCGGAGTTCCACGAAGACCACCACCTGGCTCCAAAACACACAAGTATTTCTGTTACTGCCAAAAGAGAAACAACATATGAAGCAGTAGCAGCAAAATAAACAGCTTCCTGAAGTACCAGATACCCTTGAAAGAAAGCCCCAAGATGACAAACCAGTCCACCTCCATGATCTCTGCTTATAACCTTCACCCATGAATGCACTAATCACAGCTGATCAGTGAGCAGAAGGACATCAGCTCCCACTYTCTTTTTCTCCACACAGCATAATAACAATGCATAATGATTTTCTCATAGTTATGGCCCAGGCAGAAGAGACAAGATCAAGGTTCTGGACACTGGATGTTAAGTGCTTTTATAACTAAGGCACGTATCTCCCATTATTCACTCCTATACCATCAATCCCTYTTCTTATATCATTAACTGTGCTGATGTTTCCTACTCACACACACTTCTGGGGTTTTTGTGTGGTTTTTTTTTTTAAGTTGCCACACGCTGGAAAATTTTCCACATACACAGCCCAGTATTAAGTAAAGATTCTCCCATTTCTGTCACAGCTTTTAAAGTTTCATCAAACTCAGAGCTTTGATGAGTTTTCAATTTTTAAAAAAGGAAGGAATATACATCTCCCTGGACCCTCCTTCCAGTACTGCAGAGGACAGAGGATGAGCTTCCTGATCATTTACATACTATGACAGACTTCACCAGAGAAATGCATTCYGACRAAAGAGAGAGAGAGAAGGAAAGATGGAGTGTATCAACACATGGAGACAAAAAGATGCACATCAACAAAGAACAGGATGAGACAGGAAACGACASAGACTGGTTTGGGTACTTCATAGACAGCTTGCAGAAGGTTTTCAATCAGGCCACAGCAGCTGAAATTAGGTACAAGCCACTAGGTACAGTACGTGGTCCTGCTCTCCCAGATGTCCCGAGGTGCCTGTAGATTTTACAATTTCTATAAAAAYGGACTGAACTGAACGAATTTACACTGGGAAGGTGGAGATGTAAAAGGCTGGAAATTCTGTGTTTTTCAGCTCAGATAGGAGTGTATGTTCACTATATTATGTTCTCACACAAACACACACRCAGAAGACACAGCAATCAGACCAAAACATCCTGCAAAAATAAMGAGGGTTACAGATAGCCTTTTCTTCCCTGTAGGAACAAGGATGACTAAAAAATGGCTTACGCATTTTCATAAGACACTGTATTTCTGCTAGAAAAGACAGTTACCCATCCACAAACTGATGCAAGTTTCAGTCCAAGTGGTATCTTTCACCTCGAGGTTATTATCATGTTTAGGAAAACAAGCAAAATTTAATATTTAAAGAGATCTTCTCATGAGATAGCTGGATGCAGCTCTTAGATTTGCTGGTTGTCTGGAGAGCTGACACGACCTCTTCATTTCTTCCTCCAGAAGAGGATCATCTATCTGCCAATTTTTGGAGGGTGTGTAAGGAGAGGAATTTTCTTTTTTGTATACTCTCAAAGTAAAAGAGGGTCAGAAAACAGTGGGAGCTGCCATGAACTCAGAGGGGGRAAAAAAAAAWAATCAGATGTTACTATCAACAGATGCTGCTTCCTTCAGGATACCTCTTATGAATTTGCCTTTTTTAACACATTGATTTTCAGGCCAGCTAAAATCTTGATGATAAAGTATCTTCCAAAATACTTTAACTGGCTATTGATGGCCTACATCTAACACACGCAAAAGATTTCAGCGTGTTTGAAGCTAACCTAAGGTAAGTCGAGTCTCTATCATGGCATTGCAGCGTACAGAAGTAAAGGCTTACACTTATAATCATGCTAACATAGGAGTGATTCTTTTTCMGTTCTGTTTTTTCACAGGGTCCACTGTATCAGGGAAAGGACCATACCTCAACAGTTCCAGAGAGTGCTTAGCTGGTACCACTCCAAGTCAGTCTCCACAAGGTTACTTGGGACAATACAGGTACACGCTTAGAGAACTGAAGACCAAGACAGACTGAGTGTGGTTCTATTGAGAAAGGACATTTTTACAACTTTCATATATTTTATTGTCAGCAACATGCTCTTAAACAGACATTTTGATTCAATTACTATTAGGCTTCCAACTGCAATACTAGCTTTGTGAGCTAAACTAACAATGCAGACCAATTTAAAAGCAACATTGCCTGCATTCACTGCTAAATCTTTGAACAGAAGAAAAATAAGGCAAAAAACCCCTGTCTTGCAACTCTTGGATAAGCAAAGCAAGACTGTATTTCTGAACAATAATGGTGAGATTTTCAGGAACGGTTTTCCTCTAACTTCACTGGAAGTAGAGTTAGACCTACCCTAAATGATTATGAAAAAACAACACATTTTGATGGGTCAAGAAAAACAGATGAGTTTAATCATCTGTCCAGATTCAGCACACCAACCAAGTGAATAAAAACAAGCACAGATTAAACAAACAGTAAAACTGATATTASAGATTGTCAGGAATGCTTTACTCCCCCTTTTAATTTTCCCAATCCACCTACTCAGTGTATCTTGTCTGAAAACAGTCAGTTCTTTGGAACTGGGGTTGCTTATAGTACATCTTGCAAAATTCTTAACAAATAGCTGCACTTAAACTGAATTTACATGTGTTTTTCTCATTAGGTACATGTAGAGGGATTTGAAAATGCTGGCTACTGAAGGCCGCAGTACTCTGACATTTACTTAAGACTACCAGAGAAGAGGATTCATCTGCAGATCGCACAAGCATCCCTTGCAGGACTATCTTAATTACTGCCATGTAATAACACAATTAGAGCACATAAAGTAGACATTTAGCAAAAGATGAGGCACCTGTTTTCTTTATAAATAACACAGCCAAAGAAAAGATACAATCCTGGATATCATAAGTAATTAGCCATTAAACTGCATCAGAAAAGATTTCTGCTCAGTACAATGTAGTATAGACTTCAGCTTTRGTAAACTACAGGGAAATCCTTCTGCAAAAAGAATGCAAACAACAGAGTAAATAGAGAGTAACCATGAGGCGTGAGCAAGCTTTTTAAAAAAATAGCTATAGGACCAAATAATATTAATCTGTCTCAATTTAGTGCCGCGTCCATTTTTATCRGAGGCCGTTCACCTCATCTCCATTATTCAGTATAGTCAAGCTATCCAAAACATTCAAACAAAGGATCGGCAACAGCACAGCTTGCTCCTTACAACAGGCTGAGTCCTGTCAGCACAAGGGCAAAGCTAGATTTCAAGGAACAAAGGATAAATTAAGTCTATCTGTAGCAGCCAGTCACTGAAAGGACACTGCCACTTTTTGAGCCTTCTTCTCAAGTTCTCTTTGGGTGTTTCAGCACGTAGTGTTCAGTTCTGCTTCAGTTAGCATAAATGTTAAAGCAAAAGAAACACTCAGAACTTACTCGCTCACCTYAGGATTATCTGGTGGACACAGAAAGAACAAAGGCCGACTTTACCTCCAGTACTCGCAAAATAGATGGTCAAGTCACACAGAAATACCGAGCCATCTTCCTTTTCCCACATAGACTGACAATAGGAATAAAACTCTTCTAGATACTGCCTTTACTCAGTAAGTTTAATACTTGTCACTTCGATTCCTCTCTCATTTCCAAATAAAATCCAGAAATCTCRGCATTTTAAGGAACCAAAAAGCTAGACAGAATAAACTGCAATAATGCATATGTAAGGAGTTGTATTGAGTCAGCATCATTAATCGGAACAATCAGCTGGTTCTACTGAATTTTCCCTTCCATAATGTGAGGCACATTAAGAGGGATACATACCTGCTAAGAAAGGGGATCAGGGTTTGATGGCTTTAAGATACATGATCTCAAATGATTTTCTACAGGACTGGACTCCAACACTGCTGAAAGTTTCAYGGATAATGCTGCTCCTTTTTAGCTTACCATAAACACAGAAAAAAAATCTGCTTCTGTGTTGTAGAAGTTTTAAGTTTAATTTAAAATTAAAAAGGTTTGCCACTTTGCAAACACCAGCTGATATCCCTAAGTTATTTAAGACAAAGGAGGTGGAATAGAAACTTCAACCTTCCCTATTTCAAAGAGACTGTCTGTAAACACAGCTCACTGCTGTAATTGCAAGTAATCATCCTACACATTTACCCTGGAGATGTTAAAATTGGACCAAGTAGCAATAAAGACAGTGGACTAGCTATTCAATCAATAGAAACATTAACAAACTGGGCCCTTGCAAAGAAATTCTAATAGCAAATCAGATGCCTACCAATCACAAGGCGTTCAAGATTGCAAYGGGGAGACTATAATATACTGCAAGTTACTTGAGGTCTAGTATATTCTCAAGGCAAATAGCAGCTGCATAAAGACACTGATGGATACTCTTTCTCCATGTCTATTTACAAAGATAGAATGACAGTAACACAGAAAAGAGAGTGAGAATTAGCCAGAACTTGGAGGGGGAAGGGCAGGGAGAAATCACCATTTAAAAGAATTTCACATAGAGATGAAGGCAGAAAATCTACTGTTGATCATATCAAGCAGAACAGCAACATATTTAATCAGCCAAATATACAGGAACCCCAACTGTTGTGGAAAAAAGGGGGAAATGAAATAACTTTAATTATCAAGACGTGCAAATTGAAACATGCCATGATTCCTAAAGAAGATAAACACCAGAAAAACAGGGAGAGAATTCTAGCCGTGATGCCATATACAGAAAAATCACTATCTGTGTTTCATAAACACCACCTTGCCAACCTTTCTACCTAACACTGTGGCACAAGAGTTGAAATAAATGGTTGGTGCTCCGAAACGATTCTCTGAAAGTACTGATCAGAATAATAATTGACCAGGGTGCACAAAGTCATGATGACACCCATCAGGCTGCATTTACAGTAGAATCTGAAATGAAAGCATGAACAAGGTTATTTTCGAAAATGCCAGACTCGTGCTTGAAGGTAAGCAGGAGAATCCAAGTGAAGGGAGCTTGCTGTACTAACCTCAAATATACCATGGAAATCTTTACAGGCTTTAATACTGTATGTAMATTAATTCCTTAATTCAAAATTTTAATCTATTCCATTGCTATTTATGGCTGGTTTCAAAGCACTGAATGTGGATCTCCTCCTGGTGCATCTGGATCTCCTCCTGGTTGCCTGTTCACTCTCCTGTGGCAGGCTAGAATGGTAATAATATTTCAAAAATTATTATTAAATAAATCCCATTTAATTCAACCTACTTCACAGGCAAATTTTAATTAGAAATACAGCAAGCCCATAAGTTGCTGAACTTGAATYCTATAGAGATGGCTGATGTTTCCAACAGCTGTACAGTCTGTGTGTGTATTCTTAAGCCAAAACAAGTCTACCTGAGCACTGGAAAAAAGAAAAACAAAACTGTGCACACACTATGTGGAGGTGTTCATTAAATGAACAGTAGTAAACTTGTTTTTCTAACTTGTCCCACTGCAGATCACTAGCCACAGGAAGCAGACCAAACCTGATGTATCCCTTTAGCATGTTTTCATAGCATTAGCTTTTAATAAATATAACATACTCCACCCTCAGAGCAGAGCAGTCCTCAGGTTCCAGCAGAAAAAGTGGTTGTTTTAAATATTTAGATTACATTACAGTTGGGACGTTAAAATAAGCAATGACTTGTACTGTAGACAGCTATCAGAATCAGCTTGGCAAAACATGTGCAAGCTAACCTAGTGTGGTTACAAAGTACGAGCTTTGAGGTCTATTAGGCTGGTGTTCTTATACATATTTTTATTATTTGTACTACAATAGTGCTTTCTGATGTCACGAAACAGAAAAGCACCACAGTGCTAGATGCTGTGTAAACATAAGTAGTAAGACGCACAGTCTCCAGAAAGTTTATAAATTTCAGCAGAGAAAATGGGAAAAAGGTAGGGGAAATAAAGGCTATTCTCATTAGGCAAGTAGCTAACACAGGCCTCAATTCAGCACTACACTTCAGTGTGTCCAAGTACTTTGCTGAGTCCAAACCTAAATCTGCGGCTGAATACAATTTTTTTCTATTTCCCGAGTCTCAATTCAGTGCTTTAACGATGCAACTATCCGTTTTCTTCCACTAGGTAACAGTACTCCAACTTTCTGCAGGTATTAATGAAGTCTCCCTTCCAGTCTTAAGAATTCTCCTTCCCCCTGAAAGCCTCTATGTGGCTGCTGTTGATCCAGATCCTCAGGCCTAGCACCTGCTCTTAGTAATCCTTATTTTCAGAATATGATTCCAGATTTATTTGACTGAATCAAGCTGAAACTTGGCCTTCACTTTTGAGCTCCTCCACCAACAGCAGGCCAAGACTTCTGCGACGTTTACAGCATTTAAGCGTGCAACAGACCATGCTGAGTGGAATGAAAGCTGGAAGGAACCATGACCAACCTACTGAATTGTAAAGTCAGAGTCACCATACACAGTTTTATTAGCTGTCTCAAAGAACTAATAAAAATCCAAGCATCTTCTCAACTCAATCTATTTAACCACCTGTGGGTTTTTTGAGGAAAGCCTTCACTAAAAAGCATTCTCCTAGCACTGCACTCACTGCAAGTTACACATTCGAACCAGTATTGTTCACGTGACAGAATAGTTCAGCTGGAAACTGGCTCAAAATTCACTGCATTTCAGAGGAAGACTCTTAGTGACTTCACCAGGCTTTGGATCAGCCTCAAACAGAGCTTCACTGCTGCCACATACCCCGCTATAGTCTCCCAAAGCAAAGCTGGCAGCAGCAGAAGAGGAGGGTCATGGATCTGAGCCATGGGCTGTAACATGCCTTGCATTCGTTTTCTTGGTCAGCGATGCCTGTTTACATCCCAGGGAACAGCTGTCCCAGTGTGACCTGAAGACAACTTTCACTATTACGCAATCACTCCGTTCTAGCCTACAGACAGGCAAACCTGGCCAAAAAGGTTACGGGATAAAAAATATATTTAAAAGAAACCCATTTGTTGCTCCATCTGTTCAACCATGCTTGCTATCCAAAGGATATTTTCAGTAAATATTCCATAGGCATTTGCAAAGATCTATATGGTAAATTATGTGACTGCATTACCAGTTGAAGCCCCAACCCTTTTTAACCTTGTGTCCTATCTTTTTTTTCAGTCTAACTGTATCTCAGGTCTCTGAACATCTACTAACTGAGGAAGCAGCCTGAGATAACGGAGAAAATACAGAGGGTTAACACCGAAAGGACACAAATCTTCAGGAAACSTGCTTTCGTTAGTTCTAGCCTCATGGAACTACTTCCTTACTCATTCACCCCTCCTAAAAACACCCTTTCCCTCAATAACATTGAGGGTAAAAGAGACTACAGGGAGGAGACAGAGATGCACGTGGGAAAACAAGCACACAGAAGGAGGTTCTACATGGTTGCTTTATAAAGATAATCTTGCTTATATGTCAAGGYTAAAAGTTATATGGCACACCTCTTCTTATCTGCTCATCTACCTGCCCATCATTCAGGTCAGTAACGTGGACATTGTCTTGAATTCTGACCGCTCTCTAGACYCTCACATCCAGCCTAATATAGGTCTTGTAGTCTGTGTAGTATTTCTGAAATTTTCCATTTATACAGCTAAAATACTTGCCAGAGCTTTGATCATAGYAGTTACCTCAACATCCCCTTGCCTAGTTCTGATACATACAGACTCATTCTGTGGGTATCAATCCTTGTCACAGAGCTGCAAAGACCATTTTCCTAAACTGCTATTTTTAGCACATGCCCCCTCTGCACATTAGTCTACCAGCTCCATATTTTCTAATGCAAATATGAATCACTTGCCTTCATTTTATTCTGTTTCAAAAAAGACAGACTCCTACCTGTAACTGACCTATATCAGCCTCTGTCACCTGCTTGTTCAGTTTTCAAACAAGTATGGAGGTAGGCATCCTTTCATGTTGCTCTTTAGTCTTGAGAGGATCTCCTTAAAAACACCAGCAAAAATACCTCATTAAAATCTTTGTTGCAATAACTACCAAAAAAAAAAAAAAACACCCAACCCAAAACTATGCTCTTACTACTACATCGCACAGCAGAGTCCACCTAAAAGGCAAAATCCTACCTGCAAGGGACTTTTGTCCAGTATGCTGCCTTATCCCTGAATAAGCACAGAAACAGTTTTCCAAGCACAGAACTCAGTCCAAAAACTTCCTCTTGAGCTTAGCTAGCTCAGAGTCTAGAACTCTGTGGCACCTGATTGACAGAGAACAGGCAGAAATAAGGCTTCCATGTTTTTGTCCAATGTTCCTTTGCTTGCTGGATTTTTACAACAGCTTTCATAGTTACATTCAATGACCGTTGAATTCTGCAAATGTAACACGCAAATCAACTTTCTGCTTTTTAAGTTATATATGTCCAGTGTCCAAATGGCACTTTAAGCATCAATTGTCTAAGCCTCTTTGATAAATAGGCAACTCCTACTTCCATTTGTCCCCATGAAAAATATTTTGAGGGTGTTTTTTTTCATATCTTGTCTCTAAAAGCTTTCCCAATTATGAAATTATTCTGCATCTCCATAGCTAGACATTTGTCAATTAGGACTCCCGTTTCTCAGTTAGGCCTCCTCTTAGGGCAAGGGTGAAAACAGAGATGGTACATTGCCTCCGTGAGAAAAGACACAAAACAGTGCTTCTCATCTTCCTCTTCTATCAAAAATTGCCCCATTCATCTCATAATCCCAATCCCAAACCGGATTCCTACTGCTTTAAATCACARTGGTTTGCTAGTTTTCAACACACCAAGTACCAAGAAAATCAATTTCTGCGCAAGAAACAGCTGCACCCAAAAGTGCAGTTTAAAAGAAAGTTCTTTCGCTGATACCAAAGGAATGCCTAAAAAGCCACTCCTCAATGTACTCCCGAAAGAAGTATAATCAAAAGAGCATTAGTTCACACAATGGAAAGAATGAGGACTTGAACCTCACCCAGAAGGATGGCAGAACAGACATACTCTGGTATTCGATGGATAAAGATTGCAGAGCCCAAGATTGGCTTGCTCTTCCTACCCTGCAGGACTGAAAGACACCATCAGCAGCTCCTGCCCCCGTGACATGTTGACTGAACAGAGCAAAGGAAGCCAGAACAACGCAGGAGAGAGTGTATTTATCAGTATGAGCTTTTGTACAGACCACGTAATTAAGGCGGTACAGTTCTTCCTCTGAATCTCTCCTGCTACAATCAYCTCCCAGCATAGCATCCTATACTGACCAGAGATGAAACAGTAGCATGGAGTCTCAARGTAGGTTACTGTATAGCAAAATTAAAACACGTAACTTATGGGAATGCCTGGATCATATACATTTATCATTTTGTATTTTTGGAAGTTAGTGATAGTGTTTTACAAGAAAAGCCCTGGAAATACCAAATATTTAAGAGCAGACAGATACGAATTCCTCTTATAGGATCTGTCACACAAAGTCATTACAAATCATTTGGATCCAACACAGTTTATGCAGCTGTCAGAGCTTCAGTCATGAGAGCCCAGGCATCACAAACTATAGCTTTATTTTCAGATGTATTCATTACTTGTCATTTTTCAAYCATCAAGGAATCAACAAAATTGCATTATACATCATTGCAAGGATGTGTGTGGCTGTAACCTTAGAATCAACAGTTTCAGTGATGGGAGGTGACCTCTGAGTTCTTCCCCTGAGAGGAAAGAATCAGTCGCTGTAAGCAACTAAGCAAGCTGATGACACAGCTCCTTGCCTATAAAACACATATCACAAAYATCACCTTTTCTAAATTTCATTGCTGGTGGATACTATCACGTTAATGAGTCTGATCCTGTAACGTCCCTGCTTAATTTCCCACCGACTGGAATGAAAATGGAAGCTACMAAGCACTTCCAAGGGTTGAGTCTTAAAGTCAGAACACAGTGAGACATCCTGCATCTTAAAAACAACATCACATCTACAGAGGGAGTCAGTAGGAAAGCCTGGGCTTTCAGAATAAAGACAAGTCCATCCCATCAAGAGTTAGTGCAGAAGTCACCCTTGAGAATGAAATGGCACAGGGAAAAGTGTTTCTGTGTCAAAGTAACGCTGCCAGGAAAATCAAGATGAAGGTTCCACGTTGTATCTRTTTTCTACAGCTTTACTGATAGTGTAACATTAAGACTGAAAGGCAGAGTAGTAAATCAAACTGTAACCRAAGCTCAGAAGGAAATACACCACTCCTAGACCTTTCTTCTCCCGCACCTTCCGAGAAGCAAAGCTGAAAGCAGGCTGGTAACTCAGCACAGGTACACAAAACACATAAGTGCTTAATTTCTTAACACAGCTTGATGTGGCTCCACGTCCCCAACCCAACTCCATTCCAGTCCTTAGCAACTCTATCTTTTGCAGTTGGAAACAATTCAACACATCCACTGTTTCTGAACACAATTATTTATTACATTATTTCAGGATCCAGGAAAGGCTGTGCCTTAATTACAACAACATGTGCAGTATTGCGAAGTCAGTTCCCAATCACCGGCTTCTCAAGGAGGCTCCACTTCTCCAGGAAAACATTTGCTTTCCTAACACAAGAAGTACTTTTCACTCCACATTGGGATTTACAAACTGCCCTGCCAAGCAGCAGTCACCATGCCAAATCATAGCTCCGCAGAGCCACTGAGCAGCAATGTGAAGAACAGAAGACTAGAACTGTAGAACACTACATTTAAACCCAAAATGTTACTGTAGTTTAAGCCTAAGTACCACTTATAGAGCACACAGAAAAGAATTTCTTTGGAGGACATTGTCAGGCACATAAGGTAGAAATTAGACACACAATTTTGTTATGGTTAGTGGCAACTGCATCTATAATTACCTATTCACAACAACAATTAAAAAAAATTAGTTTGAAGACAAGATGATGAAAAAAAGCCCATATTTGCTATTAACATTTGCTAAGACAACCAAGATTCATGTAAGTTTTCTTCTAATTCCCTATTTTTCACAAGTGCTTAACGATTCAGAGAGGAACAAGAATTTGGTTGACAAACAAAGCAAAAGCAAGCAAAAATCTGACTGACAGCTTATTGGCTTGCAAGAGTCACTATCTATAGAGTTACTTCTGGCTATCTCAAGACAATGGATTGCCACCCTGATGCATTCAGTAGTTATAGTTGAGACTATTGTTTAGATAAGAGAGACAGAATTTACAGGTCCTAATCCTCATCACCCACTTGCAGCCCTTCATCTTCCATCATCTCCATTTCCAAGACAATGCAAGAATAACAAGACTATTTTCACCCCAGTTTCGAGACTAATATGAGAATCCACTGTAGGGTTTACGTTACTAATTCTGTCAAAGATCAAGAACAGCCCAAACGTGTTAGAGATCTTCCTAGTATGTTCAACATGCCTCAGCACAGTTTGCATTTTCCAGTACTAAATTTCTGTAGCAATGGGAATGAATGCATATGCTGTCTCAGCAAACCCAGCATCCTTTACTGAGGTTGCACCACAAAAACTTAGAGCTTGAATTTGTACGACAACTGCAGGGTACGTGTCCCTGTCACTTGAGGGTGAAGGAGAAAAATTTATGAATAGACAATTTCAAAGACCTTATTTTGAAAACAGTTTCTATAGTTGTTTCCCAAAAAAATGTTTTCACAATCCAGAAAACAAGAATTCAATCCATGAACACTCCTACCGTAACACGCCAATACTAACAACTCACCACTTAAGAAATACCTGTCAACAAACAATATCCACATTCCACCATGGATAAAAACACAATTAACATTAAAGGCTTCAGGTCTCATGGATAAGAAAGAGGCTACACAATATATAAAAGGATGCTTGGGATGATGTATCTCACCAAACATAAAATTCGCACCTCAACCACGGTGTTATTTTAGTCAGGTCCATATTAGTTTCCCACAAACCTGCTCTCTTTTCTACTAGCAAGGCATTTAAATATGTAAAATTGTCTTGCCAGTGACAGATGTGAGTACAAAGAGAAGTGATCTGCTACAAAAGGATTAATACATTTTGAAAGTTACTGTCTGGCAAACTGTCAAACGGATTTTTATTGGTTTATTTTATTATGGCTGTAAATAAGCCCGGTGGCATGCAACCCACATTTGCGTGCAGAGACTAGAACGATGTCAAATCTCCCCTAGCTCCAGTCGTGGCCTACACRATCACAAAGGTCGTTTGAAAGCCTGGCCCTTGTCTTCTCCTGCGCTCCTTGTAAGCAGAATGCATGAGCAGCGATGAGCAGGGCGCACGGCCTTTGAAGAAGTGGCCGCTTCGACCACCGACCATTTGACGCCCGCCGTCTGACCACCGGCTGCCGACCCAGAAGAGCAACCCGATCCTCAGACCGGCATTTCTGCCCTTGCACAAGGCTTCACCTCTCAGCATATCTGCAGCCCGACTCTCCCTGGCTCTTCAGAAATCCCCGCCCTGGCGAAGCGCTCCTGCCACAAGCCTCGCGGCCTCGCCCCCGACACGGTGACAGCTACGGCCGGCGGCTGCCGGTCACCCCCTGCCCGGCGTCAGGCTCCGGCCGGGAGCGACAGGGCGGGCGGGGAGCGGCCGGGGAGCGCCAGGCTGGGGGGGAGTTACTGAAAGACACACCGAGAGGCCTCCTCGCCTCAGGGGGGGGTCCGGCCGGGGCTGGCAGCTCCCGGGGCGGGCGCCGGGCTGACGGGCCGCAGGGCTCCCGCCGGCCGACCGCGGGGTGAGAGCGGCGACGGCGGCAGCGCCGACCCCCGCACCCGGCRCTCGCCGGGCCGAGCCGGGCCGCCATGTTAGCGGCGGCGGCGGCACTCGCGGCTTCCCTCGGGTGCCGGCCGGCGGGGCCTAGCGCCGAGCGGGCGCCGCAGTACGCGGGTAGGGCCGCACCCGGCGGCGGGCCCGGGCCGCGCAGCCGAGCGCCCCGGCACGGCCCGCAGGCAGGCGGGGGCTGCGGCGGAGCCCCCCGGGGCAGGCGGCGCCCGGCGCCGCCAGCGAAGCAGGTGTCTCCCGCTCGGGGCCGAGGGAAGCTGAGAGACCTCCCCTCGGCTGTCAGCGGGAAGGGGCGCGGGGAGGAGAGGAGGGGCAGGGACCGCCGCCCCCCGCCGCCCCCCGCCCCGGCACACGCGGCCCCCGCCGGCCCGCAGCCGCTCACCCGAAATCCTGGTCCATGGACTTGAAGAAGAACTTGTAGCTGTGGACGGGCCGGTTGCTGAGGACATTTTTGAAATCGGCCAGAGTGACTTTTTCCGGCGGGACGGGCAGCTTCACCAGATAGGGGGTCTCCTCCTCGTCTATGTGGTAGATGATTTTAGTCTCCGCCATGGGAGAGGGGGAGCGGAGGGGAGCCGGCCCGGGCCTCCGCCACCGCTCGGCTCCTCTCACGGCCTCCGGCCCAGAGCCGCCCCCGACAGGAAGGGAGCTCCCAGCACCCGGCCGCCGCCGCGCAGGGGCTCCTCGGCCGGGATTTCGCTCCCTGCACTGCTCTCTAGCTGCCCGACCCGGGAACGGCAGCCCGCCGCCACCCGCCCCGCCTGCATCCTCCCGCCGCCGGCCGCCGCCCCCCGCCGCGTTCGGCAGAGGGCCGCCGCGGTCCCCCGTCCCCGGGCCGGCGGGCAGGGCCTGAGGCGGGCAGCGGGGGCGCGGGGCGGCCGGGGCAGCCGCCCTCCTCCCGCCACCGCCGCTCTGCCCGCGGGCCGGCCGCGCTCCCGCAACGCTGCCCCCTGCCGGCGCGGCGGCACCACGACCGGCTCCCGCGGGGAGCGGGACGGGCCCGGCGTGAGGGAGCGCCGGTAAAAGCCGGGCCGGTTCCCCCCACCCCGGCGCCTCTGCAGCATCCCGGCCGGCGGTGACTCGGGATGCAACGGCTGGGAACCTGCGGTCAGCAAGCTGGCGGGGAGGAACGGCCCCGCTGCTTCGTGCCTCTGCGGGAGAGCGGGTAGGGCTGATTCTGGGAACCTCATCGCGCCGGTCCCGTCCTTCCCAAGGGAACAAGGAGCAAGAGCGAAGGGGCTAAGCCATAAAAATCATCCTTCACATTCAAATTGCTTCGGTGCACAAATACTACCYGGTGTTGGCAGAGATTTGTCTGAGCGCAGCGCACAGGGGGTGCTCTGTTTGTGTAAGCATCACAGTCTCCGGCCTAAGAAAACCACTCGCCGTCCCAGCAAACATTCCCAAAGGGTTGTATAAACACTGTTAGTCCCCTTGCAGCKCTCTCCTTATTTTCTCCTTCTAGGAATTAATAAACACTTTCCGGGTACAGACCCCTAGGCATTGTACAAAGGTGGCCAGCATCCTTACTCACATGACAGCAGGAAAAGGGAGGTACGTTACTATACATATACTCAGTTAGTAAAGCTTTATATTCCAACTCCGCAGTCTTTACAAGATGCAAGATACATTCTCTCCCATGTATTTATATGAGAGATGGGCAGGGCAGAGAACGGACTAACGTTACTCACAGCATATAACGCCAGGCAGAGTACTGTATTTCAGGTAYCTCAAGAACTCGGACGCCCTTCCCCCAGCAGACCGGTGCCCTTTGTGTTTCATGAGAATTGAGATGGGTTCTGTTTAAGCAATGAGCTCATGGAGTCTCTGCAGATCATGAAATTTTCCACAGTGCGGTTGGCTTCTCCGCAGCTTATGCTAATAAGAGAGCAGAGACACATTCGTGGCTCAGAAGAAATTGCTTTTAATAGCTGCTTCAATGGAAGCCTGTTGGGCACAGAGCCCATTGAGGTGCTTGGCACGGAGCAAGCTTTAGACCTATCATCACTTGAATTTCACAGAACAGCAAGAGTCACTGTTCAATGCTGCCAGGTGAAATAGGCATGTTTTGGAGCACACAGTCCAGAGAAAAATCTTTAGAGTGCCATGTTTTGCAGGTGATATATTTGGGAAGAGTTCACCTTTCTTTCTAGAAATCTCCAAAAATGACAGCCAGAAAATGAAGATTTCAGAACAGTGTGCTTAGGTCTCAAGGAATCTTTTGTTCATTAAAAATACTTCTTCAGGGAAATCCCAAGCTAATGACATTCTCTCTTTTTCCCTTTCAAAGAAAGAGGACATTCACTTCTCGGAATATTCAGCTGCTTTCTGCGAAGAGGTAAATCACAGCTCAGTGACTGAATTACCTGTGGCACTTGGATGATGTTTCTACCAGCATGAAACAGAGCAGCCAACTGCGTTAGAGGCTGCCAAAAGGTCTGTTATTGTTATTTATTATTTTCAATTTTCTGAAAGTTTAATCATTACTAGTTCCCACCAGCACACCACCACATGAACGCTGCAATGCTGCTTCCAGAGCCAAATTCTCCCACGCAGAGCCAGACCTGGGTACCTCTCTACCAATGGCATGGTTAATCCACAACTCAACAAGATTTAACAATATTGAGAAACCAAAACATCATCAACTATCTGCTGTCATTTCTGGTATAGTGAAGCAATTACAAAATCACATTCACTGGGGTTCTCCAACTCCAGTGATTTGCTCATCTGCTGACATTCGTACCACTCATCACTGCTAAACCTGAATGCCTGTACGATCATCAAACAAGATAAGATAAACAGCAAAGTAAAGGTATGGCCTTAGTCTTCATCACGTAACTAGTGATTTGGTACTGTTTTAAGTCAGGAATGGCCAACTTAGTACACTTCAGAGAGTACTTTCCAAGAGCGGTAGCCACTGATGGTTAGTCATTTCTCAGTTTCAGTTTTCGAATTCTGATAGAGTAAGGCATAAAGTACTGAAGATTTCTGCAAAATTATGCATTTAACTTTCTGTCCTGCATGTGTGCACAGACACATGCTACGGTTCTGCAAGCACCTGAGTACTCTCGGTATGGAAAGTATGCCATGAATCCATCAATTCTACCACACACAAGAATCTCTGAGCAAGAATGGAGAAGGCTTCCTTTGGCAGGACTATAACTCTAGTACAAGCTGTATTTTCTGAGATACTGAGCTTTATGTAGTTTTTGCAGCATGAGGCTCGGGCAAAATATTAACATCCAACCCTTCTGCCTCTTCAGTTCGTACTTAATGACCTCCTGAATTCCTCAGAGACCCAGGTGGTATTCACACAAAGACTAAATCTGCAAAGAGCTCTGTTCTTGCTCTACTAGCTTTACTTTTACTTTTCACAACTGAAAATATAATGAGTTGTATAATTGTCAGATGACTACCTTGGCACAGACATGATAAGACTGGATCTATGACTCACAAAAAGCTTTGTGTCCCCATAAAGCACAGAAGAGAGGAGATAACCCATTTTCATGTTACAGTCAAACCACARGCTAATCCAATTAAAGAGCAGACCTAGGAATGCAGAATACATCACCTTAGCAAACCACTGGTCCATCGGGGCTAATATCTTGCTTCTTGCGGAGTTCAGGCCTTAACGCTTCAGTCAAAAATAAATATAAGGCATAAAATCTCTTGCTATTAGTGCTGTGCTCTCTGTGATAGAGCAAATAGTCTTGCTGACCCCTGCAGGGAGCAGATAGTGTCCTGAGGAATAAACGCCGCTCACCCTTTTCTTCATTTATATAGCAGTGGACTTCATTACCACACAGAGAATAAGCAAGCCCTTTTAAAAAGCCATCCTTGGAATTATAGTGATGGTTGTTGCTTGTCTCAATGAATTCAAAAAGCTCATCACGCTCTGGGTGCTTAGCAAATAACTATTTGTTTAAAGAGAGGACAAAAAGAAAACTAAAGCTCTGAGCACTCTGACACTCACCAAAGCTGTGACTTGGGACCCACTCTGAGATTTCATGGGTGTTTTTAATCCACCTGCAAGAATGTATTTGTAAAAGAACAAAATCATCTTTTACTTGGAGGATTATTCCTTCTCAGGAGTCAGCCGCTAACAGTTTTGCCACTCATGTCAATGAAATCAGGTTTGACTATGAGTACTTTCATTTGCATAGTCAGCTCTGGGAAATGAAGACTTCTGTTTTCATTTGTTTCAGCAACCCAGCAGGATCGATGTGGTTAGCATCACTGCAAGCTTCCCATCATTTACTGCCAGCTATCCATGCCACTTGTAGGACTGATGGCCAGTAGCACAGATGTTTTAGAAACTAAACTGACGACACCCATTAGCCAGGGAAAATTCCTTCCAGACTGGAATCACAGTAGTGACCTAGAGACACAAAACCTGGGTTGCCAAAGTATTGAGTCCCATCAGTGGGACTAATCTTTATATTCCTTCGCTTAAGTATTTTCTCCAAAATCACCATTGTTTAAAAATAAAAGGAGAAATGGATTTTGGACTTTTATCATTAAAGGGATGCATCAGAAGCTGGTGTCTGAATGAACCACACAGAAACTGTTAGCCAACCTATTCCTCCTCTTCAGAGATCCTAAGTTGCCCTGTGTAAACACTGAGCACTACGTGAAGACTTTCAGCACATTCAGAAAGCGCGGAATAAGAACTAAACATGGAAATAATTCTAAAAGAGAAAGAGAAGCAGAAAGATATAACTGCAACCACACAGTTTGGATGTGCTTAAAATGAAGATGCTGTAGGCTGGCTCCCCAGCTGGTATACGTCAGCAGGATGCAATCCAAGTCAGTTTACACCACTCAAGGATCTGGTCTAAAAGATCTGCAAGGTTTTTTTCCTTTTATTCTTCCTCTCTGTGCAGCGGACCTTGGGCACAGTCAGGTCATGGCAGAACCCAGTCCCGATAGTTTACAAGAAAATAAAGACATCAAACACTAGAGGGAGGCAAAAGACCTGCAGTCCAGCAATCTGCTCCCAGCCTCCGGGGCAAAGCTCCCCAGGGCTTTCATTGCCACTGGAGTCAAATACAAATAAGCCTGGGGGGAAATAACAGAGAGTATTTTCAGTGACATTTCCAAAAACCCTCTTCATTGAGGAATGTGTAATGGAGGGATATTTCCCGACAGGTCTGTAGGAATGAGGCACCGTGTACTTCGCATGGGAGGGGAAAAGAGAAGAATAGAGGACAACATTCATGTTGGTGCTCCACAGTGACTGCTAAGAAGAAATTAGAAGAATGTAATGGAAAACATTAACCAACATCGTTAGCAGATGCACACAACTTACAGCATTCATAGGAATGAAGGGTGTCTCCTCCAATTTCAGTGTCTCTTTCATCTAACTTGAGCCTATTGATGACTGTTCAGTTACTGCTACCGAAAGTCTGATACATCTCAGTGTGATCCTGTAGTGATGGAAGAATTATCACACTGAACAAACTCTGTTCCTGTCCTTTCAAGGTCTCCCAGCAGCAGCAAACCTCAAGTGAAAATCAGATACTCGTACAGAATGGCATCAACCTCCCTACCCCTGCTGCAGAAATGCTGCTAACTTCTGTCTTGGAACTCAACTGTACTTTAAAGCAACAATCAAAACAGTGGAGATGAGTCTGCAAAGATGTGAAATGTTATTGCAAAAGGCAACAGGTAGAGCACTTCAAATCACTGAGTGACATCAAGCTGGTTTTGATGAAGTACCTTTTTCTCCATCACTTGTTTGCTGTAGATGGGTCTTCAGAGGGAAATTTTCACGAGACCCTCTGTTGTCTGAGCAAAAAGCTCTGACTGTGAAGGGAAGAAGTGATGCCTTCCAGGCAAGACCTCCCTTGTTGCTGAACCACACACACAAAAYGCTGTGGGTTAGAACATCAGTACTCCAGCTATGAAAACTCAGCACTCCCACACTTTTTCTGGAGTCTTCTTAGTGCCAGTCATGGAGAACCAGTCACTATTGCACACATACACTTTTGGCAGTGTCAAGCACTTTCAAGCATTTTCATGCAATGCACACCTCATCACGGAGTTTAATGGGTCGATCGCAGCTCCTACTCATCATGACTCAATCTATTTTCTTTCCTCAGCCATTTTCTGGTTCTCCTACCTCTTCTCAGCAACTGCAGCACTTTTTTTTAAAAGGGGAGAGCCACACTTGAAAAATTTCCCTGCAGAATTGTCTTCAGAGCAGCTGATATGCAGAGGGCCACATACACATTTAAAAACTTGACCTCTAGGAAACAGTGGAGTTTTTTGCTTAGGAATGTCTATTCGGATCTTTATCCTACTTCTCTCAGGTCCCCAGTGTTTCTTCTTCCCCTCAGAAATTTGTTCTGTTAATGACTAGCAAGTCCCCCTCCACTGGTAAGACTCTCCCCAGACTGGAGGCAGAAAGGAAATGGGGACAATCTGGACTTCATTTCAGTCAAGTTGAAGACAATGAAAATATTTAATTTCAGTGGTCTGCAAAGCAGGCCCTGTGGTTGCTAAATTAGCTTTTCCTTGTTCCCAGCTGCTTTCCTGGAAAATCAGACCCATTGTCTACAGAGACAGAGAAAAGTAACAAGATGCCCCAGCAACAAATAACCAACAGTGGAGTTGTTGGCTGGGTCTGCCAGCAGAGACCCAGTGTACCAGCAAAAAGCAACAGGGCTTAGAGCATTAATGGCACCCAGCACTACCTAAGGCTATGCAGTAAGAACTCACTCTTCAAGATAATTGCATAATTGCAGCTGCCTTTTTTGCAGGCTCCCCGATGTGTAGGAAAAAAAAAAAAACAAAACACACTGGGTTCAGGAGGGAGCCAGGCAATTTGTACATGCATAGTGTCAGGCAAGTACAAATAAGCAGGCCTGCAAACACTGCATTTGTATTTTTGAAGCCCTCAAAAAAACTCCAATCAAGCTCCATATTCCACCAACACAGAACAAATACAGGAATCCAGTCCAACATGTGTCACCTCAGTTCAGCAAAATGGTGGCATCTCTGGCTCCCCGCATCAACAGTATAATTTGAAGACTTTATTTTTTTATGGCATGGTGCTCTAGTTTGCCTGTGGCATTTAAGAAGAAAAAAAAAAAAAAGCAAGTTTAAATCTTAGAAAAATGCAGTTGAGTCAGATGTTCCCCGTGGGACTGGCACCAGCTCCAGGATGATCTCACTTTGCCCAAAGCATTTCTTTTTTTTCAGTAGTTCTCATTTTGCTTCTCCTCACCGTGAAGAATCTCACTTAGAGGTTATAGCAGCAACTGACCAGCAAAGTCCCACAACAGTACCAGAAAGGGTACTCTGGATGAGATCTTTATCGTACGTGGCCCCTGGCTCCACCTGCTCAAGAACTCATCATTCATTCTCAGCAACAGCAGAGCCCAATGAGAAGGAACCACTCCCCATCCACTCCTCACTGTCTTCGTCTCCCAACCCTTTTAACCTGTTTGGGTTTTCTTCCCTCCGGTTATCTGAGAGAGCACAAGCAGCCATCACAGGGCCATTCACCCTCGTGAAGAGGTGGTATGAAATGGCAGGAGACTGGCTGTAGTATGATTTCCAACCAGGTAAGAGAGAAGATAATACTTTCACCAGAGTTAGACAAGCTGGTCAATAATCTTAGTTTGCTAAATGCACTTCTTTGCCACTTTTTAGTTTCATATCCTGCTTTGATCCTTCAAATTCTTGCACCTGCACCCTGCACTGTCCATCCAAACAGCAATAGAAGCTGTTTCCATCAGTGTCCCTGGAAGAACTCTGTCACACCAGCTGGGATACTACTCAGTGGGTGGAAGCCCTCCAAGAGCAGAATGTGCAGCAGGAACTTTGAAAGGTGTTAGTTCTGCAAGGAAAAGAGGAATTTGGGCTGGGAGCAAAGTATAAAACTGTGCAGTTAACTATTCCAGCAGGATATGTTATCTTCCCTTCTGGACCTGCAGAATTATGTACTATGAAGGAGCTGCCAGCCTTCATCTCTGATAGATGGTTTGAACTCCACCTACAGCCGCAGATCTGTTCAACACTTTTGGAGAGCTAAAATTTGTCTGTGGGCCCCATGACCAAGTCAAATGATGATGTCCCAAGTGGAAACCATACTGAAATCACTGGAATAACTTATTGCATCCAATCTGCACTTTGTCAAGCACTTTAGGATGCTCCGAGATGAAACACTGCACAGCTATTGGGAAGAATTAGCTAATGCTGGCTAAGAGCTTAGATAGCATCTCCAAAGAGCAAGAAATAAAATCAACCTTAACTTGAAACTCCATTATATTCTCCTTTATTTCTTAAATGCTAGGAGAGTTACACAACAATGATAAATGGTAAAAGTTAAGTAACAATAATAATGAAAATTCATTCTGTTACAACAAAGAAAAAAAACCCAAGCTTTATGGAACAAGTCCTCCTCTCGGTCTTGAGAGGAAGCAGAGTGTGCACAAAGCTGAAAAGAGGGGGCTCTAGTTCAGTTTTAACCCCTTTTAAGGTCACTGCCATACACCCTTCCTTGTTCCACAACAAGGGCTTACATTCCATACATTACCCTAAAAGAGACTTTCATTTCTCTGCCCTCATTGAGCTRGAGTACTCACTGAGAAGTAACTGGTATAAAAATATTAGGGATTATTATTATTTTAACTAACTGAACATAAAATGCATCTCAGGAAACCAAGGAGACTATAATGAGGCAAAGCCTGCCAAAAGCCTGCRAAGTGACAGGTAAAGAAGTCTATCAAGATGCAGCATTCCATTAGTACAGTGAGAACACTACTTCGAGTAACTCAGGCAAAGCACATTTACCAAAGTGCTACACACATTAAAAAATTGTTTCTCCATGAGAGGCAAGTTACTGTCCCATATTAGGGAAAGAAAGGCTGAGATGAGAGAAGGAGAGAGAAAACCAWCCTGTCTAGAATTGCACTGAGTCTATGGCAGAGTGGGAGCGGAAAACAGTGGTCCTGCCCCTCGCCTAGTGGTTAATGGCAAGTCGAGCCTTCTAATCTTCACGTGCCAGATCAGCTACGTGGACTTCATGACAATGCCAGACTGACAGAATACAAAGTGCATATGTAAAGGACCTAAATGGCTTCTCACCAGCAYTTAAGGGCAAATAGCCTTTGAGAATTCCTCTGTATTAATAAATAAACAAACAAAACTCTTCAGTTTAGCATTTAGTTTTCTTTCTCTCTTTTTTTCAACAGTTTGAATACACAACTGGTTATCCAGCAGCCTTGCCTGGATCTCTTTCACCCAGAATTTTAACATRCTAAATTACACACTGGATGTGGCAGGCTGCTTTTGAAAACCACTGTTCTAATCATCAGTCCAATCACACAACATATGCCTCTCCTGAAGAAAAAAGGGCCATAATCTCAACTTGGACTCCCATCTTGATCAGTCTAGGGTTATACTGGCGTGTCTGACCATTACCAAATTCAGACTGGTGATCAAAGCAAGGATGAGGAACTCATAAAGCTCTTCCTAGTGCTTGTTTCAGAGAACATATTAAATTTTTTTCCCTTAAGCTATTTTGCAGCCTAGAAGTCAAATAAAATATTTAAATGCCTCTGGAGTTTATGAGTAACCCCACTTTGAGCTGGTGTCTATACGAGCTGTGCTAAGCAATTTGAACTGGCAAGTAAAGATCTCCAACCTTTGACTCMCAGACATGAAAGGGAGGGAGAAAGACATTAATGACAATTACTTGAGACTGTGCCACCCTGATGGAATAACCAGTGCAGCCTTATGCACCTGCAGGAATGCGGCTTGGGTTTCAATCAGGTCTAGCCGAAGGCAGCCTAAGAATGGCTGTCTACTTTGGGGGAAGGGCAGGGAAATGGGGACCTGGGCCCAACCCCAGACCCTCCTCTCCACTAGTCACGGGTCTGTCCAATCTGAGCACTTTTGTAAGGGTGAATCTGAAGTGGAGATAGAGGCAGTTAATCGCAAATCACAAAAACTGTCCAGAGAGCAGTGGAAGGGCTACGCAAACTAAAAGATAAGGATCTGCCCAGCTGTGGCTTAGGAAGGCTCGCCTCCACCTCTACTGTTATATTCTATTATTATTATTTTTAATATTTGAAAGCATTAAAAATAAGGGTCCCCAATACATTTCTTCTTTAACATAGTCCTCACTAACAGAGAGAAGTATTAATACCTATAAAAATTGGCATGGTCCATTTTCCACTCCTGTAAAAAGTGTGCATCGAAGTCCTGACGTCCCAGCATCTGAACAGACAACGCTGTTCCTTCTGGTACACAGGAGGCCTTACCCACCACGCTTTCGGCAGAGCTAGGGAGCTAAGCTCAGCTTCAGTGTAAGCAGCTGCAACTCAGCAACCGTCACACCCAGCGTAGTATACCTCTGGGTTGCCAAGAGTCTTACTGAGCCCTGTCASACAACAGCAGAGATCAGTGGTGTCTGTGGGAGGAGGGAGAGGGTGTCTGAAATGGGATTTACACATCTAAGAACATTGTCGTCAAGTCAGACAGGACACCCAAGTTGGTAGGGGTGGAAAGAAAGGGGCAGGTATGGGACTTGACATTGAWTCCTACACTAGGGAGGCCCAGAGCGTTGGATAGCTCTCAAAACATCACTGGACCCTTACAGTACATGTGCTCCTGCAGTGGGCAGCTTCACCCAGCCATGACAACATCTCTTTCCGGTTTGACCAAACTTCTCCCCCTATTAGATGGCACTGACAGGTTCCCGGGTAAGTGGCGAGGGTGGCTAAAACAAAAGCCAAGACACATACCACACAGGGCAGCAGGTCACATTCCCARTTGTTTAGCTGGTAGACTGAGATGCTTTCCTTGGACCACAGCTACTTCATCACTTGCAAAGACCTCAGAATTCTCCATCCCCAGAAGAAATCCAGGCTGAGATACCAGTTGCAAGCAGAGTACTACTTCAAGACTGAAACCACACCATCACCCTCACATCCTCCCTCACCCTCACAGTAGTTCCACACAAGCTCCTCTTCACACTTCCACCACCCACAACATCCTGGAGACCCTACCCCAGTTCCATTCAGTCACCAAGCCCATGCGCAATCCCTCCCTCTGCCATTCTCTTCGGACCACCRAAGAGTAGGCTGGCAATCCTTGGCCACCATCACCCTTACAGAACAAGAACACAAGCCACTGTCATCATGCTTACAACAGTAGGAAAGACCTTTTCTTCTGTGCCCCAAGGACCACAGGTGTGCCTGGTTTGGGAATGGTGCCACAGAATACCCCAAGTAGTCAGAGGAGCTGTGTAGAACTCTTAATATTCTCCAGTTTTCCTGATGCTTTAACTTTCTTGGATTACAACACTGAATTACTGACTTCCAATTTTTGGACATCCCCACCTGACACACTGTTCATACGTAGAAGTCCCCTTCAGCCCACAACCCCGCTATCTCAGGTATCCGCTCCCCARAACAATGCCAAAATCCACAAGAATGGACTCATCTCTCCCCTCGACTCCCCTTCTGAGACCCTGGCCCATGAAAATTCCTGACAGGCTATTTAGTGGAGTGTGTTGTTACCCTTGTTCCTCATGGTCTGCTCATGAGAAGCTATTCCTTCTAACAATCTATCTACCTGTGCTGTAATCATACCTTTGTTTTGATGTGCACACAAGCTCTGTGTGGCCTGGATCCACCCAARGACTGCAGGAAAATCACATTCCAGATTCCACACAGGAGTTTAGCCCTCTCCATAATATTTCTGGTTCTGATCTAACTGAGACTGGTATTACAGCACTGTAACTCCATCAACTTCAGCTGAAAGTGTCTGCTCATGCCAAATTTGATTTGGTCTGCACTGAAACAAAAACAAATCAACAAACAAGCTTAGAGTGAGAAATACAGAGTTAGGCTTCCAGAGCTCTTTGGAGCTGATCCCAACCCTACCCTTGGTCATTTGTGTGCCTCCCTTTCCCCTGTAAAATGAGRGTATTGACATTTCCCGATTCATAAAATGAGGTATTTACATTGTCATTTGTGAAGGGGTGTACTCTTTGTACTCCACCTGGAATATGTAAAGTGCTATGTGACAATACTGCTCCTCCTGATTTATGCCAGCCTATGAGAGATCACAATCAGGCTTTRCTATTATTTTTCTGATGAACACACTACATGGAAAAATGCCTGATATAATGATGGCTCAAGATTAGTGATGCAGGTTGGTTTATTTAAAGGAGTAACATCAAAGCAAAAGGTCTGCTGATTCAGCTCATAAAAATCATTGATGCATAAAACCAACAATAATATCAAGAAAGAAAAAGGGAATGGAGGACTGGGAGAACAGAAGAAGAAAAGGCAACCCAAACCCGTCATAAGTGCACACAAGACAGATGGTCTRACTCTTTCAAGAAGCATTTGCAAATACCCTTGTGCTTAGTGGGGAGAAAGTCTACGTGAAAAAAATCTATGGTAACTGGAAGGACGTGAAATTAAGAAAAAGCATCTCTCTTCCATTTATCTATCTTTGATTGAAGCTTCTGGTCCAGCCAGCAGCTTGGGAATGTCTTCATTTACAATATTCCTTCCTGAAATCTGAAAGCAAATTGAAATGAAGGTCAGTACCTGAAGAGAGATTTCAAACCATCCAAAGAACCACACTGTAATATGGACTTAGCTATACAGTGACAAGTGACTACTTGCAGTCAACCATGTCCCCAATATCCTCTTCATAAAGCCCACAGTGAGATATACTGTGTATAAATTATTGCATAGATCATCTCTGCAGAATGTAGGCAAAAACATCATGAATATCATATCTCCATCAAGAACAGGAGGTCTAAGGCAAGTAGTAGACTCTCCAGACCATTCCCTTCCTCATATCATTTCAGTCACATTTATTATATTCTAAATTCATATGAAAGGAGTTATGGAACCTAACAACTTCTTACAAGCCCTGCTTGACATAGTGTGACTCTACAAACTGAAGCATAATACTCAGGATTAAACTGGATAAGCAAATGGAGATTCAGCCCCTAGGGAGGGAGAGTTGTTTGCTTTTGTTGGATGAAGTAAGTGGCTGCCCATTACCCATAAATTAATTCAACTCAAAACACTCTCTTCTGCACAGTATTTACTTCTCAAACAYCATGCCAGGACATTTTTGAGATATATCTCCCTCTGAGGTTACAGTACAGAATGCACTATTCCAGCCCTGCAAGGCATTCTTTTTCCAATAAAGAAAAATTCTATTTGTGCCACGCCAAAAGTTTTTAAAAGCCTAATCACTACTTGCATCTTGTGGCTCCATGATGAAAGGATAGGAAGGGAACTAGCTTCTCATTCCTGCTGTCATTTGTCATGATGTTTATCATTCCTCATTCGGCTGTGGCTTGGTCAGCTCACTGCTAAGCTGTGTTCTTCCCTCTGCCCTCCTTYAACCCATCAGAAGGTTCCTCCAGCCACCAATTAGGGTGAAGCAAGTCGTTATTACCTTTGTCTAAATCAATGTTCTTTGCTGGGAAGCTTCTGGCTTGCTCAGCCTTCTCCTTCAGGATGTTGTTTTTGTAATCTGTGTAAGGGAGGAGTGTAATTCAGACAGCCATTAGAACATTAAAAGAAAACAAAGCTTTACAGGCAAGGCAGACATGTGATCGGTCTTTCCTTGAAGTACTCTAGGCCTGGCATTTCCAGATCTCTAGGAGTAACTCATGGAGTTACTCAGCCACTCAGCACGAAAAGGAAAGCTGCTACGACTTAATTTTTGCCCCGGGCACTGATCAGTTTTGCATATTTTAGTTTCCTGCTCCTCATAGGTACCACAGATTCTTCCAGCATGTAACAAAAAGCTCTGGATTATCTATGCAAAGCTCACCTGAAGGTGACTGATGCAGTTATTCAAAGAATTTGCTCACAGGGGAGCTCTCTTGAGACAAACAGAAGAATTTGTACTTGCTGCTGTCCTGGTTTGCAACCCACCCTCTGCAACTCCTTTATTCTTTACTTTAGATTTTGTATCTACCTCTTGTTTACTGGGGCCCTCACAGCAATTCTGTAGCTTAGGACCTAAAGTTTGTCAGCTTGTTCTTTTAAAAGTTGTACCTTTACTGGGGGTGCCCAGAGGAAAAAAAAGGGACAGACTCAATTGTTTCCTGGTTTATCAACACGTTCACCGACATACGGCAAGTTGCAGCAGATAYGAACTTGGCATCATGGCAAGTCTTCAGGAATCTCAGGGTAGTGCAGACAAGAGGATCAGTTTTGCTTTACAGACAATCCACTCCAAGTCCAAGCAAGAAGACACCCCTGATCAACTACTGACACAATAAACTCAAGGCTGCACCTTCAAGCTCTAGTAAGGAGCAGCATCCATCTTCAGGAATGTTGTAAGTTCCCCGAGTCAGTCCTACATATCCCAGCAAAAATACTTTCACAGATCACCAGTGGTATCAGCTTCCTTCCCCTCTTTTCAGTATGTTTCTTGTTACCATGAGTTCTGGTGTTTTTCGTATCTTCTGTCTTTGGTATTCTAGGACCTTTGTTGCACATTTCCTTCCCACCATGTTCCCCAAGTTTATTTGTCCTAATTGCTATCACAGATCTTGATAGAAGGCCCAACTGTTGACAGCCAGGGAGGATGAAACTGTAGAAAGTTAAACCAAACTGGCTTCAACAGAAGGTGGAAGCAATGAGCTCAGCTAACTCATGACTTCTCTTTATCCCCACTTCAGTTAACTACAGTTCAGACCCACTTTCAAGAGAGACGATGAGGTCAGTAGTTAGTGTTAAAGAATGTTGATCTAATTTTTTTCTCCAGATCACTCACTTTAAGATAGTTTTTATGTACTGTAGAACGATGATATTCATACTGACAAATGCTTTCAGTTTCTTGGACAGGAGATTCTAGAGAACTGCCTTGTTGATCCTCTTCCCTACACAAACTGCTTAAATTTGAGGAATCCTCTTCCCTAGATGCTGTCTTGATCTCATTCCACATTGTTTTGCACTCACTTGAATTTGCCTTTCAGGTGCATGTCAAAGAACCCCAAAAACTCCAGGTGAAACAAAAGAAGCTGTGCCTTGTTAGTGACCAACCTCATCAATCAGCCTCTAGTTAAGCTCAAAAGTCAGGACTGTCCTCTCCAGCTGCACTCCCCTTACTTGCACTGACTTGTGGGTTGAGATTCTCAAAGTTGCCATTTAAAATCAAGAGGTTAAGCCATTTCAAAATGGGCATCTAAATGCCATTAGAAAATCCTCAGTTATAACAAGTTTTGAACTGGTTTGGAGAATGGTTGCTAATTGATGCATACCCAGCCTGATGTCTTCACCTTTGTATTGAGTCAGATCTGTTGTGTCGACTGTAAATTCTTTAAGATTTACATCCTTCCTGAAAAAGGAATAACAGTGAAAAATTGTATTGTCACATCCTTTAATAACTGGCTCCTTTCACACTTCTTCACAATAGCTTTTCTAATGCTACTTCAGAGAATTTAATTTACAGTGTTTATTTGCTATATATCTGGAGAMAAGTTGAAAAAATCCATAGAAGATTTCATTCTCTATTAAGTACTGGTGATTTTCACAGCAATCCTTATAGAATCCTTTCCCTRGAGAAAGCATGACAGATAATTAACAGCACTGGCAGCCACTGTACGTGGTACTTTTCCTGTCTTTGCCCCTAACCTATCAAACAGATTTCAGAAGGTCACACTGCTTACTAGTGACTCTGGTTCTCCTCTGTCTTCCTTTTACTGTATTCTCTATTAACACTTTGAGATCTCTGGCTAGCTGGCTCTTTTTTCCCCATAAGTTTGTCCAGAGCTTAGACCAAAGGGCAGCCAATCTGTACTGGAACTTCCCCATCTCTTCCACTTCAATAATATATAATAAAACATAAAGGAACCCAGCTACACAATCTGGGCCCCAATCTCACTGTAGGGTTTACAGTAGATCTGTGCATTTACCACTAACTCCTAATGACATCGCACAGAAACACGATCTGTGAATCAGTTCCCAAAGYATAATGAGAGGAAATGCAATTGCCAAATCAGCCCTACAAACCATTCTCTCCTTCCGTACTTTGACAGCATGGAAGTCGCTCCCTGATATGCAATCATTATGCAAGTGTATATTCCTGGGAACACTACACTAATAATGACTAGAGTGTAAAGCTGCAAAAGAATTGGTGGAAAGCAATGAATAAACTCTATCAAACAGCCTATGCTTTACATGGCTGTACCTGTACTAACCAGATCCTCAGCTGTTTTAGGCTCTTAATGACAGCTGAGGGTTGGGGCCCATAACTTTATTTTTATGTATTCTAATCACAGACAGTRGACCCTGTAATTATACTTACTCTCCGTATTTCTTCACATTGTATTCATAACCTAAACAGGGAGAAGAAACAGAATGAGCAGTYGTATCCAGTCCAACCAACCTCTCCCAGACAACCGTGACAACAATAACACCTCGTACTTATTCACAGTGCTCCTTACTGCGATGCTTGCAACGATTGCTTTCACAATCCCTCCGAGGAGAATTCATGAGTGTTCCACTGCCACAGGGAGCTTCCCTTTCCTTTACTCACCAGCTTCCCAGTGGGTTTCCCAGATCTATGGATGTCCCCYCTGTGACTGCAAAGTAACTCCACTTGGGTCAGTGGAGATAGCCCCATTTTGTGTTGGTGCTAATCCCCTGACATGTAAATAAGGATGAATGTGGCACTGCAAAGAACACACCAGAAGACGACATTCCCTGGTATTTGCTTTTTGTGTGGCATCCAAAACTATTTGTGTGGAAGTCACCAAAAGATCTCAATTACACACAGTCACCCAGCACAGGGAGTCCAGCAAGGATTTAGTTCCCCTTAGGAACATCTTAGTTCCTAAGGGATGCATGTGGGCCTTCTGTTCTAAATAAATTCCACTTGTAAACAGTAACTATCTAGCGGTTCTAATTTTCTTCTCCCTTACAACAGAGCAACTCAGCAAATCAAGGCCTGGAAATTCTTACACCACACTAATGAACCTCTCCCGGCATCAGCACCTGCAAATACTCCCCACTGCGTAGGTTGCTGGTCTTCCAGARGAGGATCACTGCCTTCAGCATTGTGCTTTGCAGTAATTATTTGCAGAATCAGCTCTCCTGTCTTGAAATATCCCTATAAGCACTACAGGGCTGGTCTTTTCTAGCACTTACCTCTCTGCCGGCGCTTGCGGGTGACGAGGACAACAATGATGAGGAGGACAACGAAGAGCAGCARAGTTGCCAGGATGTAGCCCAGCTGCTGGAAGAAGTGCACCCGGCTCTCAGGGATGATGACATTTATTACGTTGTGGCCCCTAACAACATTTGGATCTGATGGCAGAGCAAAAGGAAAACAGGCTGATAATTGTAATTTGCATCCAAAAGAAAGCACGTTCACACGTGGGCCCATATGTGGACCCGAAAAGCATGTTCAGTGAGAAACACTTCTGAGTAAAGGGCAAATGGCTGCCTAATTTACAACATACTGCAYCTTTGTCAGACAGAAGATGCCTGTGCTCTTCACACGACCATTATACTTCCCAGGAGCATGAAGTATYAACAGTGACCGCTGCACATTCCCTTGCTGCTGCCTGGCTATCAGTGTATTCTTCTTTATTGCAGAGGGGAATTCCAGAAACAAGCCACACTAGACAGCCCCAAGCCTTTCTGCAGGGTAACACAACCCTCCTCTGGGTCCCTTACAACACACGCACCACGTTGCTTCGGCTCCAGACAGCTAAAGTATGAGGCAGCCCCTCCCTGCCAAGGGTTATAATTTACAGAGTGGGAGGAATTTTCAATGCCAAAGAATGAGTTTCCTTTTAAATAAAATAAAAATCAATAAAATAAATAAAATAAAAACCCACAAAGAAAAGCCAAGATTCCATTCCATTTGTGGGTGCAGCAGCATTTCAGTTCCGCAGYACAGGGAAGGGTAACTCAAAACTCTTACGTGGAACATTTTTGTAGATCTCAAATAAATAGGTCAATGTTTTACACATATAAAGAGGAAGCGACTTCTCTGCTTGCCATAGTCAGCGGAGTGGACAAATCCAGCCCAGGCACAGACAGCAAACCCCTAAGACACACTGTGCTGCAGGAGGCTTTTCTCTTCAAAACCGAGCTGAAAGTGACACCTTCTCCCCCTAACTGGGAACATTCACAGAGCACCAGGCAAGAACCAGTRTGGAGTGCTGGCCTACCATTCTCTTGGGAGTTTAACCCTGTAAATTAGTCAGGGGAATAAGGTGAAAGATGAGGGAAAAATATCCCAAAAGCCACAATACCATTTAACAGATGTTGTAATGTGAGAAATGTTGACATTTTTGGAACTGCTGGCATAGTGACTGCTTCCAGTTTGTCGGGTAGTTTGTTTCCAGCATTTAAAAACACCAACCCACCAACAATAAAATCAAATAACATGATAGTGGATTGAAATAAACACTCTGAAACCAGAGATGATTGTTTGCAAATGCTAACAGCAGTCCTAAAAAAATCGAGAAGTTTTTAGATAGGCTCTGTTCTGGTAGCCCAGCCCTCCATTCCAGCAACACTCCACTTTTTATTGGCATTGCTAGATGCTGTGTGCTTGCTAGCTATAGTGCTGAAAACTAGCATGTGTTTTTCACCACTGCTAAGCTAAAAAATACCAAACCAAAAAACCCACTTGCAAAGTTGCAAACAGTATACGTGACAGTTCTASTTTAACAAATCCCTGGACCATGAAGGGCTTCTTCAGCAGCTGCCATAATGAGATGGCAGCCACTGGAGCAGCTGTTGAGCCAGAAGTCAGCAAACATAAATGCATTCTACTCCTGGCTTTTTGCTTTCCCACAATACTGCAAGATAGGGCAGGAGCAGAGTTAAACTTTAGTCAACATTGGAGAGGTCACTGTAACAACAAACAGTGGAAACAGAGATTCAGTAACTTTGGGTCTCCTTGGCTTACTCCATCAAATGATACCAAAAATACTTGTCACACTAGTGTTTTGACAAAGCATCACTGGTGGACTTCAAAGTGCATCACTGGGAAGGCAGTAGAATATATCCCATTCTATAACTGGGGAAACTGAGGCAGAGAGTAACGGTTGATTCAATCACACCCGGTAGGTGAATGGCAGCGCCTAGAATAATATCACCATGGTAGTACAGACCCTCCTCCTCATCCTAGTGTTGTATCAGAATGTAAGCTGAGGCGATGAAGGTTTATTCTGTAACCAAGATCTGATCTTTCAGTATGTCTCAACATGGCATGCCCACCTGCCTCCAATTCACTCACGTAATCTGGTTTAACTACTGGAAAATAAGTTTTAATGGTGAGGGAAAAAAAGTTAGAACAGAGGTGCCTTTACATTACTTTACCAAAGTGTCAAGGGTCAGATTCTTCTGCTGGGAAAAATGGAGAGCTCTCTACCAAGACAGCTCACAAATGCTGSGTGTGTGGCCCATTTTCTTTTCAAGGCTGGCAACGGAGTGAGAATAGTTTAGCAACAAGCCTGAGACACAACAGATGCCATTCTTCAATCACTTGCTCCAGAGCAAATGCAGAGTAAAAAATGCACTGAATTAGTAGACATACACCACATTTATACTGCTGAGACTGAGAGCAGAATTGAGCTCATGCTTATATTCAAAACAGGATGAAGTTTCCTGTCTGGAAATGGCTCCGCGCCTTGGAGCTATGCCAGAAACTATAGCTGCTTGCTGAAAAATCTTATTGCTTTGCTTTTGTTATCTCCTGATGCTTCATTTTAGCTTTAGGTTATATGCCCAGAAGAGTTCTATACAGTTTTTCATGGAATGGGGTAATATCTCAGYCTTTCCTGCTATACACAAAGAGGGCAGCAGGCTCCTCGTCAGCAGCGGGTTTGAAAAAGGCACTCYGGATGTCTCAGCTTCTTTCACATTCCCGTCAACTCAGCACATTTTTGTGTGTGGTGTTCTCTGACCAGCTGAGCATTCACTGCCYGTAGGGGACAAAGCCCTTCTAAGGCTGTTCTTTTTGACAGTGGGAATGGCTTTTCTCAGGAMGGCAAGTTCCTCCAGCACTGAGGGCACTACTGCCACACTAAGACACCCCTGGCAGGTTAAATTACTTGTAGGTTCTGTCTAGTTTCTGAGCAGGTAGGTTACTATTCAGCAACAACCAGGAAAACATCCAGGAAAGAGAGGAATAAATTCCTGGGTGGACAACTCTGAAAACAAGATCTAGTTTTCATCTGCACAATGTGATCTGGAGAGGGCTCAAGGGCAGCAAAAGGGCCGCGGGCAGGGAGACTGGTATTTGTACGTCCTGGCCTCCATGTCAGCTCAGCCCCCACAGCCACCTCTCCTTAGCACCGCCTGGGTTTTCTGGACACCAACCTTAGTCCCAGCGGGGAGGCTGAGGTTTCTGTGACTTGAAAAAGCCAATYGCTAGAGAAGAATAGATCTATTTAAAAATGTATGAAGCATGTCAAAATTCTGTATTAAGCAGCCAATAAATATTAAACCACAATGAATATTTTAAAATGTTAATAAGGAGAGATACCCAAAAGACTTAAAAAAATATTAAACTTGGGATTTTTGTTTTATTTTTCTGCCTGAAATAAGCGTGATGGTTTTGAGTTTGGACAGGCTGTCGGATGATAGCTCACTGCAGCGGAAAATGTGAAAATTGGTTTAAGACAAAAAAAGAAAAGCTGAAGGGTGGAGGAAAATTCCTGGTGCTTGATTCTGCAGACTGGTATCTTGCACAGCCCCCCGTGCAAAGGGGAGAGAAACACTTACGACCTACGCTGGTGAGAATAGTGGCATGTTTTAACAACAAAGGCAGAGCAGAACGGACCCCCGCCCCACACCTTCTCCCGTTCCATAAAAGCAATCAGGAAAGGGAGCCTGTTAGAAAAACAGCTTGTTTGCCTTAGGGCACGTCAGCATGGCAGAGCAGAACAGGTTGCAGGATTGCCCTGGAGCGAAGAAAACAGGAGCGGGACATGATGTCACTGCAGCTCTGCAAGCAGGGTAATTAGCCCTGATGGGTGCGACACTCCGCTTACGGTGCAGCACGGCGTTAAAGCAGCTCTACGGGATCCTCCCTACGCATGCAGCTCCAGCTACACCAATGTAATGGAAATAGCTCAGGAACAACCAWGCCCATACACTAGAGCCATATACTAGTAGCAAGGGAGGCAAGACCTCRTCTACTCTTCTAACCTAAGGGCAGGAATAGCCTCTGCCTCCAATGTGAGAAGCCTTCGTAGAGGAAACCTCAATGTTGCTCTGACACCTTCACTTCAATGGTGTCTATGGTACTTCTGCAGGGCACAGGTTTGCCTTGACCACGCTCCCTCCTGCTGGCACTAAGTGACCCCTGCCACTGTGSAGGGACAGAAAAGGCAAGGACATTTTGGCATTTGGAGCAAAGGCCTCCTGAGGTGATGATGGGGAGTAACGTGTCATACTCCTGTCCCGTGGCTTACTGACCTCTTCACAGCTCAAAGGTGCAACTGTAGATACTTATCTCTTCCTCAATCAGGAGAACCACTTCCAGAGGCCACTTACCTATGGCTGGGGCAATGTAGTGAGTTGTGAGGTTCACCACCTTCTTCTCTCTCACTGGCTCCGTCACGAAGACTTGGTAGATCCTGCGCTCGTGCAGGCCACAGTAGTGATGGTGCAGGTGGCAGGAGTAAGTGCCTTCATCTGCACTTTCCAGCTCTGAAATCCGCAGGGAAAAGTCACCCAGGGCAAAGGCTGTGTCAGTGATGTTCATCTTCTGACGAATGAAGAGAGGTCCGTAAGAACGGCGCTCGCCGGAGGCATACAGATCAATGAGGCGGTCAGCCCGGTCGTGAGGAACCCCTGGGGGCTGCCTGTCCCAGTGGACCACTTGTTGTTCCTCTTCACTGTGCCGTTCGGTCCAGATGTGGTTACGGTTCACGCAGGGGAGCATCACTGTGCTGCCTTCTAGGGCAACAATCACAGGCTTTTCCCCATCCCAGTACTGATTTGCATCCTCAGCTGTGGAGGAGACAATACAAGTTGTGCAACCTTGGTACATGCATCTTTACATACTTGTCCTACGCTTAAGGACACCCAGGCACACCCAAGATTGCTCTCAGACCCTGCAATCCTATAACACATCCCCTCCAAAGATCTTGAAGTGCCACAGGGGTAGTGTGCCTTGTTCACACYTACTTCAGCAGTTACTAAAGGAATGCATCTTTATCTTCAACATCCTAGGTCAGYGCGTTAAGCAAGACCACTTTCTTTTCCTTATAACTGAGAGTTAATCTCTTGCTTCAGAAAGCAGGAAGTATATTCTCTCTACAGACTAAGAATGGAACGAGAACAACAGATTTCATCTTCAATATGCTATATCCCAATTCTCCAAGCAGGAAATGCTTTTCTACCCACAAATGCCCTAATTACTGGAGGAGTTCAAGAAGCACTGTTTTGTATTTTGTTCTTGAAAAGGAGTAACAGAAGAACCAAAACACAGATGAGCAGACTGGGGCTCACAGGCCTGCCTGGGTGTTTTTATTGCATAGAAGCTGTGAGAACAGCAGCAGCACAGACTCACTTCTCTGCTCATCCCATYGGCCCTTCAACAGCTTCCCAGCACAATCAGCCCCAGTAGCTTCACTTGCGCAGTATACAAAGGTCGATTTAAATGACACGGTAGTGATGCATGTGTGGCATGGGTGGCACACACTGCAGTTGCCAACAGCCCTTAGAAGCTCGCTTTTAGAGCTGGAGTTAAGGTGTGATAACTCGAGGAGGCTTTTTAGCTACAGGCTTCTCAGGGTAAGCTCACCAACCAACGTACAAGGCAGATCTTGTGGCTAACCTGACTGATGATGGATTTTTACTAGGGATGTTCTACTGCTGGAGCAGTAACAGGACAGTTAGCTAATTGGGCTACCTAGAGTAAACATTTAACTTAACAGGCTCCATGCATTGTTTGGCACATGCCAAGAAAGGAGAGAGGTTCATAAATAACACGCATTGAATAAAGTTTCTGAAACTCAGGGAATCTGATAGCAAACAGCATAGTGAGYACCACTGTCTCCTCATGCTTTCCAAGCGTCTTGTGGCATCTGTGCCCCAAACCTGCAACTGAGAAGGCATGGGCAAAACCCTGCATCCACGCTGCTCTGCTCTGACACTAGCAGAACAGCACGCAAGCCCCACTGCRAATTCGACAGAGTCCTGGTGGCCACTGGACTCCAGTTGCCAGACCAGGTCCCTTGCAGAAAGGAACACCAAGCTGTCTGCCACACCTACCTTTCTTGGTGATAGCTAGTTGGATTTTCACAGTTTCGTATAAGTGGCAGTAGTGGTGGTGAAGATTACAAGAATATGTGCCTTCATCACTCTCTGCAACATCTAGTACAACAGGGAAGAGAGGGGAAGTTGAATGTTTTATGCTGAGACAATGATTACTTTTGTCATTTATACATTTATACATTCCCAAATGCTTGTATGGATGCAAAAAGGCCTTTATATAACTTGGTTCTAACCCATCCTTATCACCAGGGTGGGCTAAACAGAGAAGAATCATCTCACCTAATACAATAATTTGTTCAGTTTATTTCCTCTTGTGTGGAATGTATTTGTATCAACAGATGGAAAGAGAAAGCCAATTTAAGTTTAGCTAAGAGCAGGCATAGGAAGAATGACGATCTTGGGTTTACAGTTCAGGAACTGAAATACAGTCAAAGGTCCACAAGAAGCCCAAGTGACTTTCAGGCAATGAGTTGTTACCAATTCTCTTTTAAAATGAGACTGTTTCAAAGGGAAACAAAACAGTATTGCCAGTGCTTCAGAGAATCTCATTAACCTCATTAGACTGATATTTATTTATTTATAGAAAATGCTCTGTAAAATAGCCATTTTCACTGAAAAACACCAAGTTAATTTAGTCATGAATCCTCCATTTTGCAGATAGCATAGGGAGAAAAGATGCTGTTTAGTACCTTTGATCACCAAGGAGAAGTTGCCATCTGTAAATGCATTCTGGGGCATGAATATCCTCCCTTGGTTGTAGGAGCTGTATACACGCTGATCTCCAGCTGAGTACATGTCACATAGCCTCTCCATCTTGTTATCTCCRTAGTAGTTGCTGTACACATCCCAGTGGACTACACGCTGGCGGTCATTCAGACGATCCTGAGTCCACACCATGCGGTAACTCTTGCAGGGCAGGACAGCCTGTGACCCCGATGCAGCACTGATATTTAGTACAGACACTACAACACTGTCTGGGTTTGAGGCATCAGCTGGGACTGAGAGTCAGGAGCAAAGAACAAAAAACAGAGTTACCAGATTAACGGCACGTGAAGAAGACACTAGAGTAGGAYTCAGACCTGTCCTAGAATCTCTGCACACCTTCCACCCAAAGTACAGTAACTTTCAAGACCAACATAGAGCTCTCTCATGGAGAAATACAATAGAAAGCCACTTAAAAACACTGATTTCATTCCGTGAAAGCGATGTCTACGATGTCTGTTATCAGGATCGTAGATTTGACCTGTCCTACCTACCCTTCSTAATCCTAACCCCCAGTTTAATCAAAGTTTAGAGACACTAGTTCATGGGATGCATAGTTCATGCCTATGGAAGTTAGCAATGGARACATGTCATTTCTTCTCGTGATCACAAAAACAGGCAGATTACAAAGATGTCACTCACCTGAATATAAATAAACAGAACCTGTCAAAGCAAAAAAAAAACACRTTACTGACAACAAAAGGAAGAAAAAGCTACAAACACACTCATAGTCAGCAGCCACCTCCTCTGTTATTATTCCATCTATTCCTCCCTTCTCTGTTAATATACTTATTTAACACGTGTATTGTGGTTACACCCAGAGGCTCAGACCTTGGTTGGTCCATACTGTACACTTACAGYAAAAGACAGTGCCCAACCCAACAAACTTAAGCTTAAGAGCAATGTGGGATATGCTTAGCCTGCAACTGAATTTCATAAAGTCCAAGTTTTTATTTCATACCATCTCTAATCACAGAGTTTTTTCCAACATGCTATTTAAACACTACACCAAAGCTATCTGTCAATGCATCACCCACCAAAACTGTCTGAAAGGCCCCTTCTGCCCAAGAGGAAACTATTTAACAAATGTTGTGTAAGACAAAAACAAGAACCCAGGGAGGCAGGAGCGGGCAGGGGGAAGGGAGGCACCAGTATTATCTTAGGATCTGATATTGGTCCTGCATAAATAACAAGGCATCAGCAGAAACAGCGGGGCAAGAACAGTTCATACAATCATAGAATAGTTTGGGTTGGAAGGGACCTTTAAAGGYCATCTAGTCCAACMCCCCTGCWRYGRGCAGGGACATCTTCAACTAGATCAGGTTGCCCAAAGCCCCGTCCAACATGACCTTGAATGTTCCCAGGGATGGGGCATCCACCACCTCTCTGGGCAACCTCTGCCAGGGTTTCACCACCCTCATTGTAAAAAATTTCTTCCTTATATCTAGTCTGAATCTACCCTCTTTTAGTTTAAAACCATTCCCCCTTGTCCTGTCGCAACAGGCCCTGCTAAAAGGTGTGTCCCCACCTTTCTTATAAGCCCCCTTTAAGTACTGAAAGGCTGCAATAAGGTSTCCCCGAAGCCTTCTCTTCTCCAGGCTGAATGACCCCAACTCTCAGCCTTTCTTCATGGGAGAGGCGTTCCATCCCCCTGATCATTTTTGTGGCCCTCCTCTGGACCYGCTCCAACAGGTCCATGTCCTTCTTGTGCTGAGGACCCCAGAGCTGGAYGCAGCACTGCAGGTGGGGTCTCACCAGAGGGGAGCAGAGGGGTACTACTCAGACGTGACCAGTTAAAACCATGTTCATTTTTGTGCTGTTTGACCATTGTGAAACGAAATGTGACAGTTTCACTTCCATCTCTTCTCCAGCAGACACCCACATCTCAGTCAACTTTCTCTGCTAAGGCAAAGGCCTGAATAGACTTGGAGACAGAGCTGACCCCAGCTCATTTGCTGGGGGTTAGAGCTGCCCAAGTAGAGGGAAGGGGATCCACCTTGCTGATGCACTAGATTGAGGGCCAAAAGATAACTTTCATCTCCCAGACTCCGAATCAAACTCCTATAAAATTGACGGTGGGATTAACGCATTGAGGGAATTCTGTAACTCCGCAGGATGCTGAGTCTACGTGTCAAATGAGGAGCGATGTGACTTGGCTGTTTCGCTTCACGCTCATGAGASACACTGTTGTCAGCACTCTGCTGGGCAAACACCTCCTCGCTTTGGGAGTTTCTCCTGCTCACGTTCCTGGTCCGCACAGGTAACACAGTAATGCGCTGGATGCAACTGCAACTCTCTCCAACTCACGTGACTCAGATCTATGCAGGAAGAACTTTGCAAGAAATGAACTAACGCCTTTGTTTCTGCATTTCTCTGGTCCAGCCCCTCCTGCTTTTTGTGTAGGAGGGGTCTAGGAGGTCTCCTGGCATCATGCTTTGAGAGCACGATTCAGATTCCCAACACAATGACATCATTCATCTCTCTAACCAGTCAAGTCCAAGTGGATTCCAGCAAGATCATTAGMTGTTTTGTCCTGCTAATGTCATAGGCACAATGTCCTCCAGACAAAGGCTGTATTTTTTTTTTCAGCCCTGGAATTTGTGCATTTCCAAAAAGAATAAATTAACTCCAGACTGGGGCTATTTTAACCACACCCCCAGTGCATGGGCTGAGAATAAACTCTGATTCCTTTCCTTCTCCTATCACAAAACACTGGGCAGTGACACCAGAGAACAAAAATGAGCAGCACCGTCTGTTGAACTGCCAGTTCAAAGGCACTCCAAATGTAAGTTATTTTTTCTACATTTATAATCCCAGCACCACAAAGAAAAAAAAAATATCTCTGTACTGCTCTGGATATAAGAAACAGACATCATACACAAGACATTGTAATTCCATCATTTGATGGTCTCTCCTAATAGGCTGCAAAATGCCTGATGGTAAAATAYGATAAGCTGCCAGGCTCTGTCTCTGGAAGCCAGGACTTAGATTTAGCTTAGGACAACAAAGGAATGATACAAAGCTCTTTTACAGCACCAAATCAGCCTTCTCCAGGAGAAATCAGTCACAGTTGTGACAGGACAACCAGCTCTCAGCACAACAGCATCCACTTGTATCAGTGTGACAAAGCAATGCCCGTGTGTCCAAATCGGTGGTGTTTGCCCGGTGGCAAGGGGACAACGCAGTATCGCGACATGAACAGCGACTTGCGTGCTCGGGAGCGGTGTCTACGAGCTGGCTGGCTGCACAGCCCGTGCTTCCAGAGTCTTGCATTGCTGCTCATTAACAGCAAATTGATTTGGTGCTACAGAAACATCCTCCCCTGGCTCAGCGAGAGGAATGCATTTACTTTTCTCCTTTCCTCTCGCAAGTTAATGTAAAAAACATTGAGCCGAAATGCAGCATCGTAAATCTAACAACTAACAAAAGTAYTCACCTAAGCCGTCCAAGATGGTCTGCTCAGCAGCCTGTCGCAGCCCTAAACTAACAATAGCACTAACCCCCAGTTTTGTATCTCCTAGCTGGCCCTGCTGGCCTGGTAAGGACCACCCAGGTCCCAACTCCCTCTCCCACCCGGAGGGGCCGTTAGCCAAGCTAGGCTGCCGGAGCCCTGAGAGCCAGCTACACGCATTTCTCCAGCACACTTCCAAACACAACTCTCTGTAAGACAAGGAAGTGGTGAAGTTGTCTGTAATGTAACAGCTTTTCGATAAGAAAAGCTTATGTCTTCTGGGTTTTGACAGCTTCTTCTTCCCTCCAGTCTTAAAGCTTCTGCGAGCAGCTCCCTAAGAAGCAGGGCAGGAGCACTCTCGCGTACTTGATAATTACGCTCAAGGGTCTTTCTAGGTCTGCCCCTCAGTGACCAGGAGAYGTTGCTTCCCGTTGGGAAAAGGGAACAGTGTGTCGATGCCTCACCTGCATTTTACCATACTGCTATTCTGACTTGCTGAGYGTTGCCACACAAAGCTGAACGGCCCAGGGTTACAGCGACATTATGCACCAGAACCAAACCCATCCAAGATGAAGGCATAGGGAAGTATCGTGCTGGAGTTCAGCACAGACACAGCCATGGAAGAGAAAGGGTTCTTCACAGCATGTCTGTGCACACGCACAGACACAAATTCTGGACAGAAGCTTTGGGTCTGAAGCCTGCCCTAGGGCTTCATTCATAGTCTCAGACAAAGGGGTAGGTGCAAGTATCAAAAAGGCAGCGGCATAGCCGCCAATTAGCAAAGTTCTAGAAGGGAAAAAAAGGACGAGTCTTTACAAGAGGCACAGGAACTCAACAAGACAAAGAAGGAAGAACTGATTGTTCTGATTCCCCAGCAATGCTGGAAATCTGCACACATATATCAGGTCATGGATAAGACTCAAACTTATTTCACATGGCTGTAAATGAGATCACTTAGAAATCTAAGGAATCTGGAATGTCTCTGATCTCTTGTATGCCTGGTGAAAATGGAATTTAAAACAACTGACCTTCAATAACCTGAACATAAAACAGTAGTTAAAGAAGGAATAAGCCTTTTTCTCTTTTCAGTCTCCTCTGTCTGCTATAAGACCTAGCTCTGCTATGCTCAGAGCTTTGCTCTGAGACAAGCAGAGCAAACAAGACATGTCCCACAGCCATGCTTTTTAAACTTATTGTTTGTATAACACGGTAGCTACTGAACAAAGGCAGAGATATATCCATAACCCAGCAAAGTTGACAGCTTATGAACTACAGGATTGGGGTAAACTGGAAGCAGTTATTTTGGTGAGTGGCACTTCCCAACCTGCAACTGTAAAATCAAGGAGTATTTATGCATCTAGTGAAAGCTCAGACTTATGTAATCCTGACAGGACTCCAGGTCCTGGAGCTTCAAAACTACCAAATACCTTAATAGTTGTCCACGCAGAACTCACTGTAGCTTTCATTTTAAAATTTCAAATTCCATGTGATGGATAATCACTGTCCTCTCTGTGTGATGTACCCACAAAAAACCAATAAAAAGACATCTATATGCTGTCCCCTGACATGTTCTGTGCAGACTCAGCATGCCTCTCAGCAGGATCCCAGAGGTATTCTGCTGGTCTCACAATATAGGAAGAGGAAAGCAGCCTGCAAAAGTGTTTCCTAATCCCTTGTAAAAGGCAGAGCCAGCTCTTACTTCTTGAATCCCATCCACTTTTCAAGTGAAGAATTAAGCCACAAAAACTGCAGGCAAACTAGAAGTAAAAGCCTCAGGCTCTGAAAGACATCTTATACACTCGAAGCTCTCTAGGCAGTGTCCTTGGAGCAGTTCAAACAGAAAACAGTCCCTTGAGTCTTGCCTGAACAATACCACCACTTCTCTTCTGGAGATAGCTGCTGGCAGAGGGTCCGCTTCACAGGTAGATGCACGTGCTAATGAAACTGCTAAGTTCCTGTCTCATACTGGAGGATGAAAGACTACCACAGCAGAAAAGGAAACTGCAAACACCGTTAAGTGGTAGCCTGAGTGCCAAGTGGCATATACGCTCCACGGGACGTGACAACACCAGCTCTGCAGTGCTTCTGCTGAACTCAGGAAGAGCCTCGCCATTGATGGCAGCAGAGTGAGGATAAGCTGCCTGGAAGAACAAGGCAAGAAGCATCACTGAAGTCCAGATTGTRGTGGTGGGCAGAAAAGAAAACAAAGTCGTCACTGGAGAAATGAGTGTGATAACCCACCAGGTGTGTGGGTTGAAACAACAGTTTGTGGGGCTGACACTCCGCTTGCCTAAGTAAGCTCAGCTCATTATTCCTTTGCACAACTTCTCTAGTATCTCCTGGTCCTTCTCAGCTTCTTTTTTCTTTTGAAAAAGGAAGCGACACCACCTTTACACTAGGGGCACAGAGGGATGGTCTAGTCCTAGAGAAAGGACACGTTCTTCACGAAATCCGTGTCTTCGTGAAAATGTGTCAGATTCCTTATTTCTCCCATAAATCCCATTGTCTGTGCAGGGGATTTAATGGTCTCTGTAGAGCCATTACACAATTATTGCAAAAGCAGCAGCCTGTGCTACCAAGCTATTTCCAAATACTTTTGGAGAATGGCAGTGGCTCCATCCTGACTCTTCAGGGAACTGACCCAGCGTCTAAGAGGCCATAATGGCTTATGATTCAGTAACATCAAGGTGACAGCTATACAAATGAGCCCAGCTCTCTTCTGGTAGCCATTTTTTTAAAACCCACTGACCAGTAACCAGGAATCTGGGCCCATCGCAAAGAGGCAAAGGAGGGAGATAGGGAGCAATACGGTTCCACCTAGACATCTCCCATTCACCACCTGCCCCTGCTGGCCTACGACTGCAAGACTGAGCTTTTCAGTAAAACAAGGTTTCCTTTACAAAGCCAACTGATGGTCAAGCCAGGCTTTGAATCAGGCTTTTATCTAAGTCTCTATGTTTGTTTATTTTTAAAGGCTTCCTGGGACAACTTTCCCAAGAGCAGAGTCTTTTGCTTTCAAAAAGGATGTCAGAACTGGAGAGCCCTTAACTACCCATCTAATCCCCACAATTCCAACACCTCCCTGCAGGTAGGAACATGCCCATGAATCTGCAAAAAGCAAGAACGTGCTGCCTCGGCAGAAAGCAAAAAGCCTTCTGTCTGTGCAAGAAACCAATCGCCATCTTGGCCACTGCACAACCAGGATCCCTCACAGATTTGCCCTAACTTTCTGACAGACAGTTCAGATATTAGCTCAGCTTTATAAACTCTTCTCTTCTTYGCGTACTTCATGTTGGCTCTAGGCCCACAAAATAGTTTGTAGAGCTATTCCAAACACAGTGCTGCTCCTCCCTGCAAGACATTAACACTTGAGGGTGTGGTTCCTCTCCATCATCTCAGCAAACATGGAACGGCACAGATTTCCTCCCTTCTCCCCTTCCTGTCTTCACTCATTATGTTATAACCTGATTTGTGTGGGGACAGCAGGACGCAAACATTAGGGCTGCCTGGCATACGGACAGTTATCTCTCCAAAATCCACCTGAAAAACATCTGTCAGAGATCATCCGCCCTTAAGTGGGACACTGTTGCCTCTACGCAGCTCCCCCACTGCCCTGTAGCAGCCCAACCTGCTATTCCTGCCCCGGGTGCTCCCCAAGCTCTGCCAACACGTAAACCACACTGGGGAGTAGCTAGACTGGTTGGTGCTTCTGAAAGACAATATATGGCCTCTCTCCTTCTCCAGGCTTAACCCACCCACACACACTAGTTTTCCGAGCCACTTTAACCCTTCTGTCCCTATGACTGATCCCGTATGTTGCCAATTCCTAAACCCTGCCTTGAGGCATTGCAAAACTGGGGATGATGTGGTGACATGGAAACTAGATTAATTAGGGACCAAACTGAGAACGCTTCACCTTACTCCGTCTACGTACTGAGGCTCAGGTGGCTAGCCACAGCCTTTCATTAACAGGGCTGTGAAGAGCAGGGGGGGTCACGGGTCCCCAAAAAGCTTGTGCTCCTCACTTCCTACTGTCAGCACCCTGAATGAAGTCTCTCCATACCGTTCTTCGAGCTGTAATTGGTCCTTTGCTCATAGGTGCCTTCCTCAGAGCCCAAAGTGTTGCAAGTGTGGATTTGCTGGGGTTTTGCAATTAATCYTCAAATCTTCTCCTGCCATCCAAGCCTTACTGGGGTTTCTCTGTTTAGCCTGGGGTCATGCGCTAAGGACCCTGAATCTGCTTTCAGCTCTTACAGAAAACTCTGTGATTACGGAAAAGGTACAAATCATTCTGTTATTGTAAGCTCATCAGACTTGTCTTCATCCCTTTCTTGCACCTTACCCAAAAGTGAATTCCTAGGTCTCTGTCTTTATGCTGATGGGGGGGGGGGGAAACACCAAACAAACAACTTTAATTTTTTCCTCCATCCTGAACACTTCACACACACACACGTACCAGCTGTTTCTGCCTCTTCAAAAGTATAAACTAGCCTTGGATCATGTAAATCTAACTATGCAAGCTTTACTGTACTCACATTCAAGCTTATTGTTTTTGAATTTGCTGATCAAGGTAACTGATAGCAAAAAATAGATTGCACAAACATGCTGATTGGAGTACCGCTTAAACAACCTCAAACATTTCTCCATTCTCTCCCCTTTCCTCTCCAAAAAGCATGAGAAATCCATGATTCCCTCCCCTCACAGACAAAAACACAGCTAACTTCGGAATCTGAACAAAATCTTACAAAGACAACTGTTCAAAATCTTCTAGCTAACCACCAGCCCCGTCCTCTGCAGTTGAAATARAAACAAGTAACATCATGCCGATCAGCTAGGAGCTTACTTTGCTGAAGCAAAATCTGCCACAGAAGGAGTTTTGCTAGTTGCTTCATTTCTTCAGCTTCTCCGTGTTTTCGTCTCTCTTGAAAAACAAGTTGAAGACTTTTTTTTTAACTTTTTTTTTTTTTTTAACTGGAAAACACTATGACCTCATCAATTTACATCCAGAAAGCTGTGGACAGCAGCTCATATTCTGCAGAATTACTCCACCTACAACTTCCAACTCCCCACCTCCCCACTCTGCTCTCCCCCTACACTCATACTCCACCTCCTTCCTTTCCCTAACGCCTTCTGCACAATTACTACCAACACCCACTCTTCCCTTTCCCCTCCCTCTGGGACCTTCTGATCTGCCCCTGACTTTGATGTAAAAGTTTTATCGGGTAAAGTTGGTCCCACACAGCTCTGGGCTCGCAAAACAATCTTTCTCCCTCCCCCTAGGGATGGAACTAATTTTCCTTGTGCTTTACTTGATCCAGCTGTTCCTTCCTTTGTTTGACACTCATCCAGCTGTCTGCTTGAGACTGGATTTATTCTGTTGCCTTCAGTGGTTTTTTGATCTTTGTCTCCTCATATGGTTTTACTTCAAGCTCAAGTCTCAGAAGACAACCTAGAAAACAATATTTACTCTGTCCTGTGATTTGTAAGCAAGGGCTTTATAGCAGCTATCTTAGCAAAAGGATAATAATGACAAAGACTGAATTTGTGGGAGCTTCGGGCAGTGCAGCAAAAGAGCCTAGAATGCAACTAAAATCCCCAGAATACAGCAATGTGGGGAACAGGTTTCCCTGTCACAGAGGCCAGAACACGGAAAGCTGGGTCAGATTTAGAACTTCTGCTGTCAGCCCTTCATACAAGAACTGAACTATGCAAATAGTTGCTTGAGAGGCACCAAGACAAACAGCCAACACACTGCAGTATCCTTAACGACAGAAGACCTGATACACTGCTGCTCTTCTCCTTTGTGTACCCATAAGATAATACCAGCCCTGACAGCCGTGCCAAGAGACAGCAGCAACGTCAGGCAATGACTGAATTTTCAGCAGTCTTTGCTCAAGGGAAAGACTGTTCAATTACATTAACCAGTTCCTAAAGCCTGTACTGATGTATTTAACTGTGTTTATATAACCCACCTCACTGTCCCCCACAAYGATTAGGAGTATTAACGCAGTTAGTTACTGAAAACAATCAACGACAAATAGCGGAGAAAGCAGCAGTGAATTCTTTAACTCCAMACACTGCTTCACAAACGAAAATCTACATACACCCTTTATGTGGATACACTCACAGACCAGTTAAAGTTCAGATCGCCTTAGTCTGCATCTGCAGACCAGAGACAGTCATTTTTTCAGTTCAGGGGATTACTTCTCTAAATGCTGCGGGATGTTCAGAGGGGACAGACTCCTTAAACCGGCAGGCTAATGAAGCATGGCATGAAATCATGCCCTCATGCCCCCGTTTCAACAGTTGAAACTCTACCAGCCTAACCTGAAGAGGGCAGCAGCCTTCACAGGTAGTGGGAACGGCTTAATCAGGCCGCTGGCCGAGAACAAGCCCTAAACTGGTTTAAGTTAATCTCCTCTGCTGACTCTGTAAGCACTAAGACATTTCTCTTCCACATCAATCCAAGTCTGAGTTCTGAAAAAAGCAATTCATTTCCAGTGGAAAAATTTATTTTATTTTCAGGTGGGACAAGATGGTAAAAGACACTGAGTCAGAGTATTCAACACCCTGTTCCATAAAGCGCCTTCGGATATGGGTATGAAAGGCGTAAATGTTGCTTTAGACTTGGAATATGGCTCCATCTGAATCTGGCCTTGTGTAGGCCTAACAACCTAATCTACGTAGGTGACTGAGTTAGCCAGGAGTCTTTTAACACAAGACTTTCAGGAAAATTACATGAGTGTAAAGTCAGGAAACAGTGTAGCTGCTGCTAATATATGTTAAAAAATAAAATATAGCAAAGCTTTCTGTTTGCTTGCATTCTGTTGTTAGATTATTGTTATTTATGGTTAACAATGTTTAGTGGATTTAACAATACAATCAAATTAGTCATCAAGCAGAAAATGTTGGGGAAAGAGAATTAAAACTTATTGTTCTTAAATGTCCATCTGTAGAACAGAGCTAAATATATGTGGGACTCTCATAGGAGAGCTTAAAAATACAAGCTAGTAGCCTTCCCATGGCACTCCATGGAGATAAACTTAATGGCTCCACTTGAATTTTTCCTTCTGACGTTTTTCTGTACCATCTAGTATACCAGAGGACAGATTTCCTCTACCCCAGAGGAGGCTGTATTTCAGGAAAGAGGAGGGCATTATAACAAAAATCTAAATAAATATCTAAATAATTATACCCTGCAACAAGGGAAACTTTGGAAACATCCAGACTAAATCAGATCGGAACTTCATCTAGTCCAGGATCCTGTCTCCAGCAGCAAACAGAACCAGACACTTCCAAAGAAATTCCAAGAAACTGGAGCTATTATTATTAAATAATTTGACCATGAAAAAAGCCTACTGTTAACTCCAGCAGGTCTTCACACTGTCCAAAACAGATCCAGATAACTGCTGGTTTGTTTCTAGTGAAAAGTTCTAAAATAATCCTCAGATAAGAACCCCACAAAATCTCCCTGCGAACTTCAACTCTGTCATTTATATTAAGTGGGGAAGTTTGTGGATAATCAGATACACGCAGCCACTCACAGTCCAAGCTCCCACACTCATCAGCTGAGCTATGTCAATAGCCYGTACGTTCACACGTTCCGCTTGTTCCAGTCGTAACCCTAACGCAGAAACACAGGCTCGTCTTTGCAAGCCTCAGATATTTGCATTAGTCCAATTCCGTAACCACCCGCACGCAGCAAAGGCTCCTACTACGCCMCGTCCCTAAACTGAAAACCTGCTGCCAGGTTCTCAGGCGTCACAACAAGGACAAGCCTGATCTTCAGCAGCCGAGGTGGTGGGCTGTCGCTGAGCCAGAAGTCTAGGGGAAGAAGGAGCCTTTCCTGTTGTCTCCGTCAGGCCAGGGAGCCAGACGAAAGGCTCGAATCTGACAGCCTTTTGTTCGGCTGCGTCATCAGAGCAGAATCTGGAAAATGTTTGGCTGGGAGGCAAGAAGCTGTTCCCATTGCGCAGACAGCTAATACAGCACCCTTCTCCTTCCCTTGGTTTCTCTCAACCACAGGCAGAACCTTCCAGGCTGCGATTCCAGGTTGCTTTTCCACCTTTCTGCCTCCTAGCTTTAGCACTGCAGAGGTTACTGCCTGTTTCTTGCATGACTTCTGGGATGGATGCAGATTGCTGTGGTTGCTGCTGTCATGAACTGGCTATTTCCTGACTGAAAGAAGCCAAGTTCAGGCTGAACCCACTGAAGTCTCCTAAAGCAAACCACSCACTGGAAGGACAGAGCAACAGCTTCTCTGGGGTTCAAAGTGAGATGAGGAAAGGGACACAGGAGGCTATTTCACAGATTTTTGCTTCTTCTTCACTCTTTAATTCTGCAGAGTCTCTAGTCAGCCCTGTCTTCTAGAGCTTTGCTAGTCCAAAGAGATCCTGAAAGGGCAGCTGYGTCAACACTTTGCACGGTCAGGAGCTGAATTTTTAACTAGATTCTCCACGGAGGCTGGCCTGACCAGTGTTCCCTAGCCCTTCTCCTTCCTCACTCCCAGAGGTATTTTGGGTATTGATTCTCAAAACAAGAAGCATCCCTTAGCTGCCCACTGCGGCATACACAACTGTCGACCCTGACCACAAATCCTGTCCAAAGAAAGCGACTTCATCCATGCAAGGGAAAGGAATTTTCCAGCACCAACACAAGTGGTTTTGCTTCCTGGAGCTCTGCACCTGCCATCCTCATCACAGATCAGGCTAGCAGGGAGAAGAAAGGCTCCCATGTTTCCAGAGTCACCCCTATTTCAGATATCAAATATATGGCGATATGAAACAGATATTTCATATCTATTTCAGATATGAAACGCTGGTGACTCAGGTGGAAAAAAGCGCTGTGCAGGGGTCACAAGATTAATTAGCTTGTGGGAAACAATAATGGGCAAGCCACGTCTGCCAGGAAGTTTCCTCTTCCCGATCTCTTCCATTTTTAACATTTTTGTTTTCCATGGCTGCAGGCTGCACTGAAAGACCTCCCAATAAATCTGAGGTGAAGACCACTGGTCTAGAAAAACTGAGCAAGTATCAGATCGGGAAGAAGGTCTGATGCCAAGAGGTACCCTCCATCCTTTTATTGCAATTTTGAGAACTATTAACTCTGGGAAGCAGGAGTGGAAGTGGCCACTTCCACCCTATTTTCACAGCTATAAATATATGTAATGTATTAAAAAGGAATGCCAGGATTAATGCTCTGTTGACACAAAGACACAAATTACAGTACAAGGCCTTATGTACAGGATTTGTCAACACGCCGTGCTTATTACCAACAACTTCTTCAGATCTTCTTTAAATACAGGACCCATAGTACTCTGCCATGATCAAAGGAAAGGAGAAAATATCTACCCATRAGCAGAAGCAAGGATAATTCCTAGAACTGAAAAGTAGTAGGGAATGCTACAGCTTGGGAATAAAGAGTGCTAATTGACAGGTACAGTGGCAAAGGTAGCAAGGATCCTGCAAAGCCAAAAACATAAGCAGAAATAGAGCTTTGCATGGAGGCAGCAAAAGAGAGAAAGGCAGGGGTACTGTAGTACAGGGTTAATGTACGCTGACACCATTTATCTTCTAGTGAGAATTGCTCAAATAACCCTTGTCATGCCCGTAGTGCGATCAACCTGTAACACTCAGAGGGACAAATACGCACCCATATTCRCTCCCCCTTTCTAAGAAAGCTCTGGTGTGGGTAGGGGAGCCTGCTGATAGAAAAGAGCAATGCAACACACAACCATGCGAATTACCAGAGGGTATGCGTTTCCCGGGGGGCTTCATTTGGTTGCAAAGCTTTTCTCATTAAAATAAATCTTTCAGCTGCAATGAATCCCATAAGCAAGCCTGAAATAATCCAACTTGCAGCAAGAGCTGTGAACTAAAAGGACAAAACTGAAACCCAACCACAATAACAGGGCTGTCAAGTGAAGCCTGTCATTATTCCAGTGATGTAACAAGCCGCGTACCTCTTACAGACCCAGCATTACAATGTTTGTTCCCCAGCCATAAATGCTAAAGCCCCTGATTTGCCTTCTCTGAAGAGCATGTACAGAATGACAAGTTGAGGGTCTGGCCAGATGTTTTTCTGCTTTGTTTTATTTCACTGGAGTCCACAGTGATCACCAGCCTGTGATGCAGTCAGCAGCAGCTGAGGCAAATACACATGCCCAGTGTATGAGAATGGCAGACCTCTGACACCCTATATACTAGGTATGTATAAAACAACATCATGGCAAGTTAATAATACCCCTGGGACAACCCGTTTCCAACAAAGAGAAAGGTGAAGTCCACAAAACCACCCCATAGTGGTGGTCACTGCAATGGTCTAAGCTATGCTATGCCCAAGCACTCCTGAAGCAAAATGAGAGGGTTGCCCAGGAACAGTAAGTGTTATTTGGGCGCTGTCCTTTGCAGGCAATTCCTCAGCTTCTTCCTGTCTTCGATCTCCAGCTGGAAAGCTCTACTCCCCTATGTGCCAAAGGCATTGGAGCATAAATTAATTAATGTGAATGTCCAGGTATGCAAGATATTGAGTTAGATGGAATCTTAAGAGGTTTTTGATTTTCTGCTTAATGCACTGAGCTYTGCAGCTTGCCTAGCAGAGACTCAGATATGCACAAATGAGGAGTTAAACTGTAGCATGCAAGCAGACTGCTCGCTTACTGAATCGATTAATAGGTATGCATGTGTGTGTTTGTATGTTCCTCCAGCACCGCTGTCCTCGTAACAGGTCAGAGCTCTGTCTGCATCTTTTGCCGTAAGGCGCCTCTACAGCTCAGTGGCTCCTGTCGTCTCGCATCTTTGGATGGCACTATATTTAAACACCCCCTTTTGTTGGAAAGCAGTCAGCTTCAGATTCCTGGGATTCATCTCAAAACCATTAATAGAAACCAGTTACAAAAACAGAGAAATTGCCCAGGAAACCAACACAGATATTTTTTTTTTTTCCCCCCAGACTGAAGCCTGAAGATTATTTTTCCAAGATAAAAACGCGTTTTGGCGATTTTTCCACAACATGAAATCCAAAAAGCTGGGTTCAGTGTGGGGAGAAAAGCCAAATAGATTTATGTGCCCAAAAAATCATCAGAGGCAGATACTTGGCAGGTATAAATCAGCAAGCTTATACTAACTACCATGGACCTATGTCAATTTACACCTGCTAAGAATCTTCCTCAAAAAACCTTGTGTTCCACAAATAACCCATCAGATCATTAATCCTAGCACTAGAGAGCTTTAGGTAATGGTGAAATTTGGTTACCCTTTTCATTAAAAGAAAAGAGAATGCAGAGTCTCCTTCTCTTCACCTTGTCTTTTCTGTAGATCCCACATAGCTGTCCTTCACCAGATGGTTTTTCTGGTGCTGAATAGATTTGCCTATTCATACAATGTATCATGCCATTCATAACCTGTGAAAATCACTGTCAAAACCCTGTAAATAATAAATATTTCTGATAGTAAAAACAGTTCTTTTGAATCAGCATCAAATTCCACATTGTTCCAAATAAGCTCCTGAATCAGATGCACTTAGGCTCAGTATTAAGTTGGTTAAATCCCAATAGATCAATAGATGTTCTCACTGAGGTGGTTGTTTTGTTGTTGTTGTTGTTTTTATGGTATTTAATTTAAGCACAACCTCCTCAATCTCAGCAGGCAAAGACTTTGTCTAGGGTACCTGATCAGGGGAACACTTGAGTACTACCCTCTATCTCCTCCATTACTTTCTTTTAAACTCATTTTTAGTTCACAGTCTTAATCGGGGTTTAAATCTACAGTCCCCTGCACTGTCGCAGTGCCTCCTATTACAGCTAAAGGAGTAGTTCTATTAGATGACAGTAATAACGGGCTGTGATCTTATTCCACGGGCTGTGATGAATTCCACATGTGTAGCCAGCATTTTCTCAGATATCAAGTATCAAAATTATTATTATATTTCATGATATCCATAGGCACCAACCATTATCAGGATCCCCTTGTGATAGAGAAGGTACATACAGAATCAAAGTCCTCACCCTAAAAAAAMCACTGACCAATGAGAAATGGGAAAACAAGCAGCATCAAGCAAATCGGGAATGGAAATAGAAACACAAAGAAGCACCTCACTGACATCCACAAAGCAGGTGTAAATTATAGTTTTCTCTTAAGTTTAATATCTTAAGTTTAATATCTTTGGCATAAACCAAAGCGTGTAAAAAGGGAAATCTGGAAAATCAGTTCTCTATAAAAATAATTTCGTTTTATTTGAAAAAAAWAATTTAATTTTAAGTAGCTTGCCATGATTGTTTCAATTAAAATGTCTTTAAAAACAGACAACCTAAAAACACTTTATATGTTTTTTTTCTGGCCCTTCATTCATGTTTGCAAGGTTCTTTTTATTGGTGGTATCACACTTATGTTTATTTGTTCCACTTAGGCAGGCTTTATATACAGCACAGGCAGCTTTTCCTAGGAAAAGTTTGTAGTCTAAACAGACGGGAGCAGGAGGGAGACATACAACACAAAAGGAAATGACTCACCCGAATTCACACAGCAGATCAGTGGCAGAATTAGGAATACAGCCCAGACCAGCTGCATCTCAGCCCGGTAGTACCTTACTCCCCAGACTATGCTGCCTCTGTCCYCCCAGGGAGCCCAGAAAACCCTGGCACTACGTGAAGACTCACTGGGCACGTAAGACTGACAAGGAAGCAGACCGAAGGGCAGAGTTAGACAGAACCTCTTTCCTGTCTTTCAGCTCTGGAAAGCTTCAATGATACGTGGAACTCAGACATAATTTGGACAGAACCCTGATTTTTAACTCTACAAAGTGGCCTGTTGCRTCCCTCTTGCCTCTCAGATTTTTCCAGTATTCTGATTCCCTAGGGCAAACAAGAGTCATTACTACCTGCTGCTTCTTTTCAGGAGACCACAGTGAAATTATATTTTTTAAATTTGATTTTGTTTAAAATATTAAGTACTTATCTCCTGGTCTATTCTGAGAGCCAGTAGTGTCTTCAACATGCAGAATTAAAAAAAAAAAAAAAAAAGAAAAGAAAAAAGCAGGTATGAGCTCAAAATCACTACATGAACATGAAGTTCCTGAGGGGCTGGAAAAATATGCAAATCTGAACTGGAGTTACCATTAATCATAACTTCAGGAGTTGGCTCTATTCATGTATATGCATCTGTTAATCTTCCTCTAAGGTTCTCACCAGCAGCCAGCAACTGTGTGTTGCTAGGAAGCAGGGGGATTTTTTTCAGGGCTCCTGACAAGCCACCACTTGCAACTGAGTGCCCCCAAAACTTCTAGATTGTACAGACAAATGATCCCCTCAAATTAACTTCTGAATATCAAGTGCCTGAGACAGATGGGTGTCCAACCTATGACACGGGACTGACTCACYCCCATGGGAGCTGCGGTTCTATAGCCTCTCAGCTTTTTCAGATCCACGCTGAAACCACTAGGCTCCCCTCTAGGGGATAGGTACCTAGTACTGGTCCAATTTGGCAGACGGTAGACAGCATCGAGATTCAGGAGGAAATGATTGAGGGATCAAATCACCACTTTGAACGTTTACTCAGCCAGTGTGTTTGTCTTAAAAAATGTGAGGAAAGGCAGCAGCTCAGGACTGTGTCACTCCACCTGGCTGTTACTCGTCCACTTTCTAAATTCCAGAAAAAAGGCACCAGACGGGCAGAGCTGGGTCCCATCTTTCAGTTCAGCCACACTCCTCTGTAAAGAACAGGCCTGCACTCTGCGTACTTTTTCACTCCAGATCCTAAGGCAGTTTACATGGAAGTTGTTAATCCTACACAAGGAAGGTAGGTTCTGAGGAGGAGAGGGCAGAAGTAACTGGACCAAGGGCCACCGAAGAACAGTGTCCAGAAATCCTGCATCACTGTCCAGTACTCCTACCCACTCATGCCCCTTGAGCGTGCCCAGCAGGCTGACCACAGCATAGTCCTGCTGACCRTGAACACTGCACCACCAGAACCTCACTCCTTCCATTCTCACCACCGCAGAAYGACATACTGGCCGTCTCTGGCTGTACTGCCAAAACTTTATGATGGGACACTCGTCAACACAGGCTGGCAGTGTTACAGAAGTTACAGCGTTTTCAGGTCCTGATTGCAAGACACATAACCAARAAGCCCTGTGCTTCTGCTCTCCTTCATCGGAGACAAGAGCATCATCCAGGTCTGAATCTAAAAGCACTCTGAAAGAGGAAGGAGGACGAGGAAGATTCACATATACTTGAACAGGCTTTGACGCCATAATTGTTATTGCCAAAGTCCCTATTTCTGTTTGACTTTCTCACAAGTAACCTGCTAAGCTTCCACCCAGAACAAAATTGAAAGCAGCGATCACCCATTAACAGCCCAGTGATTCAGTGGAGAGGACTAAACAGAGAGCCTTTTCCAGAGTAGTTCTCCAGCAATCTCACACACAGGCAGCAGTAGGTCAGGTTTCTCTAACACGGGAAAAGCTTAAGCCACAAGCACACAGCACAGTTTATTTCGGTGAAGAACCAGAAAGTACCCAGGGAGCAGACACATTTAGCTAGGAGATGCCATTTTGTGTCCTCTTTCTGACCATCAGCATTGTGCCCCAAACCACATCTTTCGGTCTTGCTGTACATGGGAACAGTGTCCTGGTACTATGAGCTTTTGAAGGGAAACTCCATTCCTCACACTAATTGCAGCCCATGTGTTGCACCCGCCTAAAATAATTAAGCACTGGGATTCCAGGCACAGCATCTTATTTTGAGATCAGAAATGACTGGGAAAGAGTGGAAAAATTAATAGGTTGGCTCTGAAAGGGGTGCTCAAAGATTGCCTCCCAGAGAGTTTTATTATTTACCTCAGGTTTGCAGGCCATTTCATTTAAAATAAAAATACTTYGGCTGAAAGGAGGTTGCTTTCCATAATGCAATATAATCCTGCTGCCAAATTTAGACACACAAACATGGAGCCTGGCCAGCTTTTAAGGGTAGTCTACGTGAATTGTGTATTTGCTCTAGATCAATCCAAGAGGACTCTGGCAACCATAACTTTAGCTAAAGAAAACAGGGTGCTGCTTGCTTTGCCTCCTTTAGAAATCAGGTGTTCTATTTCTACATACAAACCTACTTGCTTGAACCAGCATTGCTCCTTCTATCCAGAGATCTGAATATTATACTACAGTACTAAATTTAACTTTCTACCACCTTTTGAGAAGAAAAGGATCTTCATCCCCTTTAAGAAAGAGAGGAAAAYGAGAAACAAAAATTTTTAGTATCTTGCCAAGTGCCACAGAGGAAACATGTCAGAGCTCWGAAGTTCCTGGCTCCTCATTTCTTATTATATCTTAAGTAGTACAATAATCCCAGTTAAACTAGTGGTATAACRTGGAACTTTTCAGTGTTCTCTAGTCTCTGAGGATTTCTTACTCCAATAAGTATCACTACCTGTCCTTTTCTTCCATKAAATCAACCAAAGGCTCTGAGGTGCTTTTTTTTACCCACTCATTAAACATAAAAGCCAACAGAGAGCAGCCAGCCATCAGTGGAGAAATTAACACTGTTTGGAAGTTAGTGCATCCTCTGAAAAGTGCTATTTATGAAAAATGGTTGAAAAGCTCGCAATTCTGCCGAATTTTTCTTGCAAAAACTGCCTGCTGTCCAAGCGGCCCTTGAGGAGTTATGGAAGAGTGAAATATCCCAGCACGATGATTCTAGCAAAACTACCTTCAACAAACAGGTCCAGAGGGAATGGTTTAGCTGAAGAAAATACAGATCCTGTATATTTATAGAAACTCGGCTCTTTACAGTCACAGATAATGAGGTGCTCCTGACAGAACCACAGCACAGAAGGCTGCTCCTTCGGTACTTCTTAGCTCCATAAAATAATATGGTACTTGAATAAGCAAGTATACAGGTGAGTGTCTCAGCTACTGTGCAGAACAGTAAGTGAAAGCATCCCTCCAAAGCACACTAAGCCAGTATTAGCTGTTACCACTTTCCAGTGAAACCAAAGGAACATTCCCGTAGCGCCTTCACCCAAAATGCCAAAGCACTTTTCAAAATTATCACATTCACCCATGACAAAAARCGTAATTCTGCTTCGCAAAACAAAATCCACTATATAATAGTTTAGAACAGAKGAAAGAAAGGATATAAACTTGGAGACCCTGCCCCATACATCCCTTCTAACCTAACCTGATATTGTGAAATCAGTAATTACTCCCAAAGACTCAAGCACCTAATTCTACCCTTTAGTAGAAGTCACAGCTTCCATCATTGCATGAGTTCCCTTCTTATTCATGACAGAGCTGATACCTGCAGGGGAAAACTGCACTTGCAGTTTTGTTTTGGTTTTTGGGGGTTTGTTTTGTTTTTAAGAACATTGCTAGAGGTCTCTTGAACATCAAAGGCAAAAGGGAAAACACTTGTCACATCAAACATACCACATCCCTTCAGTGCAGCTTACAGGACCCTGAGACACACTGACACTGAGCTGCATTAAGGGAAAGAAATGATCACTCAGTAGGATCCAGCCGAAGTTAYGAGCATGTCTAAGCTGATTTTGACCTACTCCAGCCTGGAATACACAGCAAACAAACTGCCTTTCCCCTTGCTGGTTTTAGGCTTTTGCAATAGCCCTTTTGAATGGAAGAGGACAGCTCCCCCTCAGCTCAACCGAGCAGATCCCATTCCTCTCTCCAAGCATATACCTGAAACCTGAGTGCTAACATTGAGTTAATTCCCAGGCAGGCACACAACAGAAAGCTTTGCCTGCAGCAGATTCGTACCAGTGCCCAGTTTATGGCATACATATGAACTTTTTATATACCTTTTACTGCTCTCTCCCAGTCCAGCTCCTCACAGCTGTGCAGAACAGCACAAGCTTTTAGAGCTCTGCAGAGCCATGGAACCTGTCATCCCCCTCAACAGCCTGGGTATGCTTGGGTAACAGAAACCATCTCAAGAAGGGGGGAAAAAAAACAAACAAACAAAACCAACCCAGAAAAAACAGTAAAGCTCATTTAGAGTTTCCACTCCAAGTTGGGGAACAGCCCCACGACACCAAATACAGTAATGCATATTCCTCCATCAGTACAATGTGGAAATGTTCAMGTTACTCTAACCTAGCAGCCCTACTCCAGAAGCAGCTGTCCCTACACTGAAAGCTACATACGTGTATTTTTATTTGCTCTCCTTTCCGCTCCCCAGCTCCATTTCATAATTAGAAATCCCTCAAGGAGAAGGTGTGGCACCCAAGGCACAGATATCAAGATCGTTATTTTCCGCTCACTTTCTTTTCACAGTCCCAGGTTTTTGCATAAATTACTTGTGAGAGAAAGCCTTTCCTGTCTTTCTGAGGGCTACAACTCTCTTCCCTTCCCCAAGGGATGGATGATGTTATCAGAAAGTAGGACACATTCAGCTCTGTCCTACCTTCCGACGGGCCTACAGCAGAAGTTCTCACAGACGGCAGGATGCCAATACTAATACAGGCCACTCTCCCACATCACAAAGACAGTAAAATTAGGCMCTGCGAGTTCTCTGGAGGATGCCCATTCAAACCCAGGGAAAGCAACAGAGATCATACGCAGCAGCATCTCCCGGACAGTAACTGAAACAGTATGAATGGCCAGGGAAGCCAAATCGAGGCCTGCCAGGCCTGGGTGACCAGTCACAGATTCTGCCTTCAGGATGTACCTGCTGATTCCGCTGCTGAACAGACTCCAGCTGGCTGTTCCGTAACGGACACGCTGCCTCAGTGCTGACAGCGGCGAAAACCCTTTGTCGGTAGAGGAAAAGGCTCTGACTCAAATGCACCCAGGGAATGGAGCTGGTGAGTAACGTGGTGCTGTTTATACATAGTCACATTGCTGACTAACTGTTGTACTTTCTTCTACCGTTTTTTTTTTCTTTGGCACATTCTTCTATGCCTGCTTATTCTTCAAGTTTAACCAATTCCTCACTGGCTGGTGATAAAGCTCAGCCAGAAGCATCCTGCCATGAACTGTTAATTCCTTTAATATAAACCTGACAAATCCCAAGCTATTAGGTTTTTTTACCTGATGTGCTGACTCCTGGCTCAGGACTCCACATCCTTAACACCAATCACTCTGCACGTGGTCATGGGACTCTGAAGTGCTTGCAGCTGCTGAGAGGCTCCGGGAGCGTTTTCTCCAGACCYAGACATACCAAAGGCAATGACACTCCCTCAGCACAAGACCTGCCTGATCAGCACCAAGTCTTGTTTATTGAACAAGTGAAAAAAATTCAGTTTTGACCAGTATTTCACGTTATTTTTCTACTTTAAACAAAATTTTAGCCACATTTGCTAAGGAAATGAGGCACATGCAGTTATATGATCCCACTGTCCATTCAACCGCCTCCTTCTTCCCCTTATTTTGAAACACAATAGCCAATTTCAGCTACATCCAAGAGCAGGGGACAAGTCTCATGGTTTTATAGTTCTTACAAGTTTTGTAACTAGCGTAATAGAGGAAAGATGCATTAGTACCCATGCAGAGAGCAAGACTAAAAAATTCAGTCATATTTCAGGGAATTGGCACAAGAGTGACGTATCAGATGGTCTTCTTAAATTCTCAGACTCACAGAACTCATTATTTCAGTTTTGTTCCTCTGTCTTATAGGGAAAGGCAAGCAAGAATGGATACTTCCACAGGAGAGCCAGCATACTCTGTTTGCTTAAAGCTAGCTCAGATGTCTACAAGAGCTACAGTTACTGATTTTTTTTAATTTAAAAATCAGTAGGAAAAGCAAAACCCACTTCTCAAAACCATTTCAGTTCTGCAAATGCAATGCTCCAGGTTAAGTACAGAGCGCTGTTATTTTTGGAGAGTAACTGACSGGGCTCAGCCCAAGCGAACCCAAACCAGGATGTTTTCACAGTCAGAACAGAAATGCCAACAGCAGAACAGCATGAATGGTGAAAAGAAAAGATGTAATTTTAGTTCTCCACAGGTGCTGTTTGGAAGATCAGTAAGATCACATCAGCCAGATTTTCAGCTAGTGTAAACAAGCATGGTTTATTAACTTTGGAATACATGGACTAGGGTTCACACCCACTGAAGTAGAGCTGGCTTCATATTTTGAGAAGGACYAAGTCAGAGCTACTGAAGCCAATGTACATACACCAACTTATCCTAGGTAACATTTTGACAGTTTTTAATATGAAAGTGTCCTATTTAATATGGGTATTAGCTCACCAGAATGAAGGTACACATTGTTTCTGCTCAGGAATTATTAGGCAATGATAGTTAGAAGGAGCAAGGTCCTATTAACCCCCCGAAAGGTGTTTTGTACACCAGATGCTCATAAACATTCCCTGACATGGGCTAACATGTACTCCTTTTAAGACTGGTCTTGCATTTACTAATGAAAGAAAGAACAATAGTTCCCACAATACAGACATAAAAAGAACTTGGGCTTCCGGTGCCAGAGCTATCGTATGCAGAGAAATCCTCTTGCAGCGAAGGAGAAGGCATCACCCCTGCCCTCTCAAAAAAAAAAAAAAAAAAAAAAAAAAAAAAAAAAAAAAAAAAACAACCACACAAACAAAAAAAAAAAACAAAAAAAAAACAAAACAAAAAAAAAAACCCAAAGAAAAACCCACAAAAACCAACAAACAAACAAAAACCACAAACAAAAACAAACACCACCACAAAAAACCGACACTCAAAAAAAAAAAAAAAAAAAAAGAAGACAGGTTCTTAGGCACACTACCTACCAGGAGCCAATACAACAGTAACATGAAGAATATTTCTCTTTACATTTGCTGCTAGTTGTGTGCAGTCAGGTTTACTGAGCATCCCACAGCCTGTCCTCAGCACTTTAACACACACGTGCCTGCTCCCGTGAAACCATAGTTGAAAACACTGTGAACAAACTCTTTCAGTCTGGACCCTTTCAAGGTGACAGTCCATCAGCCTAACAAAATCTGACTGTCTGGGCAATACCAACATAAATTTTTTTCCAGGCTACCCGTGCTTTAGGATTTAAGGCTATTCAAACCTTTTGCATGTCTACAAACAGCCTCAATTTGGATCAGTGTTTTCCTTCAACGTAAAGTCTTTGGTCCCGTTACAACCTATGCAGCTCCTGGTTTGAATCAGCTTCAGGTCTGGTCTCAGGAGCAGGAGCTGGAGAAGCCATCATTACATTCCACTCCATTTCCTCTCCACATGACTCCTTCCTGGACAGCCAGCAAATGGTCCTTCTGCCCGTGCCAAGGACAGCATGGAGAGGGCATCCATGAGCTCAGACTCATTGTCTGCATGACCTCAGGGCTGCTTTAATAGCTAGCAGACTATCCAACATGCTTTGTAGGGTAAGCACAAGATTTCCAAAGGAAAGGAATATCTTGCATTGACTGCTGGACTTTCCCTTTTCCTATGACAAACTCGAAGTTGAATAGAATTAATTTGAAGTGAGCCAAAACTACAGCAGACAATTACCAAGAAGCCTGTTTCTGTAGAGAACTGGAGCAAATGGCTGCCATATAGAGTTAAAAATCTCTTCTGCGGACTCCAGACCATCAGAGGTGCTATGGTTAACTGTAGTTTGTGCATGAAGAGGTTAAGACAAATTGCTAAGCTGCTGCAATGTACACACACTTTAAATGTTTCTACTTTCCACCCATTTGGGGTTCAATCCTTGTTATTAAAGGGACCAACCTTCTTGGCTTCATTTGCACTRAAATAGGATTGACATCTGAGTGTGGTTGCTATCTTTATAAAAAGGTAACTGAAATAAATTTTCTACTCTCCATCAGTATCACASATCTCCTGCTTCAGCATTATTTCTAAAAAAATCTCTTGCTGATACCTCATCTACCACTGAGGACCACTAAACAATTGTCTTGATATGCAAAGTACCGGCAGTTGATCCAGGCTTTTCCACCCCTGTGCCAAGCAAACCTATCTTGGATTGTGTTAGACAACACAACAGTCGAGGAAAAGCTTCAGCAAACAGTTCTTTTGCATTGCTGCCTTTCCCATATACAATCAGGCCCRATTCTCAGCTGTCCAAGTGAGCGTAATTCCGGTGCATACAGAAGACTGTATGCAGTATGGCTGGATGCAAATCTCACCACTCACCATTTGTAAGTTATATTGGATTCATTTGTGTGAATGAAAGAACTGTTATCTTATGTCCAGAATCCTACAAAAAACTTCAAGAATCCATACTTACGCAATTGAATATTCCGATTTTGAGGGACCTTTCCAGACCAATGATTGTCAGGCAGTTTCAAACATAAAATCACCATCCCACTGAGTATCTCCAGTCTCTCTAATACAGAGCATGAATTCATMTAGCAACCTCCTGCTGACTTTCAACCATTTCCTCTCAGAACAGCAGAATAATAAGGAGATGAAGGAGAAATCTTCAAGTCTTAAATATTTTGAGAATTATAAAAGTCAAACCTTTCCTGTCTGCAGCCTTTTTTTTTTTTTTGCTATCACAGCTACATATGCACATACACATATACATTTACTAAGTGTGCAGGCACATTGGTCCACACATATTTTGGAAGAACAGCAACTCACAATAAAGCTTTGTGAATAGTATATTATGTACTCGTGCTCCCCCTACAGAAAAAYAGGTGCAGCTTTCGTCTATCTGATTCTCCCTTTTTAGCAAAGAGAGAGAGAAAGAGAGTTTAAAATTGCATCCTGTGGTCAAGAGTTAAAACAAGTTGACACAACCCTAGTATATATTATCTGATTAGTGCCACGTAAGACAGAGAGTCTTTGCAGTATCTGCCACAAAGAAAATACAAATCCTGAGACGTGCTTTGAGGTACTTCAGCAAAAAGGAATATAGCATTTATATGACTAAGACTAGCAATAACTGCCATGGATGGTTTACAGACACTTTYGTAAATTACACAGTAGTTCCAGACTCCTATACACGGTTGTTTAATTATGTCTAATAGATGTAAAAGTAATGACTACTCTTGGCAGACTACAATTTGGAGGACTGGACTACTACTTAGAGAGCATACTATTTAATAAGCTACTTTACTTCGTGAAGACTTGCAATTCACCACACAAGTACCTAATGTAATGTGATCGTTGCCATAGTACAAGAGTTCACTTGCACTGGAACATCACAAGGGACTGAATGATTATGCTTTGCAATTCCCACTATTTCAATAATTCTCTTTTCTAGTTACCATCCCAACATAAAAACAAATTAGAGAGCAAGATGGTGGTACTAATTCAGGAAAAYGGCATACAAAGTTCTCTGCCTGCATGATGTACATGAGTACAAAGGACAAGYTTGTGATCTACAGCCCATCATGATGCTCCCCAAGAGCAAGAGAGGTTTTATGTCAAAGTAGAGAGAGGTAAGATCAACYTAAGCCCTAGTGGAGAAAAATGGATAACATACCCTTGGGCAGTCTGTAGATTTAGAGACTACAACAGAGAACAAAGATGCAAGTTATAGGATTAAGTAAGACAAAAATAAAATAAAGGAATAATAAACCTCAAAACTGGAATCAGAGGTACAGCACTGATAAATGAGCAGGGCATGCTACAGCTGAAGGTCTTTTGCTCCATGTAATTCCAAAAGCATCCCAACTCTTCAGCAGCCAACAATCTCCTGGAAATGTGCAAACTGATTACCATTTTTCCCCAGGCAGAAAAATAGCAAGCTTGGACTAACAGCCAGTAAGAGAAGCCGTAGGACTGACAGAGAACAACAATGCTGGCATAAGGGCTCTGAAAACAAGCATAACTGGGGAAAAAAAGACAGGGACCTGACTTCAAAGGTGCTAATCCTCTCAGGCCCCAGCCTTTCATCTATGCATCTTTGTGCAGGGAATGCGTATTGATATTCTAGAAACACCTAGATGGACTCTGCATATTTAACAAACCTGTAAGACAGAATCAACACTCAATCTTCTCTTGCTTGGTGAGTTTAAGGCTCACGGCTAGACATCCTCCTCTTCATCGAAATCCTGACAATAGGCTGAAGGAGAGAGTCCTGCTGATCTTGGTTAAAAGCAACTGCAGCCTTTTAAGGCACAAAAAGGTTGGAACCTCTTTTTAWTTTTTTTGATCAAAGTTGTCTACTRTTAACAGATGGTTTGGAAAAAAGAACTATAACAATGTGCTAACCACATGTTTCTACAGRACTTCAATACAGTTCTCATAATGCCAACAGTTCTCTAGCAAGATTAATCAATTTTTAAATGTGGGTGTATATCCTTTCCTTAAAATACTGACAAAGAGCCAGCTAGCTTCTACATTAATGGCCAAGGAGKTTCAGAGGCTTTGAATTTACTGCCATCTGGTGACAAAAACAGCAGAGAGYCACACACAGAACCTCAGACRTGTTCACTGTGTGCAAGGAGTCACCTGTCCTTCCTGCAGCAAGATTCAACCGTACCTTGTAGCAATGAGTTCCACAGATATTTTTTTTTTCTTCCCTTTCAGTTTAGTCAAGTGTTCTGCTCCTAGCAGATAAAAGGGAATGCATTTTCAGGGTAGCTTCTCTGTATGCTGCAGAATGACGAGCCTAAGGGAGCTCGTTCTTTTTCCCTCCGTTCCCTCAGAGGTCAGACCACCCCCTCTATCTGCTAGAACACAGACAAGGAAGAGCTAAATCACACAGAACAGAAGTTAACTGCCTCAAACAGAAAAATCAAAAGCAGAACCCAAACAGAACCCAAATATAAAGTCCTCTGTCAGGGTTTATTTTAAACATCTATATTTTTCACAGCTTTCATGACTCTCTTCAACCATGTAAAACCAGCTGATTACAACAGGGACAACCTTGGGCACAAAACAGTTTTTGTAGTTAATTAATAACTAGATCTGAACTTCTACTGATACCAGTATCTGGATGTTCCGTATGACAGGGGTCAATCGTAGAAAAAAATAACAATTCTTTATTAGCACAAAACAGAACAGAAAAAATAAATATGCCTTTTAAGGATGCTCAGGCAATGCCTAGGRCACATGCACACCAAGGCTTCAGATAAGTGAAAATTAAACCTTTTGCAGATAATATTATAAGGAATTCTGATCCAATTCCTATTTCACCATAGCTCTTAGTAAACACCAGCCCTTCTATAGTAAAACTATGAAAGAATGTAATTTTGGAAAGAACTTTTCAAAATGCTTGTGTCTTAAATACAATCAGAAGAATTCTTTCACTTATCCCATCTCTGACAACTGWTTGTTCTTATAGTACATCGTCCAGTCTAATCTTAAATAGCAACTTCAAAAATTCAGCTGCAGCCTAAGACACCWTTGCTCAGACATACAGCTGGGAGCAGCACCACAGGACTGTACACAGCAGCAGTGCCAAGTCACTATACAAGAGCTCACACCATTCTTTTGGGGAGGAAAAGCACATTGCTGTCGRGTTTGTCCTTGGAAAACTGCTCACCAAGACTGAAAGTTTCCTCCTGCTAATTTCATCACACTCAGAAAAAGATTAAATGTAATCCGCGTACTTAAATATTTTTTAATTACAGTTACAGGTTAAAACTCATCACAAGTGTTTTTATCGCTTTGAACTTTTCAGAAATATCTTGGGTGTTTGCCATCCCGCAGGAGGATTTTTCAAACCAGCTCTTTTCCAGATGCGCTCCAAATCTTTCTCAAATTTTATCTAAAACAGAAAAAAAAAAAAAAAAGGGAAAAAAAAATGGTAACATAGCTCAGAAGCAACACTCAAGTATACAGCCACTGCCCATGTGTCCCAAGGAGAACCTAGGTATAACGCACACACAGGAAACAAATGCTTTTAAGTAGGCAGCTTGTTCTAAGTGTCAAAATAGTTAGCCTTACTGCAGAAAATACATTAAAATGCACAAGGATCTTGGTACCATTATTTTAAAAGTCCTGTGCGAGGAAAACTGAGAAGATGGAAAATGAAACTGTAAGAAAATTAAGAGGATTTCCTCATCATAAATTGTTCAACACTGCTTCCTACAAATCTGAAGAAATGGGATTACAATTAACCCCAATTCATGTGTTGAATGAGAACACCTGCAACTTGAATGAAGGCCCATGTCTTCYCCTCACCCCTTCTATTAAGGGAAGTAAAAGGCTTCTATATAGAAAAGGACAATAGGAAGCACTTGAGGATGTTGGCAAAACAGGAAAGAAATTAAGATAAAACCAGTCTCCCTGATATAACACAGACACATAAATTAATCTTTCACACAAACACTAAAAAATTGTTCTCCATTAGCCACATATAAGTTACTGTCATGCAAGAAAAATTACGCCTAGTAACTATCACACATATATGTTTACAACCACAGAAATACTCTAAATTACAGCTTCTGAAGATGTACAGGTCAAACACAAACCAGAAAACTGTACCAGTAAATACTGAATTCATTAAGGCCCTCCGAACTGCTGCCATTTTCCCCCAAATCAATTCCACCTAAAAACATCATCCAATACCTGAACAGAGGCCAGTTTGTGAAGTGGGCACATTTATGTCAAGAAGTTCTCTCTATCCTGAGCTTACCTGACGTTTCTTCTTGCGACCTTCCTTTATCCTCCTCCGTACAAACTTTCTTCGCTTTAGCAGCTTTTTGTACTTGTGCCGATTCATTTTCCTTCTGCGAATCTTCAAAACGTTCTTACATTGAAGCTTGTTGCTAAGTGTTCCTTCTCCTTCCTCCACATCAGCTCCCTCATCAGACGGGGGGCAGTCATATCGCTGGAGGGGTTCAGAGCCCACTTCTTCCTGAGCATTAAGGACTTCTGCTTTAGGAAGGGAGTATCTAACTGTCAGCCAGCTTTCTAAGGGGCTGATGGAAAGTTTTCTGGGGATCAGCATCTCTTCCAGTTCAGGGTCCAGAGCATACCACCGCTGAGGTTGGGCTCCATTCTTGTCAGCGGGCTGTGTGCTATAGCGTGCAGATGTAGAATGATAGCAAAGAAAGGAAGACACTGACCTTGGCAAAAGGTGGCCTTTGAGAAGAAAAGAATTTCACTTAAGAGGTAGAATTTTCAAACAGTATCTTAAGAAAACCTCTGCCCAGCTTTCAAACCACCAGACAACTGTGGCCAGAATAATCTAATAAAGGAAGCTGCTTACAAAAATTCCCATCACAAAAGCAAGGAAGTCTTTTTTAATTTGAATTTAATTACGTTGCTGTAACACCACCTGCTAAAAATACATCATACAATATTTTACTGTGTMAACTGCGTAAGTGAATTGGGAATGGCTAGGAACTGTTCGCTGTATTAAGCCTTTCTGCTGCTAAGGAATCTCCTCTTAAGCTTAAAAGAGATCAAATCAGAGCTACACAATACTAACAGAATAGATCAGAGACATAATAACATTCAGCAATCACTGAATCAACAATAGCCYCACCACTCTTGAACTGCTTGCTGGAAAATAAATTTCTGGGAGCCTCATTACCCCAGGAAAAAAAAAAAAAAAAAAAACCAAACAGAAAACTAGGTCACACAACATCTGTTTACCTGCAATTCGTGAAGCCTTCAGTAACTGGGAAGTCAGCTGTGATATTAACATATTGTTTCACTTTGTTCACTGTCAGAGCCAGCAATGACTGTTAAAATAAGAACATTTACTCAATGAGGCAAACACGTTGTTTAAAAAACTATTCTRTATTTAACCCAAATCCCCCAAAAGGTGGGCTGAGACACTCTAAGCGCTCTCCTCATTTTACCAACGCGCTGTTGGATTTTACTGTAGGGGCCGGGCCCACAAGCACTGGTGTAGCTGAGTTGCAGAGATGATTAACAAAGCTTTGGCTGTTCCAGGTTTAAAAATAAGGTAACTTCAGCCCGAGCCCCACCGGCACACTTCTGCCCCGCTCAGCGCGAAGGTTTTGCTTCCACAGCAGGAACCAGAGCGCGAAAAAAGGCGCCCGCTGCCCTCAGGCCGTGAGGAACAGCCGCGCGGCCTAACGAAGGGCCGTCACCGACGCGGGCGGGACCGCAGCCCTGCGCTCGGCGGGCGGGCTGCCTCCCTCTCCGCAGCCCGGCCAGCGACCCCCGCCACCGCCCCACTCCCCAGGGGGCTGCCAGGCAGCCTGCCCCGGCCCTTACGCCCGCCGCCCGCCATCACTCACCGTCCCCGCCCGCCTCTGCCCCGGAACTTCCGACGGCCGCCGGGCAGCGCGGACAGGACAGCGCCCCCCAGCGGCGCCCGCCGGCACTGCCGCGCAGGCCCTGTGAGGGGCGGCCGGGGAGGGGAGGGCGGGAGCCGGGCGGCCCCGGCCCCGCAGTCGGGCGCAGGGTCCCGGTTTCCCCCGCCTTCGGCAGCTGTCCGCCGCTGCCGCGGGGCACCGAGGTCAGGGAGAGGGTGTTCGGCCCGGCCTTCCCCCGCCGGCAGGGCTGGAGGGGCGGGGATGGGCGCGGGTTTCCCTCGGCGGCCATTTGGTGCTGGCGAGGGGCYGCCCGCGGCAGCCGGGGCCCGAAGGAGGCTGGGCCGGCCCTGGCTGGGCTCGGCTGCCCGCCTCAGCCCGGCAGCACAGCCCTCGCAACGGAGGGGTCGGGCAGGAGCAGGGCCCCGGGTTGTGACCTGGCGTTGGAGCATCCATTGGAGGAAGCACTTGGCCGGGCTTTTGCCGACAGGCCGCCTCCTTCCCCGCAGCCATCGCTTCTCTCCCGCTCACCCACATCGGAGTCACGGAGCGGGGACTGTCTCCATCAGGACGGAAGGCACATCGGCTCCTTTTCCCCACCCAGCGTCTGACATTCCATTCAAACTGAATAGTTCAACTAGTTCAAACCGAGCTTGCCCCTTACCCATCAGGGTTGTGGTGATACTACAGTCACGCTTTGAGGTGGGAGGTCGATGGCTTTCAGCTGACAGGAAAGCACCGCGTTTTGTTCACCTGCTCAGTCGCTAAAAATAGGTCTGAGCGCAGAAGTGTGGCGTAAGGAGCCGTTGTTCCAGTGAGGCTTTATACCCCTGTCGACGTGGGGATCGCGGAAGGCAGCTAGGCACCTCTCCCTTACACACCCTCCGCTGYGTCTGAGGGCAGGTCTCGCGGTGGCTGCTGTCCAGGAACACCACACCTGTCTCTCCCACTTACCTGGCTGTTGTTTGTCTTTTCTCACTTGGTACAGGAACCCACCACCTTGGCACAGCATGAAAGTGCCTAATCAGCTGGCATGAGGGAGTCATGTTGAAGCCAATCCCAGACTTCAAAGAACTGTTTGCTTTTATCCCTACCTCAGCCAGAACACAGAGATCTTTTCACCAGCTGCTTTTAGTATTTCAGACCAGAACAAGGGTCTGCTTCAGTTTCAGGTAAACCCCACCGTGTTAAACCCACCTAGCCTGAAGGAGACAGCAATGGTTAGAGTTTCTTCCTGCAAGGTAGAAGTACAGGTCTCTGGTCAGGGAAGAGAAACCTACATATGAAATAATTTAGTAAACAGACTATTTGTTTAAACAAGACTTTATTGAAGACATTTTAGAAGTTTATGTACAAAACAACATTCCCACCCCCATATCAGGATGTTAGTCACCCACTGGGAACAAAGAAAGAGCCTGGTGTGTGCTGTCAATCTGGGGACAATCAGAGGTTGCTGAGGAATTTACGGAAGTACCAAATCCACATAGTTTAGAGCTGGGCAGTTTCAGTCTTGGCTCAGTTAGGACTGAAGGAAACTGAAGGACCTTTTCCAGAGACATGTCTTCAGCAGGCTGAACATACTGGAATCTGACAGCCTACACTGGCCTTACTTTGAGGTCAGGTCATTTACTTCTGCAGAGAGCGACAGGCCCACTTTGGTTTTGGAAGTGAAGAGGAACCAGCCCCTGGGTTTAACTTGCAGTTTTTAATCTAGTTTAGATGGTTCCAGGAGATACCCATCACTAAGAGCACAGTAGTATTTGCAGGAAGCATTAGAAGAGAGCAGTAGCAATACCAAGTAAAAGAGTCAGCCACCTCACTTTCCCAATACACCTAGAGAGAGGCTGGATATCAGACTGGCTATTTCAACGAGCATCTAAGAAAACCCTAGAAACACAGACATTAGGGGCACAAGTTAAATAGTGACTGACATGCTGTTTCYGTAGAGTACTGTGCACTTCTACCACGGTAGAGTTTCCCCTTGCCAGTCCAGGAAGGAACCATTTTCTTTTTCACCAAGGCGGTCCAGAACGGAGAGAATACCTGGGATAGCCTCTTGCACCTGCATGGGAGCCTAGAGCAAATCAAGCTTACATCATTACTGGGAATATCCTACAGAAGAGAACCAAATGGATTTAAGGAGCTACTAGAATCAAGTGGGATGTTTCACAGTGTGCCTCTGCAGCACATGGAAGTGTATACTGTACAGTGGGTTCTTGCTCAAGGGTTGGGACAACAAGGGAGTCATACTTTCACATTTTCAGAGAGATGTCACTTACCATGTTTCCGCCCATGTCTGTCTGAAGCCAGCCTGGATGCAAAGAAATACAGAGAATTCCATCCGATTTCAAGTCTGCAGCAAGACACCTGGTGATCATGTTCAGTGCAGTCTACAAGAGTGGAAACCATCTATTAGTGTGCTGGTTTTACAAACCTTGAGCAAGACCTTAAGCCAAGCTAATTGGCACCTCCGTTCCACCATGCTGTCTCCTGGCAAATGAAGGGGCAGTAACAGCATCACAGTAACTTATCCAGACTTAGTGGGGGCTTCATTCTCAGAGAAACCTGTTAAGAGAAGCATTGTGAAAGCTCTATCGCCATAAGCTTACTGCCCAAAGATGAAACTAAGTTATGATGGAAGATAAAGTAGCATTTGAAACTCCCAAGGAGCTGTGGGGAAAATAATATTGACATAAGGACTCTGTTTTTCTGCAATAATCACTACACACACATTCAGTTTTTTACTTCCGAACAGGGAAAACAAGCATATTAACAGCTTATGAGTAGGTGGTGTAGGAGAAACTGTATGTCTAATCTTGACTATTCGTACAAACTCAGTCTCTGGATGTGACAGAACTAAAAACTCCACCTCTCACTAACTAGCATTACCATGTACAGGTCAGCACACCTTTTGTTGAGCTTCATGCCTGCTATCTTGCTTGGACTGGAGAGGAACACAGCTAATAGGACACACGCTTGGTGGCATCAATTCTTCGCTGAATGCCAAGTCCCTCTGAAATGGATCTATATCAGAGTAGTGATGGAGCATTTGTGAGCCTGTTCTTAAGAAGTTGGCATGCTTGCTCCAGATGTACGGTTTTCACAGGTCCCATTTCCACCCACATGAAGAACAAGAACAGTTCCCGTGTCAGCCTATCCAAGGAAGTGCTGCACACCTCAGATCATCGTCTTAAGCTCAGAGTGGTCTTGAACTCACAGGCCTGCCCTCACCCAGTGAGCACAGCCCAGGGAAGCCTACAAACCTTTGCTATCCTGTAGGGGTAGACCTTGAGGAACATCTCATTCGCCTGGACGAGTTGCATGGAGGCAGCAAGAGAGGACATATTGATTATAGCAGCTCTATGGCAGCCCATTCCTGTGCTCAGCTGGGCTGCCTTCCTCAGAAGGGGTAGAAATGCCTGTGAAAACAAGAGGTTGTTTTAATTTGGTCAGCTTGCTCTTGGCCCATTCAAGGCAAGCCGGACTCTTAGGTTCTGCTCCATGAAGAATTGCRGTACAACTCTATGCCACCAGCACAGAATGGTGATGGCTCCCCAGACAAGCTGAACATAGGAAACCTTTCTGTAACAGCCAGCTGTAAGTAGCAAGGACCTTCAGTCTCTTCCGCCCACCTCCTAGCCCAACCTGTCCACTGAAGTGACCTCATACCAGATGGATTTAAATAAAGATCCTTGATAGAAGGGATCTCTTGCTGCTCTCTAGGCATGCAGTTTGATATCAGACCTCTATCTGTGCAGTTCCAAGGTGACAAATGCTTGGGTTACGTGTCCAGCTCACTAGTGGAAAAGCCTCTTCTAGTACCATAGATTAAGCACATTCCTCGCGGTTCTTACCTTGGTGACCATCAGCTGGGCAACTGTATTGGTTTCATAAATGGTGAGCATTGTCTCTGCCGTGACTTCTTCCAAGGAAGCAAGCACATTAATGCCAGCATTGTTAATGAGGCAGTTCAGACCTTTGTCTCCCACAATTTCTTCCACTTCCTTGACTACTTTCTTGATGCTGTTTTCACAGACCACATCTGCACAGAGAAGCCAAGAATAGCCACAGTGAACAGGGAATTGTGTGGTTCAAATGCCATCTGTCCCTACACAACACATGCTAAACCAAAGCTAAGGCATTAGTCTGAATGGGGACATTTAGGCAGCCCACAGAGATGACAATGCACAGAAGTCTTTACATAGATTATGCTTCTCCAGTGTTATCTTAATATGAGGGTGATCTTTTTCAGCTGCTGGAGGTCATGTACAGCTACTGATCACCCAGGAGACCGGTTTCTTAAGATGCACTCACCTGACTTAGTTGAACATACTTCTGTATAAGCCCTTTACTCACCCAGCTGGAGCAGCTTGATATTGCTGTATTGCTTGCTAAGCTGCTGGAGTTCCTAGGAAGAAGAAATTACTTGTGTTATATTTTATATATATATATATATATATAAAATATATATATATCAGTCTATTACGTAAAACAGTTTGAGATCTACACTTCCAGAATTGTAACTGCCATTTATTTTCGTAATTGGACTGAAGGCAGTGATACTACTTTGTTTTCCAACCTGCTGAGCAGCTTTCCTGAGAGCAAGATCAACTGCTCCAAGAAACTGGACTCTTCACCTGCTTAGTCAAGATACCGGCACGCTAGATTACAGAGTTAGTTCTCGGTGTGTACAACTCGAGGGCGTGTTTGCAGTGTAACCAAAGGTCTTCGATCAAGCGGCTACCATTGCCAGTTCCACAGCAGACCCAGTGCTCAGACTGCATTCCAAGCCAGTAATTCCCCACTTCTGTAAGAAAAACGTAGTTCTCCTGAAGCTCAGCTAGTGCTAGACATCGGATCAGGGCAACAGGGATGCTTAAGAAAAGCCATTTGGAATTACTGTTTGCAGGAAAAGTTTCCTAGCAATTTTCCCRTGGAAATGCTGTTTCCCAGCACTCTCGTTAGCTTCAATTCTTGTAACTGGAGGTAAAGCACACATTAAATTGGTTACATGCACAGCAACTGTCCGCAAGAACAATTCTCTCTCTGCTAGATAGCTATAATTCAGTYATCTGTCTACTACCTCTCAGTAGAAGAATGACTTGGAGAAAATTAGTACTATACTGGTGTTGCTGCTGGACAAAATGTGTCCAAATTGGATTTACAGGCCAAGCTGGAATACTTAGGTTTCTGTGCCATGTAGCCAAGTGGGAAGCGTGGCCAAATGTAACAGATGGATTACATGCTCCCAGCCATGTTTAGGAGACTGAGCAACCCTGGACAAACATTCCAGCTCAAGCAAATCCATTTCTTTAGGAGCCCTTTGGGAATAGGGGTCAGGAGGGCTGATTTTGAAAGAGTACTGCTTTGCCACTTGGAGACACTTAAGGACTCCATGTCCTCTGTCAAGCTATAACGCATTACGTCTTTTTATCTCAGCTCATACTCGGCAGGATTCTCTCCAGGCTTGTTTAGAAAATTTGTTCTCCCACTGAGGAAAATCTACAACTGCAGTTAAGGCTATTAAGGGGAGGGGGAAGGAAGGGGAACAAGGCAGAAGCACAAAACCAGAAGACATTCCTTCCCTTGGATGGGGCTTAATGGGACAGTTTTCAACARATTAAAGGCCCAGAACACACTATCTTGTTTATTGATAGTCAGGCATGAAATAGTTCTGCCATGTCAAGGCCTGCAATAATTATGTGGCTTTGGACTGTCCGCTGGACTTTAGTTGGACCGTATCACTTACTTGATAATAACCTCCAGAAGTGCTCTGGCTTCTCGAGGTTTGTTCATTTATTTATAGTCAGATTGCTTTACTCTCTGACAGGAACAAGCTACTAACTTCTGCTAAAAGGCCAGAGATGTTTTGTGTAATGACAGCAACTGAGAGGCTTCTGAAGTGAGTAAGCAATATGTTCAGTTAAGAACTCCAAACACTATAGCATTAAGCATTCTCCAGAACATAAACAGCATGAAATTACAATTGCTGCATGCAAATCAGGTTTAAAATTCAATAGTTTTTCCATTTAGTTAATTACTTAGTTAACAAGTGACTCCCACTTCTGTGGTTTAAGTTTCTCAGAAGCAGCTTCCAGGCATAAAGCTAACTTAGACAGCTTTGGTCTTCAAGAATGYTACTCCACCTGATATAAACATAAGCTGAAAAATCCAGTTAGGAAACCTAAAAATTACAGAAAAGCCTATTCTTTTCCCTACTGTGACTAGAAGGAACATGCAGAGAGGAGAACCGAGACAAGTTCATGGCAGTRCAATCGGATACAGCCATTTCAAGCCACCAGCCACGTACGCTGCTTCTCCTCTTCCYCCACCCCAAGCAGTTTTGATCAGAGAGATCAAAAGCCTCCTGTGTCCAGAGAACTCTGAAAATATTACTGCAATGCATGCATATACTAGTTACTGACTCCCCACTGAAGGGATAAGCTTTCCTGAAACTCACTGTGGTCGTCTGTCAAATGCCTTGTTCTCCCCACCATTAAAAACAAAACAAAACAAAAAAACCCACCMAARAAAAAAAAGCAACCCAGAACAAACCTACACCACTAAAGTTGTCTGCAAGTTTTTTTTTGCAGCAGACTTGTCCTCTCTTTTTTTAAGCCAACATGCTAGTGCAGAGGCACTGCGCCCAGGCCAGATGGGTTAAATCCCTGGGAAGACGAGATCTCAGAGCACAGTCCAACAGAGCCAGTGCAGCCCGCAGTGGCAACGCATACATAAGAATRAGGGAGCTCATCGGTACTGCTGTTTGAAGTGCAGCTTGTATTTTAATGTYGGTTTACGCAGTTTCATTTAAAGACAGTAGGTACAGCCAACGTATCCCAGGCTAAGTCATTTTTAGTTGGTGTGCTGTGATAGCCAATTTAAAAACAAACAAGACAAACAAAACCAACAAAAAACCGCAACACAACCCCCTAATACTGTGTTTAGCATAGTAGCTCTAGAAGTATCCCGCACCTGATAGTTACCCCTGAGAATCAACTCTTAGGGATTCCAAGAAAAATTTGAACTCTGATTAGCATCTGTTGTTTCCTGCTTGCTGATTTTAATTACGATTAACAAAGAGTCAGCCTATTCCAATTTAAACAAGATCCTCTGGCACTCAAGGCTCCAGATACAGATTCATCAGTACACAGGATATTTATTGCTAGATTTCAACCAGGAATGTTATGTTGTCTTTGTCATTTAGCAAGATTTACTTTGCCTTCTTTATGAAAGCATTATTCACTTCAGTTACAACTCTTGGAAGGGACCTGGCCATACGAGGCCAGTTGGAAGCAATCAAGCCAAACTAACATAGCCTGTAGGCAGCTTTGTCAGGCAAAGGGTACTTGGGTATCCTTCCACATCATCCTGCTCGCAGTCAGGACAAAGTCAAAGATGTATCATATTTGCCCGTGTCTCTCTGAGACAGGCTATTCAGTATCACGGTGTACAGCCAACTTACTGTTTGTGTAATAGCTTCCACCAAGCTGCTGCAGACTGCCCCAAGTCCACAGTCCTCTCTGACTCAAGAAGAGCCAGACCTTAATGCTGTAGGAAGTGCAAAACACTTCCAGAAAAAAAAAAAAAAAAGAAAAAAAAAAACAACACTGCAATAACCCAAAATTAGAAAGACTTGAAGAATGCCCCCTTTGCCTGATATAACACATCTATCTTGCTAAAGCACTGCTCCAGAGCTTGCTCAGCTGCTCTTCCCAATAGCAGACCACATGGCTAAAATATGTGGCGAGGAAAAAACAAAACCAAAAGCTGACAGAGACAGTGTGCAGAAGCACTTCAGTGAGAGCTCTGTGTCTGACAAGGGAACAGACACAGCACTGTTAGTAACACTATCTCCTACTTCAGAGGAAGGGAAACAGCACATTAAGCCCTGGAAGCTTTCCAGAGCCCAGCAGAGGACTATCGAGCAGCGAGGAACTGAACGCTTTCTTGTTCACCTGGGAACACACTTGGGCTCGCCGGGAGAGCCGGAGGAACATGAGACGCTCCTGTCCTCAGGTCCCACATTCCGCTCTCGGCAGAGCCAAGCTGCGTAGAGGAAGCACTGTGAACAGATTTACACCGTGGCCATTTGGATCCCTTCAGCTACCTCGCTTCCCCAGAAAGCCATCTATCTCTTCCTTCCATACCTCAGCAAGTCAGAGGGGGGACTACAGGGGCTACACCATCATTAGGTGTAGTCTTAGACTTCAGGTCAGGGTTTTTTCCCTTTTATGGGGAAGAAAGAGCAAGAAAGAAAAGCAGGAGGGGCGGAGAATTACAGATGGGTCCATGAGCCCCTACAGGCTGCCTAATAATAACTGTACTGTGGTTTTGTCCATCTGGAGTGCAAAGACAGGACGTCAGGATTATTTTGCAAGAGATTTGTAGCTCCTTCCACTCTCAGTGCTGGAGCAGCCCAAGTAAAGGCAGACCAGAATCAAAGTGTGGCTGAAGGAGTCTAGTATGGTACTTTTCAAGGAGGGGCAGCGGTTATCTAGATGCGCCTGCAGGCCTGCTGCATGTTATCGTGTGATCTAAAGCCCATTTGTTAGGCAAATGTTCTGTGAAGGCCACCTAGGAGCTATTCAGCACAAGACCTCAAGTTATTACAACTTCTGCCAGCACAGACTCACATGCAAAAGCTTGCAGCTGTTCAGCATTATCCCAGGGTTAGCAAGTTACGGGAGACGTGCTGCTTTCTGTAGTAAGCAAAGGAAAGCAAAAGTCAGACTCTTCTCCAGCATCTCTTTCTAAAGTCAGGTCCTTAGGGGCTCTTGTCTGTCCACTGTTTGGAGGACTCCAAAGTGTGCAGTCATCTGTGTAACAGCATACACTCTGCCGAGAGATTCTCTGGATAACTCTCAGCTGCCGGGGAATTGCTGCTGACTGTTGTCCCCAAGATGGGCGCTGGATTTGCTGGTAGCTAAGTGTATTTAGTCACTTTTCCTCTAAAAACAGGAAAATTATTTTTAAAAGGCTTTTCATTTAAGCTTTTCCCATCCTTTTTCCCCTCCCTGCATTCTACAATAGGAAGATGCTACTCTACCAAAACCAGATGAGAGCAKAATTTAAGAGAACTGTCCAAAGTTGCTGTTCTCCAAGTTCATCCTCTAATGCAGGAGGGGAAGTGGGGGGCAGTGCACTCATATTAAGCAGGATTTTTCATATGGTCACTTACCACAAAGCAAAGTGGAAGGAAACAAAACTAGACCGCTTGAATCACTGTCAAGATTCAAGAAAAAGAGAAAAGAGAAAGTCAAGAGAAAGTCAAAGATTCAAGTCAAGAGAAGAAGCAAGCACTGACAGCTCAGGTGTGCAGAGAAGGAACAAGTCACTCAACTTTACAGCCCACTCTGCATGGTCAACAAACAGGTCTTAGACGGGCAAAGCCCATTTCGTGTGCACTAAGACAAGYCTGCAGTGCCAGCCTCTGGAGTGCAGGAACCTGAACTCTGGGTTTTCAAGATTTGACTGGAAAGTCAGTGAAGGCAAAGTTTTCTCTCTGGGAAAGAAAAAAAAAAAAAGAAAAAAGAAAAGAAAATCACCGAACCTTTGCCTTTCCTTACCGTACCACAGTCAAGCAACGTTGCCAAATTGGATCCAAGCTGTGAGATAGTCAGTTGTATATGGTGCTAAGACTCCCATTGCTAGAGGCTGAAGCACGTCTGTGCTTGCCCTCTGCCAGCCAGAAGAACCAGGGGCATGGTGGAAACACACCTCAGAAGGTCAGAAAATTTTGTGCCAATTTTATGCATTGCAGATGGGACAGATAATACTAGTGAGACTACTACAGTACCTTTAGTAAAGATTTGCCTTCCTTGTGGAGTTTCCAAACCCATCTGTTAGAAATATGCTTTCAGCTGGCTGCAGAGGTTTCTATTGATGTACTGCCAAAGCACAGCACATGGCCTAGAGGTCCTTACAAAGAACAAAAACCCACCCTGATCCACCAAGGACAAACCTTGCCCCCCCTGCACCCTCTCCCCCCCAAAAAAATAAAGCGTAAGATGCACCCCATGTGGCCTGCAGAATCACCACTCGGGGTTACTGGAATGTGGCTCTTGGCCAGCTTCCTGCCTACATGAGACACGACTGCCAGCAGTCTTTCCAGGTTTCTGCCGCTGCAAGCGAGTGACCCAGACTCTTCCCAGGCACACTGCACTACTTGAAGGCTATTTCATCTTCTTGTGCAGGTTTGCCAGCCTTTTTGCTCAAGATTTTTAAGTACTGGCAATGCGGGAAAAACTCACAAGTTGTGTTACGATACGTCCGTGTCATGTTTCCTAGGAAGCTCTTCCTACCGCAGGAACCATTTCGCTTCTCCATGTAATTGATCCAAGACCRTTGTAATGAGAAATCACTGCTGAACACAAGGGCCAATTGGTGGAAGAGAGAACCTTCCTCAGCACCGGCGAAAGCAGCTTTAGAACAAACAACTAAGCAGGGAGATTTCTATCTAACAACAGGTCATGTGTCTCTGCTGGTTTCCTGTACCACTACTGCACCACGCTGTTGCGCAGTCACTAATAGGAAATACGTCTGGGACAAGTGCCAGATCTTGTAACAGGAGTTAAAAGCGAACAGAATGGTAGTGAATACCTGTTCAGGAGCCCGTGTAGTGCAGAAGGGGGGCTGAGGGGGGAAGCTGCAGGAACCAGCGGCTCTGAAAGGCAGTCTGTGCACCAGATTTCAGTCTTGCTGGACTGTTTCTCAGCAATTCGATTCAGAAATATCCTAAATGTGCCTTTGTGCTGGAGAGATTTTTTTGACAACAAGAAACAAAATTAAGACCTTTCCCTTCAGTTTCCTCAGTACCTGTAGAGCAGCACAGTGCTACTGGAGAAGCGAGTGGTCAGGCTGCAGGTGTTACCTGACCAGCCCTGTCCTACCACCCTTGGGGGGGAGCCCCGGCAACATCATTTAAAGTTTTTGTGTAGCTAAGCAGTAAACAAAGTTGCTACGTTTTGTTTATTGCTTGCATGGTGTGAACACAGTTTGCACTGAAAAGAATAAAATCGCCATAAGGGAACGGACGTATAAGCCCTGTTTACCTCTGCACACGCCAGGGAATTTGCCTTTTGCTAAGGCAGCCTTGTGCCGTGCTTGAAATAGGGGAGACGCAGAAGTACGGCTTTTGGCATCAGTTCTCCTACCGAATGCAATACACGGGGGTTTGAGACAATCACAGAGTTGAGAGCTCAGATTCTGGCAGCTCTGGAACACCAGAGTTTTCCTAGGAAAGGAGGAGGGTGATACCTGCGTGTGTTGCTGTGCTGCCCTAGCAGCATTCTACCTTACTGAGGAGAGTTGAGATCAGACTAGAGATGCCACAGAGGACATTAGCGGCCACAAAGTGAGCAGACTGAAAATCCTCATTATCAATTTGCCTCCCAAAGCTCTGGGGAGTGCATTTAATTTGTCTGACAGTCATTTATAATAGTCTAGGGATGGGGAAGCGGTCCAAACACATTACTGCTATGCTGTAGCAGCAGGAATGCTGGCTGAAAGGGGAAAGGGCTGCAAGTGAATTCACCAGCAAGGTGTAACAAAAGCTACTATGTTTTCGGCAGAAGACTCTGGTCCCTACCCAGCCAAGACGGGCACTAAGAGGAGGGTTTAATTAATCGTTCATTTGAGCCTTCTCACTTGTTGCAAGTCCAGCGAAGAAAGGGAAGAGACAGACGGGGCACAGCTCCTTCTGGGGACACAGACACACCATGCAGAAGAGACAAGGCAAGCTGTAACGGGTTTCACTGGGAAGCCTTCTGGGGGGATGGACTACCCCTGCAGGGCTCCAGGTCCGTGCAAAACTGGAGGAGGCCAGGACTTACTTATCTCCAGCTGCAAATGCAGCGAGAAACTCGGGGACTGGAGGAAGCGGCTGGCAGGAGCACTTGAGATGCTGCAGCTGTCCAGCCTGCCCAGCCGGGGCCGCAGGGTTTGCAGCTCCCCCTCTCCTCCTCTCGGGAATGCACAGAAGTACCCGAATAGCAATATCCCGTTCCCACTTCACCTCCAGCCTGAGAGACTTTCACCGGGCTCGATCCGATCCCGGGCGGGAGCTCAGCCCCCAGCTCCCATCCCACTCTGGGCACTTGCTGCCGGGACACCGGCGCTTGGTCGCAGGGATGCTCGACCTCTTCTGCGCTTCCAGAAGTGCCTTCTCCTTCCCCCCCCGCCCCCCCGCCATCCCCCCGGGCCAGCACTGCCAGGACTTGTGCTCCGGGCTCCATCTCCAGCCAGGCTCCCCTCCAGCGCTGCCTGCGGCGTACGCCTGTGGGTAGGGAGAGCCCCGGCAGCTCTGCCCGGCCCAGCCGGCACCGAGGGGCCCGGGGGTCCCGGCACACGCCGGGCGGAGGAGGCGCGGCGTTCCCGCGGGCTGGCAGCATCCCCTTCCCGGGGAGCCCCGGCGCCCCCGCCCCGGTTACCTGCGCCTTCTCGGGGTATCGGCAGGTCGCAAAGACGAAGTCCGGGGAAGGGCTGGCGGTTGCGAGCCCCCGCACCAACCCCAGCCCGATGCCCCGGCTGCAGCCGGTGATGAGCACGGAGCGGTAGCGCGGCTGGGCCATGCTGGCACGGCTCGGCACGGCTCGGCTCGGCTCGGCACGGCACGGCTCGGCTCGGCTCGGCACGGCACGGCTCGGCACGGCACGGCACGGCACGGCACGGCTCGGCACGGCTCGGCTCGGCACGGCTCGCTCTGCTCCCGGCACGGCCCCACGCGGCTCTTAACCTGCGTGGCGCGGAGCCGGCACCGCCGCCCCGATCCCGCCCCCGCCGCCCCGCCCGGCCCGGCCCGGCCCGGCCCGGCCCGCCGCCTCCCCCGCTGCCTCCGGCCGCAGACAAAGCGCCTCCCGGCCGCCCACGGCCCCTCGCCTCCCCGGGGCTCCGCTCCCTCCCTCCCGGCGGGGCCCGGTGCAGCGGAGCCGGCTCCTGCGGGGCGGCGGCGGGGGGGGAGCGGCGGCCAAAGCGGCCCCTGGAGGGAGGGGGCTCGGCCGGGCTTCGGGCCCCCGGGAGCGCCCCGAGGGCCCCAGCCAGCCCTCAGCAGCCTGGGCCGGCTGCCGGAGCTCTCGTCTGTAGCCCCGCGGGAGGAAAGAGTGCGCTCGGAAAGTTATTGGCTTTGCAACAGGGGAGGATAAATCTGTTCTTCCCTCTCTCACAGAGATCACGGCCTGACTCGTTCCCCGGACAGTTACCCGAATGCCCCGTTTCACAAACTTCTGCAGGGAAAAACCAGAACCCTCTTGGTCGTAGCGCGGGCTGGGGGTCTGCTGGGCATCGCCCGACTGCTCGGTGAGGAGTAATCCTTCTTCACAAGGCTGGCATAAATGGACAGTGGTGAAATTGCTTCCCCCAACACCGAGGAGTGGGTAGAAGAACAGAGAAAAGATCTAAGTTCTCTAASGGGGTGATGAAGCAGAGGCAGGAACTGAACCCACATTTCTGGACTCCCCAACTTAGGGCCAGAGGCACAGATCAAGCTGCCTTTTTCGGCTGTGGTGAGCATTACTTTGCCCTTCATTCTGCATTGTGGGTGACCTGTTCCYGGAAATCGCTGCAGGCTTCCTTGCTGTAGCCAGTCCTCACACATGTTACCCACAGTGCTTGTGCATGCTTTCYCAGGTAAATACTATTGATCTGCACACGCTCCTGCATAAAAATTGCTATATGTAGCCATAAAGGCTTTAATTACATCTGTTTGTACTATATGGATCTTTATTTTCTTTTTATTAAAAGATTAGTAAGCTTTTAAAACATTAACTTCATCCTGATATAGGTCAAGAACTGCCTCTCCCCTTGTACTTGGGAAACTAAAGCACAAAGAGATTTGGTAATTTGTTCAAATTCTGTGGAGAAGCCCGAAMCATCTGATGAGCCTGCCCCATTTCCCTTTTGTTGGTTTCTTTAGYTCTGAACAACTGCAGTAGCTCCAAATAACGCACGGGACCTGCATGTCTGAAAATGTCCATTACCGCTGGGTAGCTCAGGAGAAGGTTTGGTATCCACGTGTCACGCTCCCAGGGTGAGATGAAGATTACAAGATACTTACAGTCATTTCTCATACCTCAGGCCCTTAGGCACAAAAAGTGTTGACTGCAAGCAAAGCTGGCTGGTGACATGGCTTCTTGATCAGGGGTTTTGTTGTGATCTTTGTGTAGGAAGTCGTGACTGTGATGTTTATTCCTGCTGTACCGAGTCTCTACAGGCAGAGCAGCCCCCAGCCTGCTCTCTGCCTTCAGCAAGCCCAGAGTCCCGGGCTCTCGCTCAGCCAAATGATTCAGTAGGTTCTTAACATGAAGCAGCAAACCCAGTCCAGGGTTTAGCAGCAAAGTGTTTGCCCATTGCAAAAGTTTTAAATACAAAGTATGTTGTGTTTAATTGTGCGTTACGTTGCCTTTTTATGGCATCATAAACATACACAGCGCTTCGCAAACAAACCATAAGGGCAATATCCATCATAAATTGCCCCTTTCCCTGATAGGTCTGAAAATCCGTAACAGAAGTGGCAAGCGTGGCTGGCTCCACTTCACTGCTGGGGAACAGAGGTGAAATGATTTGTCTTGAGGCCACCGAGCCATAGGTCAGGGGACAACACCCAGTTACTCAACTCTACCTGATGGATGACTCACACCAACAGCGAAATGGCCACCTTGGTTTTCAGATTGTTTCTTCCTCATTTRTAGGTACAGAGAAGCAGCCAGGCCTCTGTGTGAACATCAGCCCGGCCTCCTCCGCTCCCGTGCAGGGTTATCCGTATACAGCAGCTGGGAACCAGGACCGCTGTCTCCATCCCGGGCTCAAACCCATTTGCTGCAGCTTTTCAGGTTTGCTGTGTATTACTGGGGCTGTGGTGAGTGCCCAAAAATGCAAATATTCTTTCCTTGTGACRAACAGGAGACAGAATGGGTTGGTACGGACATCTCTCGTTTAAGCTGCCGCGTTTCACATCACATCTATAATGAGCGCAGAGCACACACACGGCCAAATACCACCACTCCGCTAATGAGCGTGAACTGGTTGGTTTAATGTATCCCCTGTGGAAGGACTCATACTGTGTACATGCCGTCCCTTCCCCTCCTCTGAAGGTGAGCAGCTGCCTTGTGCAACACCTTCCTCAGACCACCTGAAAGAAACGGGCATTGAAGGGGAGAGCGTGGGCTTGGGGATGCCGCACTTCAGGCCCACAAAGGGAAGCCGACAGTCTATTGCCAGTSTTATAATGCCAAGGAGTGTCGTTACAGCGATGAGTAAGGCAGATGATGGAAAGGTTTCTTCTGCTTTCAATAGGCTTTGTATCAGGTCTCTGAGGACTGCCAAGGAGATGTTGAAAATGCCATTGCCTTTCACTGTGCTCTCCCTGGCTTATTCCCATACAAATATTATTCTCTCTGTCCTTTGAGGCTGGGTTAGCTACATCCATTTTGAAGTCACGTTGGCTTCTTACCCGCTGTTAGTGCCGGTARCAGAGGCTGGAGGCACCACTGGATGCAAGTGCCACCTATTGCTGGCAAAGTATAGTCGGGCCAGTCCCTTCCCCCCGGCCCTAGCCAGTTCAGACGCTCAGCTGGGATTTAGAGGATTACACCTCGGCTCCTGGCTATACAACAACTGCCTTTGCCAACTTGGGCAAGCGAGCAAGAGCGCGTTGACGCTGCCTAGGTTCGGTACGTTGTTTAGGCAGCTGCTGTTCCCGTGTAGTTCTGAGAGAGACGGACTCGTCCACGGCAGGGTTTGGAGAAGTCTAATTGAAATTCGAATATCTGTCTTTACCCGTCAGCTATWCAGGAAAGAGAGGGAATTCTCCAGCTTTGGTATCGAAGTTCTCAGGCAGTATGAATATCCCTCTTCGTGTTTCCATACTGTGTCCTCTACCGGCTCCATGGCATTGYTTTTGTAAGGAAAAGTCCTCTAAAGACTGAAAGGAACTCCCATGCCATGGATGGATCAACTGTGAGTGATACTCCACAATAGGACCCTTGGGAAGGGCCTCCAACCCCTCCACCCTCTCCAGGTTCGGTGGTTTTGGGAATAGCACTGCCTGAGGGGCTGATTACCCCGGCAGGGATGGGGGGTAGTCACACACCGAGGCAGCTTAGCTCAGCCTTGCAGATAAGAGACCAGCTTCATGCATGGGGGCTTGGAACAAATACATATTCAGCCATACATAAGCTGCTAGTGCTCACCCACGTACACAGAAATCGATGGTTAATATCAAGGGGTTCCAGAGCATCAAAACAATCAAATARATGTCTGATTATTGCTCTGCCCTATGTAAAAATGGATGTGTGGATCCATCACCCTTTATTTAAAGTGGATCCACAGAAYTAGATTCCACAGTTCTCTAAAGCTAGTGGGAAAAGCTCGTCTTTGTGCAAAGATCAGATGTGGCAGCAAGCCAGCAGTAAGGTTGCCCCGTATACTGATACCTGTGTTTTTCTCCTTTCTTCCAAATAAAGCTCCATTCCAGAAATCTCTCCGTCTCACAAACACTCGCGCTCTCTTCTTATCCAAGTGGTTTAATCAACGACYTTCCTTCCCATGTGTACTGTCTTAATTTCAGAACAATTCTCTTTGGGCATTACCAACAGCATTTTGTTGGTTTTGAAGAATTTTGAAAAAAAAAAAAAAAACCCTGTCAGGCGTGAGACCGCTTAGTTAACCTCCTTGTGCTTTTAATTTATTTAGTCCTTGCTGTCAGCACGTAAGTGCGCTGGCGCTGCCAGGCAGAGCCGGAATTTTGCAGGTGTGAATTAAGGCGGCGGCGGGGCAGGCTCTGCTCCGTCGGCCGGCACCGGGCAGCCCGCCGTGCCCCTTGCACCGCGCAGGGGGGCTGCCAGCGGGACTGGCCTCATCACAGCGCAGCTCCCCTGACCCGAGACGTTGGAGACACCCAGTTAGGCACTTCACACTGCGCCTGGTGCTGCACTTGCCATCAAACACGATTGTTGCTGACTGCACATTAAATCTGTCACTTTTTAACACTCTTTGACAGCTATTTGCCTTCTGGGGTATTCCCTACTGTGCTCCTCCTCTACTCTGGGTCCTGCCCGTGGAAGCACCTCTTTATTTATGGAGCCGCTTGGAGTATTCGTCTGCCAGCAGCTTTTGTGCTGACCAGTAGAACAAAAAGGATCAAATCCCACCGGAGTCAAGGGGAGTTTTGTCACTGCCAGGGTGCAGGTAGGGCTTCATGCACAGGGTGCTTGTCTCCTGTCTGGAATTCAGAGCAGTCCTCGAAGGGGACAAAACAGTCTAACTAGAGGAAGATGTTTTTCTCAGTAAATAAAACACGTACTGAAAATGCCTGCTATTGTCTAGATACACAAGACACAGAAYTGACCTGTACAGAATTCTACGTAATGCTTTTCAAAGCTCCAAGGTTCTCCTAAAAAAAAAAAAAAGCTCTTATTCTGCTTTTATAGATGGGGAAACTGGGACAGGGGCCAGTCACACAGCCCAAGGTCACACAGAGAGTTGGTAACAGATTCYCCCGGGCGAGCAAGGTCCCATCCCCTTAGCAAGGCATTTTTTTCTGAGTAGTAGGAGGTAGACATCCAAGTTACAAGACATAGCAAAGCACACGAGAGAGAACCATTGCCCAGAGCTCCTTGCTGTGCTGGAGCCGGCAAGCAGCAACCAGGTCCGGCGTAGGAGGATTCTCTTCCACCAGCTGGAGTTGAATTCCATCCGAAGTGAACCTGGCCAGCCCCAGTCCTGTCGTCTCACCTCAGCTCCCACCATCTCCTCCCCAGCTCTTACYGCTCTGTTTGCCACGGCTTTTAACCAAGTTCTGCGTACCAGAAGCTGGTTCCTCCAGGCCTGCATTTGTCTAACTCTTGAAGTAAAGTCCAGATCTCGGCACGCTGTTAACCACAGTCTAACAAGGCAAAATTTTATGCTGTTTAGCTCAACCTGAGTTGAGTTGGATACACCAGAGGYAGAATTGCTTTGCTTAGTATTTTCTCACCCACATTTAAAGACAATAAAAACAAGGGTTGCCTGGCAACCCTTGGAGGAGTTACCTGGCAGGACAATGGAGAAAATACTCCTTTTATTTTGTGTGAAGCAATACTCTTAAATAATTGCTACTTGCAGTTTCTGCATTTGAGTGAGCTCCACTCAGCTCCTTTTTGGCTTAGCTCTGTCTGTGCAGGACATGCTGCGAGGCTATTTTTTTTTTTGTTTGCTTTGGTTTTTTCCTTTTACAGGTCTCTGGCACTTTTTCCACCCAAGAACATAGCAGAATATCAGGATATTTATAGTGTTCGTGGAACTATAAATCATTATTAGAGTGATAGTCTGTGAGCAAAACAAGCAAAATAAGATTTAAAACAGACACTCCCTCTAACTAAATGGGTTTGAATCACCGATCCACAGCCTTCAGGTCAGCAGAATTCAGTTTGAGCAGACTCTAGGAAGTCAAACACGAAAAGAGCAGCCACCCTTCACAAACAGATGTGCACAAAATGCTTGCCACAAACCAAAGCCACGACCAGTTTTGGTATTTCAGACCTGGCCAGATCAGATCTTAAGAGGGCTTCAGAGGTGGCAATGGACTCCAAAACTTCTGGCCAGACTCCAGAGGCACACGCAGTGAGCTCGGCAACGAAGGAGGACAGTTTCTGATAGAAGTTGAACCYCTCTGCCACGTCCCACCACGCTGATTTTCCAGAGGTGCAAAGGGCCCAGCACCCAGCTCTGCCTGGACGCAATGTCTGCACCGAAGCTTATGGTAAATCTCAATTAGAGCCTCCCTTCCAAATGTCTAACAGGGAATTGAAACCTGCTTTTCTCATCTGATCTCAAAAATTCCAAGCTTTGTTGTTCACTCAATTATTCTTTGACTGTGTCAACCACTGGCTTCCTACCTCTGGCTCACCCAACGGGGGGATCTTTCCCTCTTGGTCACCTCCTGCCTGGCACACACCGAGCTAGAAGCAGCTCCGTGTTTCCTTTTTAGGTTCTCACCTGAAGAAGGAAAGCTTCACTGGCTGACCTTCTGCTGGTACAGAGCAAATACAGATCTGGAGGTGTGACCTTCCACCTGCACATTGGATTTAGAGCTGTGGAGTCCGTTGTTGAGGAAACATTAGCCAGGAAGCCTAGAGGATTATTTCCCGTGAAGGAAGGAGGGGACTCGGCTGCGCTGCTAGAGCAGGTAGAAGACTTTAGCTGAGGAAAGAGACCCGTAGCCTGGCCAAGACTGTCGTGTCTTCCAAGTCAGAGGTCCCAGTAAGCGCTGTCCCTTCAAAGCTTCTGGCCAGTGAGACAACCTCTCTCCGGGCAGAAGGAATTACACGTGAACACCAGACAGAGAGAGATCACAGAGGAGTAACCTGAGAGATGTTCTGATGAGCAAGAGCCATGCTGCAGTCTTCAGATGCTCAGAAAACAGAAGTCATAACTCACCTGAAGAGCTGAGACTTGTACATGCATGCATGCACATAAAAATGTGGAAATGTGGCTTTTTTTTTTTTTTGGTAAACCCAAACTCCTTGCCTTCTATTTGCTCAGCCTGATACACACAGATTTCTGTGTTTTGTAATCTTTGTAACCATGAGAACTAGAAATTTTTCTGTTTTCTTCAAATAAAAACTTAGATTCTCTCACAATTTCTTACCCGGTAGGACTACAGGTTGTAAACAAATTCTTAATGTTGTATGATCTGCGATATAGTCACAAGCGCTGGTAGCTGGGGGAGCTAAAGAAAAAAGATTGGTCTCAGTACTATGAATACAGTGAAACTACTATGCATGGATTTCAGCTGGAGGAACTAGTCGGGTCAGAGATTGTTGTATTTTCTGACTACAAGGACTTAGACTGTGTCTGGATCCAAGGACAGGCGTAATGCCAGGCCTGCACCACTTCTCCAGCCTCCCGAAACACACACTAGATCAAACACTAATGGTCTCTAGAGAAGAGCGGTTGATCCTTCGGTAAATAGTGAAATAACGTCTGGGCAGGATTACACATCATTTATTCTATTGTCAGCTCTGCCTACTAGGAGAACAGGTAGAAATTAAAGAGGTAAGGTTCAGAAAGCAGCTCTTCACCAAAGAATTGCCAAGTTCCCCGAGAGCTCASGAGCAGGGCTGACGCCTGGCTGAGGGAAGGGCCATTTCCTAAGTCACGGTCAGGGCTTAGACCGTCTCTTCGCATCGTTTCACATGAACCCCCCAGTTCTGCCAGCCACCAGCGGTTTCCGATTGCCTCCCCATCCGATGACAGCAAGGCGAAGGACGTTTTTCTAATAAGACAAAAAAGCAGCCCTGGTCCTGTAGGAAACATTGGGAAAAGCAACTGACACTTAAATCCGATGTAAAGACAAAAAGTAGGGTTCTAAGAGGGCRCTAAGCATACGTGAGGAACAAAGAAATGACACAAGATTTCCTCACATTTTCTCCAAAGACTGGGCTGATTTCTTTTTTTCCAGGCTCTTTTACAGTGTTGTGCCCAATCACATCCACTTGACACCTACCACAGGAACTGTGCTGACAAAATATAAAGTGAACAAAAGCAGACTGGTGCCAAGAAAAGAGAAGAAAATAATCTGTCAGCTCCGTTAATGGGACTTCTGGCTTGCTTGTTGTCAGCAGCACTTACTTCCGAGTTCTCTCRTCTCCCTGGGGCTGGCTCACACCAAAACCATCACAGATGTTCATCCACGTTGAAACATTTTCACACCCCAAGAACTGGCACCCAGCCCATTTCTCTTCTCCATGTGTCAAGGGGCGAGATTCTCATGAACCACAGTCCTGTCATCTCCCAGAGATCAACTACAGCCGTTACCTGTGCGGTTCGTTCATCACSGTACAGGTGAGGAGGACCAGAGCCGTTACTGTTCATGAAATCCTGCTGGTATCTGCCAGCTACATTTGAAGTTAGAGAAATGCATGTTCCATCCCAGACTTTTGTGGCTTGGTGGATGTTTGGTAGCAACTGGAGAGGTGCCTCAACTAACAGAATGCCCGAGATTCCTAACTTCAAGGAAATAGGGATTTAATTCAAAGGTTCCCAAGTTGACAACTGCAAAGAGCTTAAATTGAGACTCTGGACTGACTGCTTCGAACGCCGAGCCAGTTATTTTCCAGAGTGAAATATGACAGATACTCCAGTTCTTAGCACTCGGCACAGTAAATGCTGAAAAACTACTTGCTGGTGAATTCCCCTGGAGTTACCAAATGCATGTGGTGACTCTTCACTCTTGGACTCCCCGAGCAAAGCAAAACACCACATTTGCCTGCCCTTACGGCTGCGCACCAGAGCCCCAGAGAGCGAGCGCCGGCACACCCCTGTCGAACAGAGGGGCATCTCCGCCCACCCAAGGAATCAGCCCCCGTATTTCAACAGTTCTACCTTACACTTCCTCCAGCTACTCTAAGCTTCTTCCCCCAAAGCCACCTCACTGCCAAGACATTCTGTGTAGCTATGTTGGGCTTTTTGCTGGTAAAAACAGATTGTTCTCTTCTAGAACAGGAGGTCTTTCAATCCTGTGGCATAATCCCTTTTGTTTTGGAACAAAACCACTTTAATGTAAAAATACATACACTTTCTCTCGTGCTTTCTCCTCTCCCGATTTTAACAAAAGTACCAGAAAGTAGATCACTATTTACTCAGCACTGCACATAAGCACAGCAGTTTACAGAACACAGATGCTGGTTTTTACGCCAAGCGACATCACGTTCGTGCAGGAAAGCGTCCACAGCCTGGGTCTGACCTTCRCCCTTGTCCATGCTGCTTGCGCTGGAGGAAGGTCAGGTCTGCAGCTAGCAGAACTGAGACTTAACTAAGGTAATGCCTCTTAAAGTCTTTCTGGAGGAGGCTGCAGCTGTGAAACCCGCCTCCCCGTATGTTGCTTACCTCAGGAACTGGACAAGAGGCGATTCCAGAAGCATCCGGAGCGGAATGACGTAATTAAACAGGGAAACACTGACTACCTTTTAGAACTGGAATGAGTAAACAGAGATTTGAGGTTGACCTGCTCCAAGTAATATCCAGGTAGTAAGAATTAGACTTAAAACGGGAACTCTCTAGGGAGCRTTGTTACTTCAGGTTGTTCATATTTGAATAGATCAAAGTTACTTTTTGTACCACATTATGTCTGAGCTACTTTAATACTTTGACTTCTATTCAATTATTTAGCATACCAAGTATGAAATAATTAGTGTCCATCTGTGTGCAAAGGYCAAGTTAAGGCAGGTAGTTTGCCGACTCAGGATCAGATTAACTTACATTCGATAGCAGTGCTCTGCCGAAGGCCCAAGGAGCTTTCCTTGGATCTGCTGCCTATCTCAGTTGTCTTTTCTCAGCTGAGATGTAATCAGAACTACGGTAAAGAACTACAAACCAACTACTGCTACCTCAAGGTGACCAGGAAATAACTAGTCTTCCCCCTGCACAGGGAATAGGGGCACCCACTGAAACTACCTGGTAACGATGCACTTGGAACAGGTAACTCTGCTGTGTGAAGTAGTAATTCCTGCCAAGGAACAGAACGTCAGAGGGAGCCGCAGAGGTCAAAAGCATCGCTTAGTTCAAACAAAGATTAGTCAAGTTCACAAATACGTCCACTGGTAATTACACAGGATAATCCTGCGCAACCTCCAGCTCAGGAAATTGGTAGATTAGAGGTTGGCTAAAGGAAGGCTGACTGCAAATCCTTTCAGCTGCCTTGCTTCCACACTAAAAATTAAGAAAATTGCCATGAGATTGGTCTGGATTTAAGAGAAGCGTTAGAAGAGTCGCTGTCACACCGAGGCACCTACAAGACTGACCACACAAGACCTCACGCATCTCACTTCCCCCGGCGTGGGCAGAGGACGTTTAACCAGCAGGCAGCGGTTCTAGTAAGACCTCCTCGCAGAGCTCGGAAGGCCCAAATAACAGCACCCACTTCACAGAGTACCCCAGTCCGCTCCTCCGGGGTGGGCCCAGCGTGACATCTGCTGGACTTGTGGTCAGGGTGTAACAGCTTAGGCYGGTCTGAAATCCCCTACAATTTCATAATCTCTTCACTCGGCACCAAATTTCTTTCCTTATGAGTAGGCACAGTGGTATAGCTCATAAGAAACTACTATCAAGTAAATTTAATAGAAAACCAAATACTTTAATGAAATTAGAGAGCATGAGAGTAACAGCTCAGATATACCACTAGAACTGATACTACTGGGCTGTGGGGTTTTTGCTATTTTTTTTTAAATGCTCTGTTCTTCAACAAGCATGCAGATTGACAAACTACTAATTCTTCAGAGTGTCAAAGATCCTGAGTAAAGAATTTCAAACCACTTAAAATGTATATATAGGAAATGTCTTATGAGCTGGTGGCCAGCACACAGCATTGCACAGATAAAAATATACTACTCTCAATACACAGAGCTAAATACTTTCACATTTATCAGAATTTTCTACACAAGTCTTTTCATAGAATTCAAGTTTTGAATTTTCTGTATATATCTTCCACCTGTATTAAACAAATGCTTATTTACATTGTGGATAAAGTGTAAAGGCTAGTAAGGCCATATTCCCATACTGTACTGTAACACTGCAAAATATATATACACATATATAACCTAATATAGGCAACAGTTCTAAAAAAAGTCACCTTACATTTGTACAACATAATTGAGTCAGTATGAAAAGACAGCTTTGTTAGCACCAAGCCACTCCAATGGTTTTTATGAACTGTCTTGAGCCTTCTAGTTCCACAGGGAAGGACTGTTCAGCACAGTACTCCAACTACTGCGCAACCGAGGCCCTGCTTGCAGAACTGGAAGTCCCAAATAACACTCCACTGCACTACGGTATGCGAATTACTAAAGAGCAGGCCTAGGAGCATCCAGAGAGAAGTTCTGCACTGTTGTTAGGTGACCCTCCAGCAGAACAGTCACCGAGACATTTATCAGATTAAGTCTTTCACATCATCCTGTCTCGTTAGTGTCTTTCCTTTGGATTCACGATAGGAAATACAGATTTGCCAGCAGAATGGACATTACTCAAGCTAGGTGGTTTACAAGCCGGGTTAACCCTATGCTGCAAAGACCAAATAAGGAAGAGCTCCACTGCTAAAATTCCAAAGGAAAGAACTTTTTGCTTTATTCATCGCCTATGCCTACTGTGGCCAGGATGGTCTCGGTCATAGCGATGACTTGCTCGCTCATAGGAGCGTGAACGCTCATGCCTGTGATTTCTGTAGTAGTGACTCTTCTTCTTGTACTTCCCCGAATGGTCAGAGCGCTCCCGGGATCGGCTCCTGGAACGTGACGAACTCCTGCTGCGTGATTTCCGTGGTTTGTGTGTTGAGTATTTGTAGTCTTTTGATTTCTTGTAACTTCTCACCTTGGAACCTTTGTAGCTAGAACTGTGGTTGAACTGTCTTGGAGGAGAGTCACTGCGGCTCCTAGAGCGGCTGTGGGATTTGGAACCGCTTGATGTGGAGTAACTTTCACTTTTCCTATGGAAAGAGAAAAAGAACATGAGAGGAAGCATATGATTTTCTTAATATTAAATAGTACTACTCTACATTACTATTAGCGCCTAAATGTARCCACAATACATACATACACACACACTTTCAGTACCACACAGACAAATGCTTCTCACTTATCGAGCCGAGGTGTGCAAGCACAGTCTGAGAACGGGCACTTGACTCTATTCTGTTGTTCAGTATCCCATGAAAACTAATCTTGTGTCCCAGACTCGATCACATCCGGTTACTGTACAAATACTGATTTTTAGAAACTCAAACCCGTTTGGAGTATAGTAGTCATGTCTCAGTTTTATGTTTTTTTCCCTCACTACTTAGAAAACATGCGTGAATAGCTACCAGTAACTGCCAGATTCAAAGTGCTGCCAACAATAAGACAAAAGGTAAAACTACTTCTCCTGCTTCAGTTATAGTAATACTGTCACCAAAACATCCCAAGTTTGAAATTAATGTTCCTTTCTGTCCCTTTGATTACCCCTCCACGGGTAGCATGGTCATATGCTGAACTTCCAAGTCAAAGGCAGTACAGAAAGCAGATTTTRAAGATATATGTCATTAAATTCAGATAGTTACTAAAATGCAATTTTGAATTCAAATTTTACAAAGAATTTTAATCAGCAGATTTTAGCTTTGGTCTTTTCCACATACACATTAATACAAAGCCGAACTTCTATCAGCATACACCCAAACCCAGGGGGATACAGACTGYTGAATAAGAAGTCAAACTTGCATCGACTCAGGGGCAGGAGTCTCWACTACCCTCAACTACATACAAAACGGGATCATTTTGTATTTCATAAATTAAGGTTTTGCAGGAGCAACCGCCAACGAGACTGGAGTTAAGAGTTCATCTACTRCAGAAAATGCTTTATCTACTCCGGYACGGTTCAGTAAAAACATAAAGGTTGTAGCCACACACATCCAGCTGTAAACATAAAAACCCCAAAACAACAAACCAACCCTGCTGCTTGGTGGGCCATGTGTCACCAATAAGCAGGYCGACATTCAAAAATGTCCCAATTTGCTTACACTCCCCTTTCAGTCGATTTGGCACAGGTATGACAGGGTTAGACACCRCAGCTCCCTTGACCTGTGAGCCAGGACAGTACAACTCACAGCCGTAACGTTTCTGGATCTTTAACTAGCAGCACGTACTGCTGCGTTATTTCATAGCCTCTCTTGGTGAGAAACTACCAAAGCTCGTTCTGTGAAATTTTAGTCTGGGAGCTCCTCACAGCACGTCCTTCTTTTACAATAGTACATAACAGTATGTACCTGTGCTTAGGGGATGCGGATCTGGATGGAGATCTTGAATAACTTTGATCTCTACTTCCACTTCGACTTCTGCTTTCTCTTCCTTTCTGAACGCTGCAGGAGACAATAAACAGTAAGTTGTTTTGCTTGAAGCAGTAACAGGAAAAAATAAGCTTCTTCATTATGAAAGCCTTACCCRTTTACTGGGCTATTTGAACTCATTCTTTTTGCTCCCTCTGTTTTCCTTTTAGCATTCTTCATTGCCTGAACAGGTAGCGGTGAAGGTTTATTTCCTTTAACCTCCTTTGGAGACTCTAGAAAAACAAGCCTTTGTTACCTTATTTTGAAAGTATGGGTAGCGACTGAAAGAAGGTCTGAAGCCTCCCCTCGCCCCGTTTCATCATCGTTGCGATAATCAGTACTGTATACGTGTAGYTTGCATATATGTGCACCCACGCATGCGCACAAACACCCCCAAGTAGCAGCTCTGAAGGAGTTCACAGAACTCTGAAGGAGTTCCGAAGTTAATCGGAAACATTTCTGCCAAAATATTGAAGTAACACCAGGGAGTTAACTGCAATAGTAACACGTTGCTTTCGAAGCCACTTCAAGAAGGCAGAACAGCAACTTCCTTTTCTTGCCAATTATTCAGTATCTTTTTAAAGGTAATCTGAGGAGGAAGATGGTAAATGTTATCTTCTAGGCAAGATATGCACCAGACTGGAAACTTCAGACCAAGTATGCAGGAAAATATTCCCCACCTGTCACCCAAAAATACTACTCCTGCCAGAGTTCCTAATCATACCTAYGCTTTAATATTGCTTTAGCATAACATGCTGATTGCAAGTATTTGTTCGAGTTTATTGCAAARCCACATAAAAGCAAGTCCCTGTACTATATAAACTAGCCTTAGACTAATTTGATTTTAGCCTTCTGTTTCAAGAAATTACAAAGTTACAACGCTACTCAAACTCTGCCATTTGAATAGTTGCTAGAAGCCAGCCTAAAAAAAAAAAAACCAAACCACAAACAAAACCCAAACCACACTGTATATGCAACCCGAAAAAGTAAATATACATTTAAAATGAGAAAGAGTTATTAAAAACAAGTTATCCACTACTTACCATTTTTCGGTATAGGGGAAAATCCTGATGTGTTATCCAAACTTGGGGCTCCCTCAGGAACTAGACCTTTAGCTTGTGCTTTTGCCTCTTCGATAGCTAATTTCTTCTTTTCTACTTTACTTTCCAGATCAGATAAATCAACCTGTGAACACAGGAGCGCTGCTTGTGACAAAACGTAGTAAACTAGACTTTCTGCTTACTCACTTACAGGGCGGGGAGAGGGGGGAATCTAAAGAGACCCAGACACCGTGACTACAATCCTGTTCACTTAACGTACCAGGCYTGCAGCTAGTTTCAAATGGAATAAGGTTTTCCAACTCATGTTCTAACCGGCAGCCTTTAAGGAAGACTCACAATATGAAAAAGAAGCAAACCTTTTTCCGAGTATAGAGTTGCAAAATTTTTAAGCAGATTTCTTGGATTTCTTCCTCTGTTGCTCCAAAGAGTAAAAACCAGTGTGGACGATTAGGAAGTGGAATCTGAAAGGGAGGGGAAGACATGCTCAGTTTTCTGCTTCTATTAAAAGACCTAACAAACTTGAAATTAATGGAACTGTGTGCTCACCTCCAGCGTCCTAGCTGCGAGGTAAATACATGCACAGGCAATGCTTTCTGGCTGGAATCTTACAAAGACATCTGTTCTCAGGCTATCATTCATGTAATTCCTGAAAGACAGGATATCAGCAAAGTTGCATRGCACTGCAAAGTTGCTTGGTGTTTTTTGGGGTTTTGTTTTGTTTTTATTTCTACAAGAACTATTTCTCTCTGCATTCAGTTACTAGACTTCAACATTATACTCCTGTAAATCTGAAGAAAAGTTGAATGATTTTACTAAAAATAAAATAAAAAAATCCCTCAAGGGGAGGGATGTGTGACAGAAATTAAGTTTGACTGACTGGCTGCTGAAAATTCAGTTGTGAAAAGAGAACCAATTTTAACTTTACTTTTCCTTCTGGATCTCTACTGGCCTGCTCTCATGCAATAGACAAGTTATTTTCATCAAGACAACACACAGTATAATCTGAAGTTATAGACTTTTCGGTTCACATGTTTCTCTGCAATAGGGCTGAACCAGATGGTTTGCTGAAAGCTGCAGCTCCTGCAGTAGTTCTCCCATGAAAATGCAGTCCACTTCAGCACGCATCAACTTCCACTGGAGATTTAAGGGGTCCCTCTTCCTTCAGAAGCATTATTTTCCATCCAGAACAGAATTCTTTTTGATGCAAAAAGCAGCCATAGAAGAAATCAGGGTGTTTGGGAACATCAATTCAGGAGAATAGTCAGTATTCAGGCAGATCTCCTCTTTGGCACATGAAATATGGTTTCCAAATTGTCCCATTTCAGTAAGGTTGCTTAAAATGAATATTCACAGAATGAGAAAACTGTAAAATATTGCATATATTCCAGTCAGTACACTTAAGCATTATTCTTCTAAATCTTAAATACACAAAGTAACTTCCTCTGAATCTGTCAGCTGATGTGCTTAAAACGATCTAGATTTTTGAGCACTTACGTCAAGCAAAGTATCAAATGGGGAAAAGCTAAAACCAGACACAATAGAAAGTCCTCAAAATAATACGCTTCCTGAAAGTAGTACTTAACCATGTGGGTACCCAGTATACAAGGATTCACTAACCCCCARGACATCCAAACCAGAGACCACAGTCCAAACACTTGTAACCAGTTTACACAGGACAGACAAAAGGAACTTGAATCCCAAGAATATCAAACTCCCACCTGCCCCAGTTGTCTTACATTCTTGTTTATACGAAGAGCAACTGCTACCCCAGAGAAGCAATGCTAAACATCAGCTCATCTTTCTGGGAGAAAGGAACTTCAAAATCTACTTTTCTTGTCCCACTACAAAGAGAGCACAAACCTTTTGGCAAAAGAAGCGATAAAGAAAAGTGGTACTTCAAACATCTGGAAGTCATACGGCCTTTTTCTTATTTGCCAAATTGAAAAACATGCCTGCTTCCAAGTTTGGCCTCTGCATATTTTCCCTGTGGGCTCAGAATCAGACACATGAGGAAATGAATCCTTGTCACAATATTTTAAGAAAAAGGTAGTAATGTAAAAACGCACATTTCAAAAAAACAATTATACTGGATATCCACCATTTTTTTTCAGGTACTGGAAGCAACAAGCATCAGTACACAATTTTACATTATTTTAACATCTGAACCATTTCTCAATTGGGCTAATTCCGTCCCTCCTCCTCACCTACCCCTCCTTTCATAGCAAGCAGAARACTGGTAATGAGTAGTCCATAACTCAGGTTCGAGTACTTCATGCAATGGTACTGGGAAATCTGGTAGTAGGAAGTTTCTCTAAGTCCTAAGTATTACATTTGACCCAAGCTTCACACATCTACTCAAATGTTTTCTAACTAGTTTACAAATGGAGACTAGATTTCAGTTTTTGTTAATTCATCCCTTTAAGACTTAAATCCCACCTTAATTTGCTTTAAGAATACATCATTTTAACAGTTATAGAAATATAACATTAAAAATCTTTTAGAACTTCAACAATCAGGTTATAAAATATACAAGTCAAAATGCACAATAAAAATAAAAAGTCAAAAAGTATAAGCACAAGAAGCAGTTGGCCAGTTACTATACTATCATGTATATACCACCTGTCTAGAGTCAGCCTTCTCTTTGGAGAGCCTGCTTTGGTTTGACTGAAGACGGCAGCTATCCCTGCACCATAGCGCTTGGGCAGCAGAGGAGAAGTCTTAGTCACTTACCCTCAGAGGCTACCCTTTGATTAAAAGAGTACAGAAAAGAAAAGTCAAAACTGGTTCTCTACACACAGGTCACAGTACCAGACAGTTCAGTCAGCAGAAATATGATCTTTGGATTCACTAAGGGTTTTTAAACCACAGTATTGTTGAAAAGCATTACTGTTTAAAAGCATTATCTATTTGTTAAGTTTAAGACCTGGAATTTTACATAAGCTTCCCATCCCCAAGCAAATGTTTACTGTAATGAGAGCAACAAGGCAGAGGACATTCCTTGGCAAACATGAAAACATTGAGTTTACCCACTCTCAGAAGCTGACATCTTGCATTATCCATATAGATAAAAGAAATTTATCTGTGCCGACTTTTTGATACACATGTAATCAAGCTCAAGCCCTGGGAAAAGCCATTCCCAGCACTGGTAACAGACTTTAACTACACATAATTTTCTCCAAAGAACAAAAAACAAGAAAACCCTGTAACCCACTCAACATTTTCCCTTCAGCTGAAAAGTGAAAGCAGAGAGGAGGGAAGTGAGAAGTCAGGGTGGAAAGCTACCTTACCATTAAAACAGTGCCTCTAACTTAAGAGGCCGATCAACATTTGGGTAGTAGTTTGGGGCACGCCAAGAAACACCGGAGCTGTCTGGTGTGGCCCACAATCATTTCTGAGCAATGTTGCCCAGAGTGCCTCAAGTGACATATTTCTGCTACTGCCCCTGCTGGTCTCTTAAAACAAAGAAAATCAACTTACCATGAAGTCTGGACCAGGTGTTGGTTACGTTCACATTCTAATACCTGAAGGTACATAACGATTATCTGGAAGATATGGGTTATTGAGTTATTAACAAGAATCTTGAGAGCCACCTATTTATTTCAGAGGGACTTCCATGAGGCATGTGTTATTCTCTCTCAAGTTCTAAAACACTCCACATGAGAGTGTTTGCAACGTCCCCAGTGTTTACCCACACAGTTTCTGCTCTCCAATGCAAAAGCTTGCATGAGTTGACACTCAAGCAGATCTGACCTTCCTAGCTCTCCGTCTTCTGAGCAAAGTCATGCTATTCATCTAGATGTCTTGTCTTCAACTGTTTTCAAGCTAGGTATGTTCTCCYATACAATTCACGATTCCTTTTTAGCTGTAACTTGGGAGAAAATATTGCTAGCTGCAATAAGCAGTAACAGAAGTATAACGGTGTTTGCAGAGAACAGATCTAACATGTTGTGTGTCACTGGTTTATTCCRTTCTAGTTTTTTTTCTTAGGTTTGAAAGGAAAACAAGGATGCAGATAAAAATAGTAAAAATTCATACCAATTAACAAACAAGTACAATTGTCCTCTGGGGTACTGATAACATGAGTGAATTCTGGAAGTCAAGAAGGCTTAAAAAGACCTTAAAACAGCAGTAGTTTAGAGGAAGAAAGAGCAAGATCCCAAGTTCTGCTGGCACAGAAGTAGGAGGTCCTTTTACCACAGTTAGCTACTTAAGGCACAATGCTAATGGTACTAAAGCACCAACTTAAACATTTGCAGTAGTTACATCCTCCAAGTATCATCCTAGTGTGACACGTGATACTTAAATATTGAGAATTGTCTCATTTCTAGTCAAGCCCTTCACACACGACTGTACTTTTTAGAACATAAGAAACACTGCTAACTAGCTCATACGGGTTTAATAACCTCAGCATGTTTCCATGACACACRGTGTTTCTGATAATAGGATATCACAACCCTAGGTCTCCAAATTCCTTTCTGCTTAAGAATCTATGYTTAGTTGATGTTTTCTAACACCAAAGCTACCTACTTATTTAATTTGACTTCAAGGAATACTTAGCATCTGCATCCACCTCCAGTCGTCATTCAGCAGTGATACAAGACCAACTAGTAAGAATCTCTTAAATGAGAAAGAAGACATCGGGMTCGGAAGAAGCTAGCTTTACTGAATTAACTAGCATTACGATGTACAAACCATACAGCTTCCATGCAGTTAAGAAGTCTACTCAAAGCATTTATAGCATATGGAACACCGATTATAAAGTTAACTTATACAGTACAAACCTTATGAGGGTGCTTTACATGAACACAAAATCCCAACTCCTTTAACACTCTTCTTTCTGCCTTAATAATTTGATTCTTCAAGTTCACATATTCTTGATCCAGTATTAGAGGCACRGGTTTTCTGCAAGACAATTTCAAATTCTGAAGATGATAATCTTAACCCCAGAGAATACTCATGTGCAGGTTAAACTGTGTTCGTGTAAAAATAAGAGACATCACTATTTGTAACACCAAAAATATTTACTTAATAAAATGGGTCAACTCACTTTTCTCCCTCGTGAGATCTCTTCAAGATGTTCCCTGATTTACGRAACAGGGAATGATACTATCATCGGCCCGTGAAGTTTAATAATTAAAATACAACACAAATACTACAAATTATTTCAAAGTCTAAGCTTACTTTTTTTCCCGTAGATGTCTAAGGCGATGGAACACGTTAATTACATCCCTTATGCGTCTTGGTGCTTCTTCAATTTTGGATGCCAGATGAACACAGGCCATTGACACATGCTGAAATATAAGTATTGCAAGATACTGATGTTTTGCTCAAATCAGGAACTGATCGCCTCCAACAGCTTAAGGAGGGATAACAAGAGAAAATGGTGGTGAAATAAGGAAATACTAAAAATTTGACAAAATCAGTCTATGTAGCTTTGTAAAATCATGTTGATCAATATGTAAAATCTACAGGCTAGTTACCAACACCAATCACATCTAAGTTGATAACTTGCCAAAACAGATCAAAGATTAAATAACATTTGTAGCCATATACATATTTTAATACTTTCTTACCTCCATGGAATGCTTCACAAAAGACTTGGTATAAAAAAAACGTTGAAATAGCACCTGTCCTGTAGCCATAGCCACCTAAAAAGGAAGAAACCACAACAGGTATTAACAAAACCACTACCAGTTCCAGAAAGAAATTACCTAGAATGATTTCAACAGATTTAAGACCCAGAAAACTAGCTAAGCTGTATTTAAGTATGGGAGTAAGTTCAGTGGTATCTAAAGAAAACTAGCACTCCTACCTCAGTAACAAATCAAATTGCCCAAAATGTTATCAACATCACAAACACTGCCCGTAAGTCAAATACATATGTTAAATCGCAAACTTCTATTATGAAGTAAGAAAACATGCTCCAAATTAAATTAAAAAAAAAACCAAACAAACAAAAAAACCACAAAACAACCTAAACACTACAACCCAGTAAAACTGAAAAGTTATGACAGTACGCCAGAAAAACTCTACATTTTTTTTGCGTGGAAGGAGGGCGAGAATCTAATCATATTATGATTTGCATATACTCATAACACAATTTAAGCAGCTGAGACTCGGTAGCTAGAAGATGCCGGGCAAKTTTTACACTCGGAGAGCAACGAGACTGTTTGCGATCGGAGTTCGCCAGGAAACAAAACCCTTCCGAGGTCAGTACGATTTAAATGAGCCTAAGAAAGTCTTAAGACTCCGCAAGCCCCGATCTTAAAAAAGCAGGGCGGCAGCCCCCGCCCTGCCCGGCCGGGGGAGGCGGCGGGGGCGGCGCAGGAAGGCGGTTACATCACCCGCTTCCTGCTCCCAGCCGGGCGGGGAAGGCCGCAGGCCCCGCGGCCCAAACCCCAGCCAAAAGGGGCAGCTCCCCCAGCCCTCTCCGCATCTCTTTAACTGCGGATGGCGGCCGAGCGAGCGAGCGGCGGCTCCGCCGGGGGCCGCCCCGGCGCCAACGGGCCGAGGCCTAGCGAACAGAGCTCTCCCCTACCCGGGAGCAAAGACGCCCGACCCCGCGCCCGCCCCGCCCCGCCGCGGCCTTCTTCCCCGGCCAGAGGCCTCCCCACCCCGCCCGGCCAGGCCAGGCCGCGGCCCAGCCCCACCTGCGGGAGACGAAGCAGGATACCGGCCGCCTGGATGAGTTCGCAGCCGGTGACCCGTAGCTCGGTCTCGGTGTCGGGGTCGAGGCCGCTGCTCATGGACGGGGTGAAGCGCAGCGTGTGCTCGGGCAACAGGCAGTTCTCCAGCGTGATCAGCACCCCCGAGTACAGGCGGTCGCCGATCAGCACCGCCCCAGGGCCCGCCGCCGGCGTACCGCTCCCCGCCGGGGCGGATCCCACCACCGGAGCGCCGGCAGCCTGAGGCCCCGCCGGGCCGCTACCTCCCACCGCCACCACAGCCGCCGCGCTGCCCGACCCCGCCGCCATTTTGTGGTGGTGCCGCCGCCTCGCCCGGCTCAGCTCTTCCTCCCCGCCGGGCGGCGCCTCTGCCCCCCCTCTTCTCCACCTCCGGTCGYCGCCTATTGGTGGGACGCGGCGAAGCGGCGATCACCCATTGGCCCGACCGCCGCGACGTCTGACGCTCGCCCCGGGCTGAAGGGAGCGGCGTGACGCACCGGTTGGGAATTTGAACAGGGCGGAGGGGGGGCGGGACTTCCGGCGCGCGCCCACCGCCCTCAAGTAGCGCGGCGGCCGGCCCGGGCCCAGCCGGGGCCGGAGCCCCCAAACCGACCCCAGGCGCTCCCAAAGCCCGGCGGCTGCTGGGGGCCGTCCTGCGGGCGCGGAGATTCCCCCGCGCAGCGCCAGGATCATGGAATCATTAAGGTTGGAAAGGACCTCTAAGATGATCAAGCCCAACTGTTGACCCAACACCACCATGCCCCCTAAACCGTGTCCCAAAGCCCCACATCCACACGTCTTTTAAATACCTCCAGGGATGGTGACTCCACCACTTCCCTGGGCAGCCTGTTCCAAGGCTTGACAGCCCTTTTGGTGAAGAAATTTTTCCTAATATCCAATCTAAACCTCCCCTGGCRCAACTTGAGGCCATTTCCTCTTGTCCTATCGCTTGTCACTTGGGAGAAGAGACCAACACCCGCCTCGCTACAGCCTCCTTTCAGGTAGTTGTAGAGAGCGATAAGGTCTCCCCTCAGCCTCCTCTTCTCCAGGCTAAACACCCCCAGCTCCCTCATAAGACCTGTGCTCCAGACCCTCCACCAGCTTCGTCACCCTTCTAAGTCACCACTCAAACTGTTTTTCCCGTAGCAGTTACCAAAAAAAATATCTTTATTAAGTCCTTAAGGGAACAGAAAGCRTAYGTGYGCTGTACGTGTCGTCGACACTGGAACTTCTACAGGCCTGACTCACTGCTGGCTTTGAACCGTGGTTTCTAACTCAACACGTTTCAGTTATAACAATACAGGGGGAAAAAGTCACCAAGGCGCCAGCTGCACACCCGGACCCACCCCTTCCTCCTTCTGGAACCATCCGTAGAGGATCTTGTTTCACAGCTACGATCTTAGCAGCAGTCAGCGAGCGAGTTTACTTTGCAATACRAATTCCTGTTTATAACACCTATCTGCGGACTCTCCTAGTATCAGTAGTGGTGTACAATCCGTGAAAAGATCCCCTCTGGTTCTTTTCCATCTCCCAGGGCAGCAAGGAAGCCTTCTTGTCTCCTCCTCTGGGCTAAGGCAGCGAGGGACTTGAACGTCTTTGGCTCATAAATAGCCAAATCAGCAATCATCTTCCTATTCAGCTCCACCTGGGACTAAATGCAAGAAAATTTGTTGGTTAAGTACTGTAATTTTTAGGAACAACACTGCAATGCTTCATGACTACGTGAGGTCTTAAGGCAAATTACCTTTTTTCTACACTGTACAGTTTTGGAACTATTAGTCAGAGAACTGTCAGACATGACTACTCAGCCATGGATATCTCATTAAGCCACTGTGTAAGATTTGTTTACTGACATTCTCAAAGTCCTTCTGATAGAAACCAAGAACTGAAGAAGAATCTCTTATTTCATGGGAGGCCACATGTTACAGGTTAATCCATGGCATTTGTTTCAGTTCTTAGACATATTCAAGTTTACTTGCTGTGCTAGAAGCTGCCTGCTATCTCAAAATGTGTCCTGGAGTAGAGAAAGACAGACTGCAGGATCAAATACTCTAAAGCTAGATATTTCAGAGTTAACTGCATATTCTAAGAGGGAGGTATTATATAAAACAGTTTGCTGCTTTTGGATTTTTTAACAGAGAACCTTAYAAAAATATACTGCTCTGAGACAAGAATCAAAGGGACAGGCATCTTGAGGGGGAAAAGAAAAAAGAAAAAAAGAAAAATGAGTTTGCTTTTAGGCAGTGCTCGATTCTTTTRTTTACAGTATCACAGGAGTAACCAGGAGCACAAGTGTATAAATTTCAGATTAAATTATTACTTTATAAATTATTACTTTACAGGAAACATGTCAGAAAACCTAGAAAGTTATCTATTTATTTGAAACACAGATAAAATGTTTTGAAATATGCTATAAACTCATATGTAGTTCCACTTTAAGAAGCAGAAACACTACCTTTTTGTTATGATCACAGCCAAGAGAAACAAGTTTTAATTCTACAGTTCCAGTATCAACAAATTAAAACCAGTTCCCCAGCACGTTTAAGAACACGGGACAATGGCACCAACTCTCTGCATTGTCCATGCTCACTGAAACACAAAGGTAGTAGTGAAGGGAGTAGGGATTTCTTAGGGTTGTTTTTGCTAATCCAAGCTTTGTATTTTTAAATTTCTCAAAGTAAAAGGAAAGGCAGCCGTCACTTAATGCCCGCAGTAGCAACACGTGTAAAAGCATTTTACAAGCCTCGTTCCCAAGATGCGCAGTAAAAGTTTTSAGGACAGAACAAGGTGTAGAGCAACAATGTTCACCAGGATAAAAGGGGATTATGCATACAAGGAAGAGAAACAGGTTTTAGGGCAGAACTTAGTTCCTGAAGTGAACGAAACTCCCTTCATAAGCAGAAGGCCTTTCATCACTAGAACTAGGAAGCAGGACAGTGTTGGCAGAAGTTCAGTCTGACAGAAGGAGCTTTTCAATCCCTCCACCATGCCCTGCTCAGGCTCCAGTTTGGAAGTCCCCACCATTATTCTTCAAAGATTGGCAAGTGGAGGCTGCAGCTTCAATTCCTTGCAGTTGCATTCTTAGACAGTAACCAGCAACCCTTTTATATATTTTGTCTACATCTACTTGAAAAAATTCAGAGTTTTAAGAAATTAATTTGCCTGGCACTTCAGAAGACCTCTGTCAGACATTTTTTCCAATTTGTTGTTTCAAATTAATTATTCTTCAAGCACCATCCTTACCTTAAGCAGATTGCTTATGAAAGCTGGGTATTTCAAACCATGTTCAAGAGAAGCTGCTTCAATCCTAGTGATCCAGAGCTAGAAGTGTAAAAATTAACATCTTGGATGATAAAATACTTTAAAAGGAAACTTTTTGTCATGCTGATCTGCTCACACTTAGTAAATATAACATTTTCAGACCTACAGTCTTCTCAGTGCAACATATACATGTAGGAACTTCAGAATGTGAGCTGTTTCAGACCACAGAGGGACTATGCTTACTTTAAACTCGTATTTTTCACCCACTGGTAAAACATTTTGAGAGAACCCCCGAGTAAGGAAAATGGCTATTTCAGTTCTGCCCTTCTCCCATTTTAATGTTTACATCTAACATTTTGCTCTTTACCGCTCTTAGGAATCTCTTCTTCTCTCTTCTGGCCTTTGTAGACTTCACAAAAGCTCTCCGAACACTGCGTACAGCCAGCTTATAGCAGCGGTTCTTCCTTCCACGAAAATGCTGAAATGAAAATAAGATGTTCTTGTTCAGTTATCTTTAATGCTGTTAAACCCTTCAGTAACACTAATATATGCTCATTTGCATTTCACAACTCTTCATAACAAGGATCACAAAATACTTCACAAACATCAGCTCAGCCTTTAGTTGTCATATACTGAAAATATTTTTTCCTTGTTTTATAGCATGGTAAACCGAAGTTGAAAACTTGGAGCAGGCTGAAAAATTTCAGTCCAGCAAGAGGAGGCCAAAACCAGACCTCGTTTTAGGCTGTGGTTCCAGTGGGAAGGCAACCACAAAATCATCTTCAGTGCTTTCAGCCAACCCCTAAACTCACGCATTTATTCTCATTCCTGAGCTGCCCTCTCAGTTTTGTCAGAACATGGGACAGGAGCTTCTGATATGTCAAAAACATTGCAGTTGCCTGAACAGAAAGTGTAATGAAAGAAGTTTATTGAAGCTACCACTGACATCCATCTAACGTGAAGTAGGGGGAAGCAGCCAGTGCTGCACAGATAGAAAAAAATAACCACTACTGGTACTGTGGGCAGCTTGGGCACTACAGGACCAAGACACTGTCACTTACTTCAACATTTACCATCTCAATACTACAGCAAGATGTACTACCTCCCAGGATACTAACAGTCTGCCCTTGAAAAAGGTCCTTCCCGAGCATAGGTACGATAGCTTGAACTTCAGTTGAAATCATGTTGTGAAGCAGTTTCTTTCACCTTTTAAAATGCATTTGAAGAGCAAGGTTAAAATCTTATTTTTTCTTCTGCTCCTTTGCCCAGTTAAAAAAACCCAAACAACAAAAAGCACAACCAACACCAGCCTACAGCATGCTGTATTTACAGACTGCTCTTCCCGTAGTGCTTGTATTTCTTCCGCCACAGAGTTCTCACTTTTATTCMTACCCACCCACATGCACACACGGCACAAACACCAGTTTATGGCCTCCAGCTTTCACCCAACACAGCCCCATTTACACAGAGAGAAAACGCTAAACTGACGTCCGCCGGCTCCACGAGGTTTCTAGGAACAAGCCCCACTATAGTGCCCGCCGCCTGACTTCCCTCTGCTGGGGAAGGACTTGCGGACACCCGCACAAGACGACAACCCGCTCGCTCCCTCAGGACGGGGCGGCTCCGGGAGGCGAGAGGCGGGAAGCGGGAGGCGGGAAGAGGCGGGAAGCGGCGGGCACACTCACCCGCGCATACTTGAGCACCTCCTGCACCCTCCAGAAGCGGTCGGTCAGGCGGCTGCGGAGCCAACGCGGTACGCTCAGCAGCACCATCTCCGGTTCCTCGGCAGCGCGGAGCCCTCCGCCTTCCGGGGCGGGGACAAGGGGGCCCGGCCCCGGCCCTTCCGCCGGCTTCCTTGCGCCGCCGGGGCTACCTTCATAGCGGCGCCCGCCCGCCTTGATTTGGATGCTTTCAGTGACACAGCGTGCTGTGGTGTTTCTGCCACCTGGTGAACAGCCTGGTGAAAGCCCTGTCAAATTACTGCAGACRCGATTAATTATCTGCCCGTTGGGTGCGGCCACGTCCAGCCCACCAAAGTGAGCCGGCTCTGCACCTCGCTGGAGGAGCAGCTCCACCACGAAGCCGTTGGTCGCTGCGCAATGTAATGGGGTTGCRGTCAGGGAACCGTTGGCGAAACTCCCTGAAGAGGAAGGGACGGAGCTGCTTGGARGTGTCCGTTCCACGCGGGTTGGAGAAGGGGTGCGGAGCAGGCTTTGCAGCACTTGCCCCCGCTGATGGGATGCACTCACTCCCTCTCTGTCACATAAAGGTGTCCAGCCATGTTCATCCACGTGGGAAGACCCGAAATGAAGCCTTCAATTCGTCGRTGCCAGGAACACTGAAGGGAGCGAGGAAAGGAAGTCGGGTGAAGAGAAGTGGGGTGAAATTTAACAGTGAGGTGCTTAGTGCTCACCTGCTGTTGTCCCCTGTTGAAGTAGCTGTTTCGTATGGGGGACACTGCTATTCCACAGAGCCAGCTGGAGCCGATCCCTCTGTCTCACTGTTATTCACATAGTCTTTACATCATTTTTTCCCTTAGAGCTTCCTCAAAAATTCTTATCCTTATATCACTTCTCAGTGCTTTCCATAATTTTCTTTTCCTGTCTCCCATCAGCAATCCCCACCGCAACCCGTTTCCATGTGTCTTCTCAGATAGGCCTGTTAATCCTTTAGAGCTTCCTCTCTTTTCCATGGTTCTGCTCTACTTATTCCTAGATAATCTCTGCCATTATTTCTTTCCRCACAAATCCTTATCTTTGTGTCACTCCTCAGAGCTTCCTGTAATTGCCTTTGCCCTTTTCTCCCTTCAGCATTTCCCATAAAAAAACCTGGTTCCCCCTCTCCCCTCAGAATTTCCTGACAAAATATTTCTGCATCACTCCCCTCAACAATTCCCATCAAAACCTGCCACCATCCCTCCCCTTAGAGATTCCCTCCAATTTGACCCTGTGTCTCCCCTCAGCAATTCCTGCCAAAACCACTTTCCCATGCCTCACCTCAGCAATTTCCTACAAAAYCTAGCGCTGTTCCTCCCTCAGAGCTTTCCCCAAACCCCATTCCTCACAGCTCTGCTCAGGATGTCCCACCTGCTCCCTGACRCCCCACCGCTTCCTCACAAATCTTTAATTTTGGTCACCCCTCAGAGCTTCCCGTAATTTTCCTTCCGTCTCTCCCCTCTCAGCAATTCTGAGGAAAAACCACTTCATCCTCTCTTCCCTCAGAGATTCCCACCAAATCCTCTCCCCCTCGCTCCCCTCACCAAATCCCGTCCCAGGTATCTCCTCAATGCCTCTTGCCAACTCCCGTCCCCTCAGAGCTACCTGACCCGTCCCAGACCGACGGCTGCAGCGAAGCCTCAAGCCCTCTGCGCAGGCGTGCTTTTTGTTCAGGAAGCCCTAGTTTGRGAGTTAGAGTTCATATAAATCAGTGTTTTTAAGGCATTTGTTGAATGCTGAGGAGTGTTTTGGAGAGTACACTTATATAATATGTTATCAAACCGTTCTGTTTGGTTTATTAATAAAGAMTGCCTCTGCAACTTGTCTGTAGACCATTGCCTGTTCATTATCGTTTATATTTTTCATTAAAAGCAGTACATTTTTCTATGGTTTAATTTCTCAAAGTCAAACTTTACGATTTGTTCATAATAGTTCAGCTTTATGTTGTGGAGTTTGGAATTTTATATTTTCAAAGGCTTCTACTTTTTTTTCCCCCATTTCTCTGCTCCCTTGAAGTTTCAAGTATTCTTCTGAGTTGAGATATTTTTAACTCCTAAAGTAAGGCTTCAAATCTCTCTGTTACATATTTGCAGAAAGCAGATGTGGAAATGACCATGTAAGCTACCCCTTTACACCTTCCAACCCTCATCTCTAACTCTTATGCCCGTACCACTGAAGTTTCACAGCCTGGAAAATTTCTCAGTCTAAGCTGTGCCTGTATTTTTTGGTTGATATTCACCTCAGCAGTTGTATAGGACTGTGGATCTAGAGGATTTAGTGGATACTCAGGGATAAAGTGCAATAGTATTTCTTTGGTAGTGCTTGATTGCTCCTGGTAATGACCACAGACTTTAGAACGAGGTATACAGGCTCTGAAAACATTGTCTTTGTTTTCTGCCTGTAGCATGATGCCAAATGCATTTTACCAAGAGGCTGAATGAATTATGGTCACTGCTAATATTTTCTTGTGGGTAACAGGATAATGCCTTTTCTCCTATTCTATTCTTCTATACCAAACTCCTTTCAGAAATGCTGTCAGCCTTCCATTCTACAGTAAGAATCCACAGGTCTACTGCTTTCAGTTGTTTTTTATTGGTTTGGTTTTTTATTTGTTTGTTATTTTATTTGTTGGCTAAGCATTTCTCCAGTCAAAGATAATGATAGATTCAGTCCGTCCCTGACTTGGGTGTCAGCTGCTGAGAGCTTTCAAAGGTAAACRCAACTGCAACAGACCAAATGATACTCGGCAAGAACTGTAGTCAAAGAAAGGTTATTGTGATATTCCTGTTAAACTGCAGACATAGTGGTAACCAGTGACCTGTCCCTGCAGTCTAAAACACTGTTACGTGACAACCTGCTGTTAGTATGCAAAGGCTCAACCTTTAACTCTTTACACATGGCGGGGAATTAAGTTTGCTCGGTGAAGTGCTTTCAGTGACATAGTAACCCATGTGTCGGTAGAGACACGAGGAGGGATCAGCTTTGCCATTTTGCGTTGTCGTTTGTCCTGCGGGGTACTGGAGCCGTTTATGAAGTTAGGGGAACGCCGGGCCTCATTTGCAGTGGCTGCTCAGTACCCATCGCTGCACGACTGGGCTACATTGCTAGCAGTGCTCAAACTAGCAATGCTAAAGCGGCATGAAAAGTTTTTGTGTTGTTTTCGGTGACTGGAAAAATTCCATACTGGGTAGCATGTCTTACAGTGTAAGAGATTGAGAGGTGTAAAATGAAAATGTATGAACTGTAACAAACCACAAGATGGTGCTGTCATTATAGACAGTGGAAAAAATATTTCTTGGCAAGAAGGGTCTCTGCCGTCAGAGAAGAGAACTAATGAATTTGTCTGATCATCTTTAATCATTACCAGTTTCAGCATCTCAAAGCAATGATGCTCCTGTTAGAAATTGCTCCGTTGCTTGCACCATCATCAAGACATCTTTCCCACTTATGGGCAGGTACTTGTTAAGGATGTGGAAATTTCACAGAATTAGAGGCTTGGGGAATCTTTCTTACTATCACTGGGGYTTGTTTGACACGAAGTTCGCTTGGTTATTAGAAGAATCATTAGAATGTGTGCTTTTTTCCCAAAGGAAAATAAATTMATAGAATGCAATTTTCAGACCTCCCACAGGTTAAAACGTGTTATTATAGCAAAAGAACTTTGAAAAGTTTCACTGGATTTAGCAAAGCTTTYTAGAATTTATGGCACTTTTATGACTACTTAAGCAGCTTTGGTTTTTACCACACCACCGTGCCTTTGCCAACAGATGGTAAAACCCCTTTGTGTTTACAAAGGAGTAAAATTGGCACAAGGACAATCACTATGGTGATGGGGTGTAGCTTGTTAGAACAGCTACTTATTTAAGCTCCTCTGGTGCTTGTCGGAGCCATTTCTGGCTCCTACACCTGTTCTGCAGCGAGCTCCAGAGTCCCAAAAGGCAAAAGAACCAGGGGCTTGGCGTGGGGGAAGGTGGCAGCATGGAGTGAGAGACCTGCTCTAGGACTGTGGAGAGGAGATAGGATGCAAGCAGAAGTGCTTTTGACATCAATTTTAAATGTTTGGATTGGTTAGTACACCTTTCAAAAATATTTCAATGCTTGACATTCAAAAATGAAAAAGTAGAGGAACATCTTCATATTTRGGAGACAACTGTCTCCCAAATTGTTTTTTGTTTACAATRTTTTTTTGTTACAATGTTTTTATTGTTTTTTGATTACAATGCAGAGCTGCGGTAAATGAATTTATAATCAGTTTAAAGAAGTAATTTTCAGGTATATTTTTCAGTTTGAAAAACAAGGAAAACCATTATTCCCTGTGATGAGAGCGTGCAGTACACTGTGGTACCCAAGATATTCTTTAGCCTTCCAGCTAGGTGGGGTAACCAAACACAAGAATAATCTTGCAATGGAAGGAAATAGGATTCCTCAGGGCAGTATTCCACAGTGAAATTCAATTTATGCCATGGCTCCTTCAACCCCTTCTGCTCAGTTCTGTGCTTCTGGTTTCACTTCTCTCCGGTGAGGCAGGCTCAGGTGGCCCAGGACTCCCCTCGTGGCTGGGGAACTGGTGGGCTGGCTGTGGACAAAGAGCTTCAGTGCTTTGGTCAGTCCAGTACCACAAACTCTTGGTGCCTGCTGCCCAAAGGAGAGTAATTGCTTTCTGGATTTCACACTTCTTTTCCCTACCCTGCTCCTTCAAGGGCAGCTGAGTTCAATACAGACAGATGTTGACTTTAATCTGTGCTACAAATTAATGTTTTCTCTTATTTACCAGTATATTCCTTCTGGAACAAATCTGGCAGTGCTGTCAGTCTGAGAGTTTATTTTTAATCTTCTTCCCCTCACTTGGCACATCAGGGTTTTTTTTTTCTTCACTGTGAGAGAACTCGACAGAAAGAATAAATAATAACAAACAAAACAGATTAATTAAATTCAGTGTCACCTTCAGTGCTAGAGCTAGAGGAAATAAAATTACTTCAGAGAAATCTAATTTAAGTCATTAGCACCAGTCCCTGGTGAGGAACAGTGCAGCTTCCCTCTGCTTTGGGTGGAGAATGGGTCTCTCTACCTCCTTCCCCTATTGCTCCCTGGGGGCAAGAGGCTTTTTTCTCCGGCCAGGAAATACCGAACAAGGATACCCAGTTCAGCCAAACCCATTTATCCAGTTGGGATGAATGTCAGGGGAAACTAATAGCCATCACTCAAAACAGAGGCAAATAGAGGGCATGAGAGGCAAAGCAATTTTCTTTGCTACTGTCTGAGTATTGTTTCTATTCAGACAGAGATTCCAAAGAAAATGTGCTTCAGGGAAGAAGTGAGGAAGACACAGCTGGAGAAGGCCCTGAGAACAGGCCTTCCAGWGAGTCCTTTTGGGCCGAATACTTGCTAGAAAGGGACTATCTGCCTGTGCAAAAAAAAACCCCTTCCTGTTATTTGTTCCCTGTCATATTTAAGAAAAGTTACTCTTGTGCCACTTGGTAAATAAACAGGATTATATTGGAAATACTGGCTCCCACTTTTATTTTATCCTTCCCGAAACATCACGAAGAAGCTAGGATTTTGCATAGATAATAAACCTTCCATCATCATTGCCACGGTTAGGTCTGAAAAGCTCTTTCACAGCTCAAAGCAGGATGGTAGGAGAGCTGCAGCTCAAAAACTGAGAGTCTGAAGAATGAAGTGTGTACGCGTGGATGTGAACGCCCTTGAYTGACATACACAATTACCTCCACAGCAAAGCCATTAATTCCGAGAATTGCAGAATACTMGCCTGGCTTTGTAACTTTCCTAGGCTCCTAAGGAGATCACTGCACTGTAATAAGATTTGACATAGCTCGTCCCACACCTCCGTGTGCCTTCYACTCTGTAGCCTGCTTCCTGGGGAGCTGGCTGACGATAGCAGCGACATGCATGTTTCCAGCAAATTAATAGAAAACTTTTGATTAGTTMATCTGGTTTGGTTCTTACAAGGAGGTGGGGACCGAGGGCTGAGGAAGAGATGACCTGTCTTCACAACTATAAGCGAAGTTTTTATGGCCGAGCTTCCAGCAGCCTCCTGTGGCTGAAGCTTTGCATCTTCCTGATGGGCTTTGAGATGTGTCAATGGTAAGTCCGGAGCAAAGTGCCTCACGTAGTTATGAGTTATTTCTGCTCTTAGTAAGGACGATACACCCGACTTTTGATCTGGTACAGATTAGCCAGATGAATTTTTGCTGCTGGGTACTGATAGAGCTGAAGTTTGTGACACCCTTTTGGATGTCTAAGAGGCTCTACAAAAGTTATAGGGAAAAAAATAATGAAGTGGTAAGTGTGGCTCAACTAATAATTTTCATAGCTGGGGAACTGCATAACAAGTATGGACATTGTTGAGCTGTTTAAAAACTACTTATTTGTTTCAAAAGCCTTCCTTCTCACTGGTATCACTCATTACACCTTTGAAATCTGTATCCTCACACAGCTCTTCAACTCACTTCAATTTTAAAGCCTCTGTTTTGATATTGATTAATGTGGCAGATTGCAAACGGTTTCAATCTGTCTCACTGCTTTCTTTCTACAAGTAGTGTGTAACATTCTTCCAGCCCAGGGTGAGAAGGTACTTTCAGCAGCAAGAGAACAGAATTTGTTCAATTATATTCTATTTCAATTAGAAGGCAATCCCTCTGGCTCCATGGGCCTGTATCTTTGCAGGGTGATATTCTACTTTCTTTCTGCAGTCACGAAAATGACTCATATGACACATACGTGTCTTCTGATTGAAATAGTGGCCTGTGACCTGGAAATCTACCTCCAAATTTTAGCTTTGAAAGAAGCCTGGGGAAGTCTTTTAACTCTACATATACCTGTTCCCTGTTTCTAAAACTTGCACAATAAGATACGCTGTGCACTTAGTCAACATGTATGGAGTGCCTGGCAGAATGGAGCCTAACTTCAATTAAAAGCAATGCCAGAAATCATTAACAGTCTGCTTCATTCACGAAYGATGAATATCGAGCCTGGATATTGCGTTTGTGTTGCCCTCATCACCTYCTCCTGGTGGCATGGCTTTGGCGGAGGCTGTTGTTGAGCCATGGCATCTTCGGGGTGCAGCTGCCCAGAGGTCCGCTAGCCCCAACTTATCAAGTGGTAAAGCTCTTCTAATGGGCCACCAGCAAGTGCTTCATGAGCAGGTCTGTCCAAGTCCTTGGAGAAAACTGGCTTAGCTTTAATTCTGATGGGCATATTGCTACAGTTGGCCAGTAAATCAGACAAATAAACATACCAAAACACCCAACAACCGCAGGGGGATGGGCACCCAAAATGTACAATTTTTAACAAAGCATTTAATGAAGAAAAACTGGCACTAGCTGTATGATAAAATCACTTCACATTTAGCATTGTGTGAACCTTGTTTTTCTGATAACCTTTTTCTAGGGCAGAATTTGCTGAGAGAAATAGCATCAGGTGGAACACAGGACTCCTGGATTCTTTTCCTGACTCGTGCCATAGGTGAGCTGTGCCTTCTGGTATGACCTACGCTACCTCAGTTTCCTCTGGAGTTAAAGAAGTTTTCTCCCTCCTGCAGTACTATGATACACAAATGTATCTAAAAGGCTACATAAATGTGCAGATATCACTGAAATTCTTCAATAATACTGGTCAYATGAGGCAGATGAAATAACTCATAGTTGCTGTGCCTTCAATACAAGAATATCAGTATGTTCTGCAAACAATAACAGTGATGACTGCAGAGAACAGAAGATTTCTGAGGTATATAGTGATTATTATCAATTACTCTAAGGTTTTTCCTTAGTCGAGAGAGAAATTGTAGAAAATGAATCAGAGGCAGAATAGTTAAAATTTAAAAGGGACCATCTTGACCTGGGAACGTGTGGTTTGAGTGTGGCTCTTGGGTGCTGTATGCTAAATCCCTTGACTAGTGAGACAGATGTAAAGGATTGGCTAGCACAGAAAGCRGCTCCAGAATCTACTCTGTAAACAGAGCAGTATTGCAAAGCTCTGGGAGCCAGCTCAGAAAGGAAGACACTGCTTGTATTTGAGTGCCTGTGACTGCAGGCGGCTGAGAGCAGTGAAACCACGCGCTGCTCCCGTCCTCGCTTCCAGCCCTGCAAGGTGTGGGCAGGGACTCCAGCAAGGCAGAGAGTGGAGAAACAGCTGCTGCTCGTCACTTCATTTGGATGAGAGTTGAGCAGGAATATTTACTTGGGTACAGGGTGAAGAGCATGGAAAAATGATCTGAAGTCAAGGAACTGTCTGAAAGTGCCTAAGCCTGATACTCTTAGGAAACAGCAGTGCTCAAAGGTGGAGGAGGATGCTAAAGCTAGGCACTCCTTGGAACCAAGCAACCTATCAAAGCTAGGACAGCCACTGTTTGGGACCTCTTGGGATCATAATCCTAGGAAGAACAACAACAAATTTAGGAGTACCATGGATTCAAAAGCAAAATAATAGCTATTGCTGAACTTCCAGCAGCCACATCTACTTCAAAACTGAGGTTGGGACGCTGCTGGAAACGACCTGTGCTGGCCAGGTCCTGGGAAAGCAGGTGGCCAAAAGAAGCCTCTCCTTCCTTGCTCCATTATGCTCTCTGGTTAAGTGTTCTCATCCGTGTGTGGAAGAGGCAGGAAAAGCCTCTGCAAATTACTTCCCAGGTCTGTTGCCAAAAGCAAAGAAACCATTTTGGATAAGGGTGTGGGTTGATTAGCAATCTTCTTGAAGAATGTCTGGCCAGGAGACTGAGGACTTTGGAGCAGAAAACCTCTCAGACAAGTCTCAGATGATTCCTAGCCTCCCGCCATATGACATGGATGACCAGCTCCTKCCCAGGGAGCCACGGAGTGCCTGGTGCTGCTTGGCATGGACCCTGGTGGTAGTCACCATGAACTCCTTCATCTTTTTCATGAATTTGCTCCTGATGTTTGTTATCTTCACCGTTGTGCTGCTTCCTACCATTGTGGTGGTTTACTTTGGCTTCCAATGCCACTCTCGGGTAAGTAAGCCTTGCTCCATTTGGCTGCTAACAGCCACCACTAAGGCAGGGCCATCCATAAGGGTTTTATTTTAGCCCATGGGGAAGAGTGGCTGTAAAGGCAAGGCTAGACCCCCCGAGCTTTGGCTTTGTTTTCATAAGGGGTGTGTATGTGTATAGATTTTTTTCATGGTGGGGGGTGTGTGTATAGACTGGACTGACAAGAACAGGTTTATGGTGGTCCATGCTGACCTGCGGGCTCTTGCTTGTGCAAGGGTCGGTCCCTCCTGCGTGGTGCCTGTGACACAGCTATCAGCGAGGCTGGCACGTGCATTTGGCTGGGGAAGCACAGGCTTTCTGGTTTCTGGATTAATTGTCTTAAAGTAGTTGGTCGGCACCCGTACATTCGGTGTCGGTAGGTTAGCACAGAAAGGCTTTTGTTGGAGGGGTAGAACACTGACAGAAGCTGCCTGTGACTGCCTRGCTCCGCGGGGACTGAGGCGGCATGGGACCCCTTGGCCCTGATCCCCTCTGCACTCCACTGTGTACAGTTGTTTAAGTGTAAAGTGACCAGAGAGAAATCTACAGCATTTCACAACAAGCTCGCATGAGATGCCAATCTTGTGGGCACATCTGAATGCTGGCAGGAATGAGCTATATACACATTTTTATCCCTCTCTTCTTCCAGTATTGTGGGAAATCGAAGCGTGATTGAGCAACGAAGCTGTATTGCTGTGACAGTAACAAGCAGCTGTGACAGGTCAGGTGAATACACTCCCTGGCTTGACAGAGTTGCTGTTTGCATTTTAATGTCACAATATTTCTCTCTTTTCCGTGACCTCTGTTGCTGAGAGCTGCCAACCTGAACTCCTCCTTAATTCACACAAGTCCTACGTGGGCTCTGATAGGGTTTGTTACCTTCCATTTAAGTAAGCCCTCTACAGCATTTGTCATATTTGATCTGCCTGATGACTAATTCTAGAACTAGGAAACTCGAACAGAATATATAATCCCCTTATGCCAATCTAACATTCAGATGTGTTCCCAAATGTGCTGTACAGTTTCTCACACCAACAAATGAGCCTGCTTTGTCAGTAAGGGCTCTGGCTGTGTGCATGTCTGTTCCAGTTGGTTGCTGTCCTCTGGATTTCATTACTTACAAATTTCTTGTTGGTATATTTCTCTAAATATTTTTAGAATCACTTGACTAAGTGTGAAGGTGAAAAACCAGTTCTCCTGTTTTCCCTCACAGGCAGTAACTGTTAGACCAGCTCAGTATGACTTCTCTTGCTGATTATCCTAGGTTAGAAGAGCTCTTTTACTTCTTACTTYGGGGGGAAAAATCCACACCCTGTAGTGCCTTCTCCCAGGAGGGAGAACTGACTCTAAATACAGATGCTATTGGTCTCCCCATTCCACAGAATCTGAACTAAAGGGAAGATGATTTAAATCTTCTCAAACTGATGTATCTACCAGAGAAATATTGAAAGAAGAAAGTTTCCCCCCTTCCTTTTAAATGAAGTCTGTGCATCCTATCTAATCACCCAAGTCCTTGGCACCTCTGAGCAGGTCCTAGCATGGGTGGTAGGAAAGGATCCAACCGTGCAGCAGAGGGGTCAGCCGTTTGCCCAGTTTAACCCAGTAAGGCTCTGCTGACTTCTGTGGAGCTGTGCATGGATATAGCTGTGGAGGTCTCACTCCACACTGAAGAAGSAGACAGGGGATGTGCTGTAACTTTCCAGTAAAGCCATTGCATTGTGTTACTCAGCTGACATCCCAGCAACACGAGTTGTCAGCCCACAGCCCTCCACCTCAAAGCTCCCTGACAAAGGGGCTGTGCTATTACTGTTTTCTCAGTACTGACGTATTTGCTAGTCTGAGAAGTTTGGCTTTGATTTTTATTGCCCTGAAATTATCACAACTCATAGCTGCTGTTATTGAAAAGCTTTTCCTGATCCTGCATACTAATGAACATGGAGACATCTGTCATGGTAATTGTTTTGYAGAACAGGGCAGACGCAAGTGCTGCTGCTAGTTGGAGTGAAGCGTTATTCATAGAGAAATCATAGAATCATTAAGATTGGAAAAGACCTCTAAGATCATCAAGTCCAACTGTCGACCCAACACCACCATGCCCACTAAACCATGTCCCGAAGCGCCACATCCACACGTCTTTTGAATGCCTCCAGTGATGGTGACTCCACCACTTCCCTGGGCAGCCTGTTCCAATGCCTGACTACCCTTTCAGTGAAGATATTTTTCCTAATATCCAATCTAAACCTCCCCTGGCGCAACTTGAGGCCATTTCCTCTCGTCCTATCTCTTGTTACTTGGGAGAAGAGACCAACACCCGCCTCTCTACAGCCTCCTTTCAGGTAGTTGTAGAGAGCGATAAGGTCTCCCCTCAGCCTCCTTTTCTCCAGGCTAAATTGTGTACCTCTGGGCCAGGCAACTCCCACTGTGGCTCTGACACCTTCTGGAAGTGTTTTATTATGGGATGCAAATGTGTGTGATGCCCAACAGGGTAAAGTGGGAGGCTCTGGAGGGGCTACAGAGAGCAAAAGTGGCTCAGAGGGGTCCTGATCTACCTGAATGGTCATGTAACCCTTCTTCATTGTGGGTTGCAACACTTCCCTTTTACGGTCCATGGCTGTTAGGATTTTTGCATACAAAAGGGCAGGTCTGTAGAATTTTGTTTGACTGAAGAGTAAGTCTTCACAAGAAATTACCTAATAAATTCTCCTTGGGAGAAAGGACAGTGTGGGCCTTTGCCTTGGGAAAATGGCTGGTCTGTCTCCACAAGCGCAGTGTGGATGCAAATTCTGTAAGACGTGAGGCTCTTCAGGGTAGGTTTAATAGGAGATTGCCTGTAAAGCCCTTAAATCAGTTTTCCCTATGATCTGAAACTGGTCCTTGAAAGCCGGAAATATGGACTCCAAATTGGACCCAAAATGGGAAGAAGTATGAGGACTGCCTCCCAGAATTACACCTTCCAGCTTCACTCTGCTCAACCCTCTACCATGGAAAACCTCAAGTTCTCCTTTGCACACACAGTGTTCTCCAGTTGAAGGCTTTGAGGAGATGTGAAAGGTTTTCAAGTACAGCTGAGTACATCAGAAGCAACCGTGTTGCTGTTAGCTGTGAGGAGTCTTTTAATACAGACTTTTCTTTAATAGGCACGGAGAGGGACTGTGGCAGTATGGCTTGACAAGAGCAGTCCTTTGTCTTTGGGCCACTGCTTTTCAATACCTTCCTAGCAGACAGAGGCTGATTTCTGCACTGCAGATCCATTAGATGGTATTTTTTTATTTTTTTTTTTAGTATGATGGGTTGTGTTTCTTGTACTGCTGAAAGAATACGGAAAAAGGAAAGGAAGCTAGGGGACATGGGGGTTGCCTGTAGCATTTGTTAATGCAGAACAACCGAGTGGCTTGACTCAGCTCCTGCTGCCAGGATGAAAGGAGGGCTTTAAATACTACTCAGCAAGGACCACTTAGTGTGCTGGATGCTTGCAGCAGCATGGGGTGAACAGGCTTTCCTGGCAGATTTTGCGGTGCCAAGGGATGCTAGGAGGTAGAAACGAGTACAGCGTGTACATAGAAGACAGAACACAAAGGGGTCTGTTCCAGGGCAGGAGTCTGGAGGGTCTCCAGCCAGTGGGTAGCTACGGAATGACCAACCTCTGTCCGCAGAATCTAACATCTTGCTGTATTTTATTTACTTTGTTATCATTTCCAGTGTGTTGTGCCACCCACGTCGATGTAGCAGCAGGAGGCCTTTTTATTTGGTTTCTGCCTATCAAATGCTCATCTGTGCTATTCGGATGACTTAACATAAGATTAGTGTTTCCTGCTTCAGGATCAGTGTGCAGTGCTCTTGTCTCACAATGATGCTGGAATAATTGCAAGCTTGATTAAAACGTGTTGTCAGTCACATAGTGTAGCCAGAAGATTGCTGAGCTCAGCTCGGAGAGGGGGAAGAGGTGTGTCTTTCTGTGAAAGCACTAGAAACTCAAGGGTACTTTGGTCACTACTCCTATCCACCACCGGCTCTGTGACAAGCTCTGTCTCGCTCTTCCCGCAGGTGCTGCACTCAACTGCCCGCTACTGCAAAAGCATCTTGGATGACAACAGCTCTTCTGCCCTCATCATCCTTGGCTTCGTCATCATGTCCCCTCTCATTGTGGTGGCCATGGCTATTTACTGCAGCCTGGCAAGGCGTCTCCGTCTCTTCATGTGCTTCCAGCCGTTCAGCAGGGCTGTGTACAAGGGGGTGAAGTGGCGCTGGTACGAGGAGGGAGGCTTGTGCAGCTGTGCCAAGGGGTGGAACACTCAAGTCAAGGCCTGGGTATGAGTTTGCAGCACCAGAGGCCTTGCCCCAGCCAGCACCCTCTTCTCCCTGCCCTCTCCCTCCCCACCATGACCTCCCAGAATCACCATCCTGAGGTCTCTGCAGATGAAGGCTGTGTAGTACCTAGATGTGAGAGGAAGGGAGATCCATTAATGAGCCATCTCCTACAGCTTTGTCTGTAAGTGGGTAGGATTCTGCCCACYGTGAGGGAAATACAGAAAACACAAGTCCTTGACGGTAAAGACAACGTTCAGCCCTGAAAAGAAGAGGGACTCCTCCCAGTGCGTGTTGCACTCAGAGCACAGCAGTTTCCAGTCGTGACAGCATGTTCTGCCTCACATGGGACATGGAGTACGCGTGTATAGGATGAAACAGTGGTGGGAGCGGCTGCTGACTTTGCTACATGCCTTGGAGAGGAYTTTTTGGGAAAGGCAGCCTTTGGTGAAACATCCAGCCAAGAGGAAGCAGCTGTGGTTTTCTCAAGTGTTGGACTACCAATGTTCCTAACCTCTTGCAAAGGTGTCTGTAGGTCACTGCCTCTGTGATGTTTGGGATCCGCCACTTTCCTACACATCAGATATTCTTCCTCCACTTAGCAATSCCTCTTTCCCATGCCTGTAGTAGTGCTTATGCTCCTTTTGCTCTTCCTGAGACACTGGGTTGGCTGTGGAAAAAAAAATGCTGATCTTTGGGCCTCTTTCCTGCCAGCTGCTGATTTGAAATGTGCTTGTCCACTGATGGTTATTAACCAGCCAATAGGTCTTTGTCCTTTATGCTGTGATCAGGTTGTTTGGTCTGGGGCTAAATCTGGCTGAGCCTCAGGTCAGTTCTAGGATTCCTGGCAGGAGGAGCTGAAGACTCATGGTGGCTGCTGAGCACCACAAGTTCTCCCAGATCCGGGCTAAGAGCTAATGCCTGCGAGGGACAGTGTATAATATCTTGTTTTCTGAGCGTCACATTTACCTAGATTTAGGGTTAGTGCTGCAGTTTAAAAATGGAGAACTGGAAAGGGTCAAACTGCTGAATGGTATGAATCTTGCGGTGCTCCAATAAGGCTGGCCGTCTGGAGGACCTAGATGCCACTTCAGCACTGGCACTGTGTTGTATYCTCTGTGTGAAACAAGGACGGAATGGGCCACAGAGGCTGACTGCCCCTCACGAAAATGCAAGTATGGCAGCAAGATGGTGCCGGGGGAGCCTGCTGTGCTGTGATCTGCAACACGCAGGGTGATGTGGGGGGCAACGGYGGCGTGCTCCCCGGAGAGGGGCCGCACGTCCGAAACCTGCTGAGCAGGGGAACCCAGCCTCCATCCCCTCCCGTGATTCTGCAGAACTCCCACAGGGCCTGAASTGACGCTTAGCTAAGTCAACTGGATCTCCCTCTTGATTTCAGTGATCTCTGAAGTCATACCACGGATCCTCTCTCATATGACATGCCATAAATTGCAACTGAGTGAAAAGCACAATGTATCTGAGAAGGTATGGCGGGTAGGGAAAAGCATGGTGGCTTGGTGCGTGATTCATTTCAAATCACCGTGGGTCTCTGTAGTGTTCAGTTAGTGAGGTCTGTGTCCTACGGATCGCTGTGTACTCCCACTGGCTGTTGTTCCCCTGTCTCCCAAATATAACCATTTCAAGTGTTACGTGTAAATAAAGATCATGTCAGATCTCCACTGAGGAAGTTTCTCTCTGTTCTGTCTCAAAGTATTGGCTGCATCAACCAGCCGAGTGGTGCCCGTTGTACCACAGCACATATMACTGTAAGTTAAAATGTAATTTCTGCTTTCTGAGGATTGATTTTTCCAGTCTACGTGGTCTGCAAAGCCCTACTCCCACCCAGAGAAATAATCAGTGGTGGCTACAGGTGAAAGTGAATTGAACTGGCAGGAAACACCCCGTGCGTGGACAGCGGGACACAGTACAGCCACCAAAACAGACCAGAACGACACGGGGACGGCTGGAGGTCAGCAYGGCACTGTTGCTGGACCCTTTGTTTTGAGAGGATAGAGACATTGGTTTGATCTTTGGCCATCGCGTTACCTTGTGATGGTCACAGTCCTAGCTTTGTACTCCAGCAAGCGGGCATCTCTGTGCAACTCTGTGCTGCGAACAGATGGGCAGCAGCGCGATATATCCACTTTGCTGGCYCCATGTGTGTGTTCCGCTGAGTCATTCTGCCAGCCTTCATTGCTATTTATCCCATCCTGGCGGCTGCATTAAGCCGAAGCCTCAACAAACCACCTCCACAATACTTCAGGTGCAACTGGTCTGATATTTTTCATTTACAGTTCTAGCTGTTGCTTAATGTTTCTGTGTACCAAAGAGGAATGAACAAAGTYGTTTCATCCCAGAACCTGAGTGGTTGAAGGAATTTAGAGTTTGCATTCTAATGCTTTTCCGTTGCTCTAGGRTTTTGCAGGGTGAACGTGCTGACTAAATTGTTCTGATGCCACTCAGGAGAGCAAGAATGCATTAGCATTTGCTCAGGCCCGTTACGTGAGCATAAGGGACTGCCTGACTTGAAAAGGGAAATAAAAGTGCAGCAAGTAATTGGTTTGAGCTTATTTCCTTTAAGCTAGAGACTTCTGTCCATCCTTAAAGTCATGTCTATTCTGAAGCTCCAGGCTTTAATGATTACTGTTGTATCTTTGGATGCTTTGAAGCAATAAGAAGAGAAGTTTCTTTTCTGTAAATACTCTGAAGCTGACAGATTAAGTGGATGGCAGAGGCAGTACTTCTACGTTCCCACTTCGCTGTGGGACACAGATAGCAGTGGATTAGCTGATAGTCTCCTAGCAAAAGCAACATAAAACAAGACGAGGGTGATGCATGCCTCTGTCTGGCTTCCTAGAGAATCTTGCAGAATATTGTATACAGTGTTTACAAATACCGCCCTCTAAAAGGTCTCTGAAACGCTGTATTTTCTGTCTCTGGCTTATTCTTCATTAAAAATAAAGATCCAGGCTCAAATAAACACTGCTGACTTGCCTGTGTCCTGYAGCTCATCTGACAGATGTGCCCTCATCTGCCAGGGTCCACCTTCTGCTGCGATTGCCCCTCTGGGGTGACAGGAGCGGGTTTGCTCCMAGTCATGCTTTTCCATAAGGTGCTTTGACAGCAGGCTGCAGTGCATTTGCATCTGTATAGTGACAAAATCCTGGGGGATAGCTGTACTCCCCCTTTGTTCTGCTGGCAGATGTGCTTTGAATACACTGGGAAAGACACACACAGGAGGGAAAAAAATTGGAGAGGGCATCAGCAAGCTGGTCTGGATCCACAGGGCTATCAAAGTAGTCTTTCTTCAACTAGTTCYTTTAAAAGAGCCAACTTAGGAGCACACGATCATCTCACGTTGTGCCTCAGCCCATAAGTGAAACACCCATCAAAATAAAAAATGCAACCAATCATACTGCCAACGGTGTTCATTGCCATCCTTCCTTTTTGGTGTGGCCTTCTGTTTCCTCCCTATACCTCTGCTGTCAGTCTCTGTCTCGTCTTGAAGAGTTAAAAGGAGAGAAATAGTTGCAAGTTTCTGACAGGACTGAGGAAAAAAGTTCCATTTCATGAAAAGGAGCTATGGTGCTACAGGATAATAAGGTTTTGCCTGCAGGCAATRTTTGCTGACTGAATACAGATATTTAATATGAGCTGCTGTTCCTTTTGCTCACCTGTCATTTAATCCAACTGCTTTTACAAGGGAAGTATTCCTAAACCTAGCTGTGGTGCAAGTATTGTAGTGAACCCTTTGCATTGCTGCCTCTGCAGAAGAAATTAAGAGTTACTGGCAACAGCCTTCTTAATAAAACAAAAATTGATTTAGTTTGGTATTTTACTTTACAGAGAGTTTTAATAACAAAGGGGAAATGAATCTACCTGAAAGCACGCTTCCTCTGGGTAGTAGAACAGACCTCGTGTCAGATAGTGCAGGCTGTACCTCAGGGGTGTCCTGGCATGGGCAGGGGGCACGACGGTGCATTGCGAGCAGCGCCGCAGCTCTGGCGTGACACTGGTTTGAGCCTAAATTTCCTGTAGAGAGTACAGAGACATCCTTAATATCCTCAGCCTTGGATGAGATCCTGAGGGCAGCTGTGCCAGCCTGCTTTCCACGGGGCTGATGTGCCAGGCAGGGACTGTGCCCACAGATGCTGGGGGGAGAGGGTGCTCCCAGGCGATGCCTGCCTCCGCTCAGCTCTCACAGACGGGGCTTTGTTCTGTGAGCTCCCAGCCCAGCGCCGAGCTCAGAGCCCAGCTCTGCTGGGCAAGGTGCTGAAGGAGGACAGGAAGACATGTATTTTAACTATTTTTTTTAAAGTCCAGCTATGTATGGATTTCATTTCCCTGCAATATCCTCTCCATGATTCAAAGGCACGGCACTAACCTGGTACTGATGTACCGCAGAAGACACTAAAATATATTTCCACCCAACGAGGCTTTGGTCAAGTACAGTGTTCATTTGTGCTTCCCGGCTCCTCTGTCATCACTGCATGGTCCAGATCCAAAGCTGATGAAATCACTAGAAAGATGCCATGTCTCGGGGTTTAATCATGAYTTATTAGTCCTTCACGCCAGGGCTGGAAGCAGCTGTTCTGGCAAAGGGGAAAATAGAAGAGACACAGATGCACAGCCGCTGCTATGTCATGCCTGGGAACGTGGAGTGGACCAGGTGCTAATGCAGAGCTGGACCCCTAAATCCACACAAAAATGTACAGAAGGGGGAATCATGCAGCTGAGCAAAATGTATGAGGCCTTTTCCAGGCTGTCACCTGTCTCTTGTTAATAATATGACTGAGGGGTTCATTAGGACTGTTGATGCTGCTCCTGTGCTTCCCTTTCACCCTTCCAGGTGGCTTCTCCAACACAGGARGGTATTCCTGGTTACCAGTATTTACTATTTCATTTATTATTCCTTTCGTCTTGTTATCAACTGCTCACGTTTCTCCTAAATGGCTTTGCTGCATAGTCAGCTACAGCACCTAAGGACCAGCTTTCATGCACCCAGGCAAGGTTTCAGCAGGAGTCCTGCAGCCCAGGGCTCAGTTGCTACAGCAATCCAGGATTCCTCATCAGCCTGCATGCACGTCTGGGTTTGCCGGCATTCCCGACTTTGAGCCAGGCTTTAAGGCAAACATCAGGCATCTAACGGCTGGGCAGCCCTGGGAAAATAGCATGAGGGCCTGGTAAATGAGCATGTTATCATTGATTTTTAGGCAAAAGTGGTATTTGCAGCCAATACTGTGCAATAGCAGCACTTTTACAAGTAGATGCAGCTACTATAATATTGTATCTGGCTTTGCACGAGGGAGGCCACAAGGACAAACTCTCCTCTTAGTTACAAGCATCAGCTTGAGAGTTCTTCTTCGTCACCTGTGAGTATGACCCAGCCAGCCTGGTAAGACATGAAGAGCTCTTCAAGGCTATGCAGAATATCCAGAATGGCACGCTGAAAACATTACTCTGRGCTTTGCGAAATGAACCAACACTTGCAGGAGCATTTAATTTCTGCAGTGTGAATTCCTAGGGTAGAAAATCACCCAGAAAAAAATGGAAGTGCTGCCAGTGGGTGCCAAGCAGGCAATTTACCTTGAGCCATAGSAGGGTATATTCTTAGTATGACTGACAGGGGACAGCTTCTCTGAGCCAGATTTAGGGAAGGTAAGAGAGAAGTGCAATACAGCTGCAAGGGAGGGAAGGAGCCCTAATTTGTAAAAAGTTCCTCCTCGCGAGGAAGTGCTGTTAGTGTGTCCAACTTGACAACGCTGAGCGCATTACCTCATCCCTCTGCTTCCATGGGCAGGCTTCGTCATGGGCCTCAGCATCACTGTGGATAAATATTTATGGAAACTTTATATACAGACTATATATGGATCTGACAGAAGTGAACACTAACAGGTTTCCACAAGTGGCAAGAGGAAGAGCTTCTCTCAACATACAGGCCTATTAAGGAATTTCTCTGATTTGTACTGTGTGTAAGAGCTAGTGATGAATAAGTCCTGAAATAAAGAACAAATTCTTCTCTCACACAAGCATAGATCTGGCCTAGCATTATTGAAATCAGCAGAGACACTCTAGATTTGCGGCAGGGTAAATGAGAGCACGCTTCAGCCCAAGGGAATGCAGAACCTGTACGAAACACAGGGAAATTCTAAGCCACTGGAAACCAGGAGCTGAATAACCAGTTCCCTGCCCCCCCCCGCCCCCCAGCATTTGCCAGTTGAAGTCTCTGAGTCCTGCAGAAATTGTAGCTGAAATGTTTAAGCCATTTCCCAGTGCTTTCAGCTGGGTATTGGTCCTCTCATGCCTCCAGTTATTGGAGCACACGGCTGGGGGCAGTGCAAATAAGAACCATCTGTCAAGCTGAACTGCAATCAGGAAGATCTTCTTTTAGAGCCAAGGACAACATCGCATTTATTGGAAGGATGCTAAATTCCTCTTTTGAGGGAGGTTGGCGGAAAAGGAAGCTGGAACCTGCTGCACGTACCATGAGAAGAAGTTGAACGCAGACTGTTAGGTCCAAGGGTAACACTGTGGCTGCCTGGCTGCGCCCCAGCTGCGCTATTTACTGCCTCAGACTGAAAGCTGAGCATCCTGCCTGCTCCCAAGGGCGCTCCGTCAGCACCGGGAGCGGTGCGGACAGGGCGTCTGGTTGTGGGAACGATCCCGGTTATAGCCGTGCAGCGTGCAGCCAAGAGCAAGGACGGGGGGCTCCGGGTTTCTTCTTGGGCTAGTTCCTCCGCCACCCAGGGCACAGCAAGATGCRTTAAAAGGAACCAAATTCAATGCGAACTGCAAGCACTCGCAGCCGGAGGGGTTCTGGTTCTCCCTGAGAGTAAGAGTTATTAGTGTCTTGCAAAGTGCTCTTAGGAGACTGGCTATTGCTCTCAATCTCACCACAGGCAGTTTAATACTCCATGTGCTTAGTTTTCTGTGAATAACTCTCTAGGCTAATTTGGCAGGGATCTGCATGGTAATATCATTCCAATGACATATGTGCTGAACAATTTCTTTTGCTCTCTATATTTGTGTTGCTAACTGCTTAATTGTAACTTGAACGTCTTTGGGGAAATTTCCATTGTCCTCCTTCACCTCCCTTCTCTTTCAGTGAGCCAGCGAGTCACTGATGATTGTTTCCAGCTCTGCTGGAAAATTTGGTTTGAATGAATGGAAGCGATTAAAGAAAGAATAATCAGGGAACGCCTGCCAAGGGCTCCTTCACGCACTCAGCTGATCTCCCGAGTCCTAAGTGCCTGCAGTGGGTTGCAGCCTGCAGCCCTGCCCTGGGAATGCTCCCCTGGGAATGCTCCCTTGGGAATGCTCCCCTGGGACTTGCCTGGGGCCCTGGCTGTGGGAGCTGTTGTGCAAATGAAAGGTATAAAGGTGGGAATGCAAGTGGCAATTTAACCTGGGTTTCTGGTACACCAATGCCTCCACCTGCATCAAACTAGGCCCTCGCAGCAAAAATGCCCACAGTTTYGCCTCACCCCAGGAAGTTCTGAACGGCAGAAGGAAACAGAGAAACTGTAGACGTTTTCAAGTGTGTTGTGTAGCTTTGTTAAAATGCTAATACCACTCTGAAACCCATCTGTCAAGCACGCATTGCCAAAGGGCTTGTTGTTTAAGAGTTGCAGAGGAATGTGAAAATAAATAAACTTTATAAAAAAAAAAGAAATCAATAGCAACACAGAAAGTCTGGAAGGGTACATCTGCTAGGCATGGTAGACAGTACTTCCCAGGTCTCYTTGAGACCTAGAGACTGCAATTTAGGAAAACCCTACCAATTACCATGRCTCGTCTCTGTTCAGAGGTATGCACATTAAAAACACAAACTGGAAAAGAAGTAGAAAAGAGAGGCTGTTGGAGTCTGTGATGACCAGAAATCAAGATTTCACTTTAAAACTGACAGACTAGAGAAAGTGCAGTACCTAGGCATCACCAACACGTGTTTCCGAAAAGCAAACCTTTTCTTCGGGGAGTTCAGTGTAAGCAAATATTGCCCCAAGTAACYCAGGGCCTTTGTTTCCCTACTTGAGGAACAGTCAATAGCCCGGCTCCCCAGGCCCAGCCAGGCTGGGTGCGGACAATGCCGAGGACTCTGGAGGTCTCTGCTGCGTTCTAGGGTGCTGCCTGGCACCTCCATGCGCTGGAAACTGTCACCCATTTGAGTCCTCATGGTATGTTCGTTCCTCATGAGAAATTTCAAGGGGGAAAAGTGACTTTGTTTCTCAAGGAGGAAGAAGGGGAATTATTTCCAAGGAAATCAAATTTATATCTGTTTGTCTATCAGCTTATGTAGCTCTTGTGGATGGAGAGATTGTGCACCGTTAGGTGTTGTCTGGGACTTAGAATCATAGGATCATAGAGTCATTAAGGTTGGAAAAGACCTTTAAGATCATCGAGTCCAACTGTCAACCCAGCACCCATGCCCACTAAACCATGTCCCGAAGCACCACATCCACACGTTTTTTGAACACCTCCAGKGATGGTGACTCCACCACTTCCCTGGGCAGCCTGTTCCAATGCTTGACAGCCCTTTTGATGAAGAAATTTTTCCTAATCTCCAATCTAAACCTCCCCTGGTGCAACTTAGGCCATTTCCTCTCGTCCTATCGCTTGTTACTTGGGAGAAGAGACCGACCCCCACCTCGCTACAGCCTCCTTTCAGGTAGTTGTAGAGAGCGATAAGGTCTCCCCTCAGCCTCCTCTTCTCCAGGCTAAACAACCCCAGCTCCCTCAKCYGCTCCTCATCAGACCTGTGCTCCAGACCCTTCACCAGCCTCGTCGCCCTTCTCTGGACACGCTCCAGCACCTCAATGTCCTTCTTGYAGTGAGGGGCCCAAAACTGCACACAGTATTCRAGGTGCGGCCTCACCAGTGCCAARCAGCTTCAGATTAGCTACTCYGTTCTGTGCCACAAGACTTTCTGCCGAATATGTGCAGCAACACTCTAGAGGAGCGCGAGCTGTGGTTTTGTGAGCTGCTACACCAGATGYGGGGGCCAGGAGGCAAGACCATGGCGTTTCTTGGGTTCGCATCTGGAAGTGCAGAGCTGGATTTGCCTTTGGGTTTTTTTGGTCCCCCTTTAGCTGTCTGTCATCTTCCAGGATGGAATTTCCCTTACTTTCGTATATTGTTTGCAAATGCAYGATGTAGCTTGTTCTATGCCTGGAGGAGCAGCTGTTCTCTTGTGTGCCCAGGCCTCAAGATGGTGCTGTGGGCCTGAGTCTGGAACRTGCCAGTGCTCTCTGGTGCGTCCAGACTAGAATGAGACCTTTTGATTTGGGACAGCTGGTCCTGGGTGCCGTGCCGTTTGCTACCTGTGACTACAGCCCGCACCACGGATGCCGGGAAGGCAATACACAATTGGCTTCATAGTGTTTTATGTCCAGACCGAGAACCCGCAAAGCCATGGGATTGGGTGGAAGTGGCACTGAGCACACAGGCTGGGTCAGTGTTTCAGTTCGAGCCTTGGCTCAGCATGACCATCTTGCAGGCTCTGCTTCCAACCGTGCACCTGGGAATTGATTCTGGGTTGAATCCCTTCCGACTAGGCAAGGCCATTTCTGGTTTACAGCTTCTGTCACTGAAGTTTTGGCCAAATCTGGTCCCATTTAGCTGGTGAAGGCTGAAAAATGCAAAGGGGGAGGGAGTATGATGATGGTCTGATCCTATGATCTATTGCTGGAAACCAGTGTCATTTCACAAAAGCAAATTCCAGGGGATCAGTGTGTCCTGGCACAATGCACACATTTTCTGTAACTGCCAGCAATCACCTCCCAAGCCAGTCACCATTGCTTTCCCTTTGACCTTAGCCTAACCACTTCTTGCAGCTGAATACGAACTCGACTCCCACAGAGCTGAGCTGCTGACGGGAATAATCACTCTGCCTATCTGTGGCAGCAAGATTGTTAGGGGCTGCCATCATCCCCATGTGAAAGAGCAATGCAGAGGCAGGCTGGGCAATGCTCCCGGTTTGTGCGGTGGCAACCCAAGAAAAGCGTCTACACCTCATTCTCCAGGCCCTRCTCTCATTGGGAAAAATAGGGACATTTATCGGACCAACAAAAGAGCCACTTTTCGTGAGAAGAGCCATGAATTGTTCACACTGGATGCTCAGCGCTGCAAGGGTCGTTGCTGCTGTCACGGCTTTGCTTTGCGTTTACCCTCTCTGCCAGTACATGAGTTCATGGAAACGCTGGCAGTTGACGTGGGCAAGCAGGACAGCCCGCAATGTGCCGGGACCAGACCACGCTGTGGGTGGGTGCACTTGGACGCCAGAAGCAATTAAATCCCCCGTCGGCTTTCTAAGCCAGCTCCTCCCCAGCCACACAGCAAAGAGGGATGAGTGTGTCACCAGGACCGCGGAGGGGAGAACGAGGGACGCTCTCAGCATCTGCACTAGTTACACCAAAGGAAGAGCGACCTAAAGCTGTGCTCCAGGCACGCTGGTTTGCTGGCAGCGCTSCCCAGGGGACCTGTCCTTGGCCCCCTTCCCCAAACCCAGGCCCAACGACTCCCCTTTCCTGAGCCGACTGCAAGGAGGAGCAAAAGGATGTTTACTCAGGACATTCCCTGCATTCAGTAAGACAACTGAGAGCTACTGGAAGGGGCACTGGCCCTTAAAGAGCATCCTAACTTTGAGTTTTCTGTTGAGCCGTGCCAGCTGGTGAGCATTTAAGGAATTGTATGCAGCTACCCAGCCAGACAGCACGCCTTTTACAAAGGTGCTGGCTCTGTCTGTAACTCCGTGGCAGCAGGGACGTGGCGCTGAACAGGGAGGTTAATTCCTCCTGCCCCCCTGAAAGCACTGTTCTGCTTCTGCTTTTCAGCAGCAGGGTTAATAAGACAATGTGCTAAAATTACTCTTCTGTCAACACTTTTTTATCTGCATGGCACCAAGCAGGAGGCTGCTGAAGTACATTAAAGCCTTTGTGAAGTGTTGCAATCCCAATAACATCTTCTGCCCATCTGCACAGGCTGGCAGCTAATGTGATTATCAGTGCAAGGGGATAATCACAACTTCCCAGCCCCTGCACCTATTTTGTCTCCTCCAGCGAGTGTAAAGGAGTGAGAACCTGCCTGAGGAAGATGGTTTTAGATAAGACAGGGAGAACTACAAAGAGAAAGCGAGTGGCCCAGCTTGGGAACTGAAAGGGCAGATGGCCAAGAGTGTGAAGGGAGCTGGCTCCCAGTCCCTTGTCTGCAGAAGAAAACCTGGGAATGCAGTTGGCTCTAGTGGGTGCCACTATGAAAGCAATCTGCACTTGGGATCTGCTGTTGGTAAAAGCCTTGCTGCTAGTGAGCCGCTTAGCAAATCCCCGGCACCTCCAGGGCGTGAGACTGAGCAGAACACAACTGTTGCTGTTGAGGATTTCCCATAGGGACAGGYCAGCTGCGGCCCCCCTTTAATACCATTGAAGGTAACTTTTGGGGGCAGATATTTGAGGAGGAGGAAGGGGAAACAGTTTTCCTTTTTCTTTTCCTGTGGTGTTTCAGCATATACTTGTCAGGCTCTGGAAACTGGGGCTTTGAGCAGATCTACTGGCACAAGTTGTCTTACTGGATATTTAGGGGGGAGCCGAAAAGCCATTCCCAGCCCTTTTAGGTGCTGGAGATTGTTTTGACATCCTGTCTCTGGGGCCACTTTGTAAGACAGGACATCTCTGCRTGAAGCAATTTGTTCCACTGTCGGCACAACCGGTGGGCTCAGCATCATAAAGGTCAAGCAAACCGTACTGGGAAGGGCTGCTGGGTCAAACCAGAAGACACTGACGTGCTTCTGCCCCCTGAGACTCGGTGGGCAATCCTCCAGCAGGTATAAAGGATGTGCGGGGCTGGACCTGGTTTTCAATGGTTTGTGTGAACCTCAGGGAGASATAAGAAGCAAGGCAAAAAAACATCCCAAACAAACCAGTCAGRAAAACCGTGGTGCTGCCTGGTTTGCTTCTCTGCTTTCAGATGCCGMCGGTTTTGCTTGCGCCTGCTTTCATTGTTTCCCAAGTACTTAGTATAGAGCTAAGGAAACCAAACCCTAGACCCTAAACAGATGAGCAGAAGTAAAAATAGAAACCAGGGGAGCAGACTTCCTCCCAGACATAACCCTCTTGTTGCTGAAAGCCAAGAATATCTGCTTTGTTCCTGAAAAGTCCTTCTGATTCCTTCACCAGCTTCGGCTCACTGACCCAGGCTGTTTCAGCACCAGTTGTGATGCTGAGGCTGGGGGTCTGCTTAGCAAGTTTTTGGAAAGACCTGCTGAGCCAGAGTTCCAGAGTAGACTGTTCATGGCCCCTTCCCACAGACATTAGCAGAGTTACAGAAGTGTTTATTGTCCAGTTTGAAAGACGCTGTCCCTATCTAGAAATTTGGTGCCACACGCACGAGCATTAAACAGGGTTCCTCCGAGGCTGCATGTATCACTCCTGCTGCGTGTGGATCTCTGTGTGTGGATGTACATGGAGGGAGAGATCATAGAATCATAGAATAGTTTGGGTTGGAAGGGACCTTTAAAGGCCATCTAGTCCAACCCCCCTGCAATGAGCAGGGACATCTTCAACTAGATCAGGTTGCCCAAAGCCCCGTCCAACCTGACCTTGAATGTTTCCAGGGATGGGGCATCTACCACCGCTCTGGGCAACCTGTGCCAATGTCTCACCACCCTCATCGTAAAAAGTTTCTTCCTTATATCTAGTCTAAATCTCCTCTCTTTTAGTTTAAAACCATTCCCCCTTGTCCTGTCGCAACAGGTCCTGCTAAAAAGTTTGCCCCCATCTTTCTTATAAGCCCCCTTTAAGTACTGAAAGGCCGCAATAAGGTCTCCCCGAAGRCGACCCATTCAAGCAGCATGACTAACTCTTCTGGATACGGTTTTGGCATGACCCATTTATTTATCAGTAAAAAATACAGTGCCTGGTCTGCAACAGTATTTTCCTGCACATGTGAGGAGCAAAGGACTGTAAGAGCTCTGCTTCATGGGGGACCCAGAGGAAACTTCCTCGAGGCCACTGCAGCTGGTCAGTGGCTGAGCTTAGAGGGAGCGCTGGTGAAAACGGAGAAATGCTTGCCATGAAAAAGAACATGGGGGCCCAGTTCAGCCCCTCCACACCAACCTCTTTAGGAAGCCCTCGGACTGCTGTGACCCAGCCTGTCCTTGAGGTCAGTGGTAGCAGGGAGAGTTTGGCCTTTCGGTTTCTGTTTTAGCTGTGGTGACCATGGTCCCATGTTGGCTACCAGCCTTTACATTTGAAGTCCCATCTTTTCAGCCATCCTGSATCCCTTAGCCTTCCTAAATCATCTGCCATAGCTACGTCTGCTGCTGAGATGTAAGCAGAGTCCCTCCACTCACACAGCACTCGCTGTTTCAAAGGAACAAGTGTTATCGAAGTCCAGCTGCAAAATAAACGTGATTATCTCTTGAAATGAGCTGGGCCATGCAGCACGTTCAGGGACAAGCTTTCCCGCTGGAGAGTCAGGATTTACCACAACAGTACATGGGAAGGGGGGAAGAGATCCAACCAGTTTTCTGCAAACTGCTTTTGGATAGCTCTTACTTCTTCTTGGAGGTGGCTTTCCTTKCTCACACTGCCTTTCCCCTCATGAGGTCTTGACCCATGGACAGGGAGGGTGGAATTGTGTCAGCTCTTGACAAAGRCCACTTTTCTTGCAGGCACCAGCTGCACTTCACACTGCTGCTGGGCACAGGGTTGCCATTTAATTTGCTGTTGCTTCCTGACCCCATCTGAGCCAAATGCACCGGGCAAACACTCTGCTTGTSATATTCTGGCATTTGCTTTCTAGTCACAACTGGACTCCAGATACTTAAAAATACGGAGAAAAAAAAAAAAAGAAGCATAGAGAAGAAATCAATCAGTCAGACTTCTTCAGACCACAAGAGGTTTTCAGTTCAGGTTGCAGGGAAAGAGTTCATTCAGCCTTCTGATTTACTTCTTATTAATAATGCAGTACTCCATATCCTACATAAATGGAGTGAGCAGGGGTAAGACAGAAAACCCTTTTGCCTTGTTGCAATTAAGGATGTCACGCAGTTGAATAAGGGTGTGGATAACTCTGTTATTTTTCTAGTTTGTTCTCAATAGCTAGGCATGGCTCTGTGCCTGCCTGTCTACCTGGGCTAGACCGTTCCTGTTAGCACTTGGCAAATCAGGTTTCCTCGGGATTTGCAAAGGTACTGTGGGTGGAATTCACCTCAACTGCTTGGTTTCTCTGATCAAGGGCCTTTTGTTGATGGGGCTTTCTGGTGCTTGCCTTGATCGTTTCACTTCTTGTTGCTCCTTGCCATAATTTTAGCCACACAAATGTGGTAGCCAAAGGGTGTGATGCACCTCTGGGGTCGTCYCATCAAGATAGCGGTGATCGAGAGCAGGGTTTGTTATTACATGTGAGCTGGAAAAATACAGTTTGAGATTTCTTGGAGTACAAATGTTGTAGCAGCAGAATTCCCTCATTTCCAGCAGAAAGGGTACTTTGGTTCATGGTTGTCAATGACGGGAAGTTAACCCTCATCCCAGCATAGCTGCCAGCTTTTCAATACAGGGGTTTGATGCAAAAAAGGGATTATTTAGATTGGTTTTGTTGGCTTAAATAAAGGTCAAATCCCAAGGCAACRATATTGGTGCCCCCAAGTGCCTCTCGTTATAGGCTGTTGGTGTTGGCAGCAGCAGGATACCGTACTCTGCAATCTTGTCTGGAATCAGCATGCAGTATTTTGCAGCATGCTGAGTGCTTTGCAAGCAGCAAAAAATGCTGAGTGCTACGGCAGCAGGTTCCCTTGCCACTGTGAATGTGAATTGGGAAAGATGCTGGGGTGGATGCTGGCGCTTCAATGGCCATTATTATGCACAGAACAACTCAATTTCCAGAAGGAGGAAACGCTTCTCTAGAGCAATAAAGATAGGTTCTGAACCATTTCACAGTAACTCACAGAATCCCACTAACGATGCTTGGAAGAGAAACCTGGAGACCAGCAAGTCCCCTTTCTTGTCCCAAGAAAGCCTAGAAGGATACCAGAAAGCAATCTGGCCCGAGGMTCACCCAGACCATAGAGGTTGTTCTCCTCTGTACCCCAGGGCAGCGGCTGTTCAGAACAGATGCACCGTCTCACCGTCAGTCCTGCTGGGTATGGCTGTTCAGCAAAACTCCATGAACATTGTAGAGACAAGAAAAATTCTCTCCAAAGCCTGGCCAAGTGTTTTTCTGGCACAAGACATTTTCATGAGGTCACTGTTGGAGTTCCTCCCACTGTCTAGATCATTCACAACCAGAAATGAAAAACTTTCTCTTCGGGCTCGAAACCCCTCATGTGCAGGGTGGTTTACCATGGTCTACCATAGGACATATCTGTCTTTGCATTCCTGCCGGCGTCCTCTCTAACATGGTTATGTCTGCTACAGAAGGATTTAGGATACTTACTGACATGACATAGGCTCAGTCTCCAGTTTTCATGCTCCTTCCAAAACTGCAACACAGGAAAGTCTTGTCATCACTGATTAATGAACAACTGTAACAACAGAGTCCAGGAATCACTGCACTAAAACTGAGTGTCTGCTTTTTGATCTAAAATCCTGGAAAATGTTCGATTCCGGTTAGGGTCAGAGGTCTAACATATGGAGGTGAAAAGATTGCATTTTTGCTGGGTTCTCCAGCTAGMAAAGGCTGATGAAAACTGGGGCGAAGGGTGTCTTCTCCATCTAGCCACAGACTAGTCTGAAGGCCCAAGAGTAAAGAACAACTCCCAGAACTTCACCACTGCTTTGGAGATTTGCAGGGAATTCTGTGCAAGGAGAGAAGGTCTTGGTGGCCTACATGCATAATGATGCAATAACATAAACAGCTTCGGGGGAAGACTGCAAACAAAAGGCCCTTTTYTTCAGTTTCACAGTTCCATTCTGCATCTGTCCTCCCTGTTTACCCCTCTGTGACACCTCTCCATCACGTTTCATGCATCATCTCCATTCCTGACAAGCTTGCAATGGCCTCTCAAGAACTTGTCAGTCACGGAGATGAGGGAAGAGACAGAGCACATGAAAAGAGAAGCTCTAACTGACTTCTGAGTGCCTTCCGTGGGGAAAGTATCGGAGCCGCGATATCCTTGACAGGTGCCAGGAAGCGGTGCAGAGGCAGAAAAGGCCCCATGTGTGGGAGAACTCTGCTAAACAGGATCTGCCAGGCTTCCTCCGCGCGATAGACGTGCAAGCAGGACGAGGGATCAGGGCAGGCCCCGCGCTTACAGCAGCCCAATTTGAACAAAGCTTCCCTGCCACTCCTCTTGAGCAGCAGTAGCACCACCTGAGATTACCAGCTGCCTGTGCCTAAGGGTGATTGATTACTTCCTCCCTTTTTTCCGCCCTGTATCCCATCTATATATATATGCAGCTTTGGTTATCCTCCTCTTTTGAGAACTAGAGGGGAAAATGACTGTGGAAGTGGTAAGTATTGCTTCATTTCTTACTTYATTTCTTACTTGGTTCAGTACTGCAGCTGGGAAGGGGAGGAACAGCTGGAATTGCAGATTTTCACATTTTCAGTAAAGACCAGGGTTTGAGTACAAGCGTGTATGGAGGTGTGGGTCTGTGTTAGTGTGTGTTTAGCTGTTTCTCTGTTGCTGTTTCTGATAGCTATTTCTCTGAATGTTTAGTGGCATTCCCAGGAGCCTGTCACCCTTTTTGGGGGGTTTCTAGGACCATTCTCTAGGAATTTGCTGCAGTGGCAGATTTCTACCAGGCTAATCTGCTTAGAAATCCCACCATGGACTTCAATTCCTTTCCAACCTGAGTAATGCTTCTCAGTAGATTGATTCATCTTTTCTCTCCTGTAGGTAAGTGAGGAGTGCAGTCACAGATCTGGATGTTGGCATCTGGATCTGTGACTTAGGGCTGCTGTTTTGTAGTGCTACTTCATGCATCTGTTGAAACAGATGTRGGTAAGAACTACCTTGTAAAGAAGGTTGATGGTGGCAGTCCTCCAGTAACTTCAGCAGATGATGGGGYAGAAGGCAAGGGGTATTTATTTGAAAAGGCTAGAGGAGTGAGTCAGCGCTCACCCAGGGAGATTGCTAAGACAAGTACACTTATTTCAGGGTAATTTGGGGTGGCTCTGATCATGTATTTACTGACTAATCTAGTGAGAAATAKCTGCAGCATTCTTCTAGTTCTCCATGTCCCAATTTCAAGGYATGGGAGATAGTCAGTGTTATCTAGTGGCAGAACTTTAGGTCMTTTGCTGTTGAAGTTGAGTAGATGCAAGATYTAATTAYAGATGTAAGGGGTRTGACTAGGGCTGGAYAATCCTAGCAATAYGAAAAACTAAACTACAAAGCCCTGGAGATGTAAATAAATTACTGGCATTGCTAACTGAGAGCAGGGAGCTTGGCAAAGTACTCCACTGCCATGGATTGCAATCCCAGTTCTGGTTCTTCCAACATGCTTGGTGTCCGAGTGTTTACGTAATGTATGCCCAAGTGTTGACAAGCTTYCCAGAGTCATAAGCAAACTGGTGAACAATGACGATTATCCTCTACCCTTAAATTAAGCATGCATAGACCTATGTACAGGACTGGTGCTTATGGAGAGTATTCCTGAAAAGCCCATGGTGCAGCCCTCCGTGCTGACCGTCTTTGCCGTGGGAAGCCGAAGAGCAGGCACCAGGCCTGGGTGTGAGATCTGAAACTCTAAGGGTAGAGCCTGCTTGCCTGCTAAACAAGAGAAGCTTTGGTTAAATATTTGCAGAGAGAGAAAGTGTATGATGTTTCCATGGGTGGATGGCCGGATGGGACTCTGCATTCCCATCACCAGTCTCTTCTTTCTTAACTGAAGAAACAAATTCATCTCTGCAGAGGGAGCCTGTGCCTCCATGGAAGGGTGGAGAACAGAGAGGATATTTCTGTCTAATTGTACCACTTATTTGCGGGGGAATATTTTTGCTCTCATTGTTCTTTCATCATTGGGTCAGGCATTACAGCACCCAGCTCTAGAACAAAAGTCTCTTATCCTCAAAATAGATGGGAATTGTTTTGATTGCTTTGCATGCGTCAAATCACCTCTTTCTTTATGGACTACTGGAATTGCAACTATTTCCCTAGTCTGACGTRGGAGGAGTATAAGGCTGGCAGGACTTGCAGTGAGGAAAGGATAGCCGGCAGGCATAGCATTTCCCAGCAGAACCCTCCGCTTCCCTTCCTTCAGGCTTGTTTATGCAACAGGATTTCTAATCTGGGACCCCATGCCCCACCTGCCTTCCTTCAAMTGGAAACAGCAACTTGCTGATGGTAGGAAGCCTTTTTCCACCTCTCCCCTCACAAAACTTTTAGATTTTGGCGAGTTTGTCCTGCCCTCTCAGATCTCAGTATGGCTCTCTCCAGTAATGAGTTGAAGTTGAATAACACAGGCCCAGGTCCCCTTTAGGCCACCCACACGTTGACGGCCACACGGCATCAGATGTAGTTAGGCTTCTGCCCACATCAGGTGGCCCATGGTGGAGTTGGTCCCTGACTCTCAGCAGCAACTTTMCCTTCAGCCTGCAGAAGGAAGCCTCCTGTGCAGTCCTTGGAAATCCCAGCAGCCCTCCTCCACCCTTTTAATTTATAAAATAAATGACCTCAAACTGAGTCTGTGATGGCAAAAAAAGGACATGTGAGACTCTTGCCAGGTCCTGAGTGTTGGTTTTTGTGGGGAGTGGCAGCCTTGCCCAGGGACGGTGCGTGCCGCTCTACGTGCTTTCCCTCCTGAGCTTGCAAGTGTCTTCCTTTGCTCCAGAAGCCTGACTGGCTCTGCTCTTTTGTGCCAGAAAAGCCAGACTGCCACATGGAAAGACKGTGGGAGATGGTGATGGAGTAGGGGAAGGTGGTAGCCTGTTGTGTGGTTTTATGCTTGACTCTGCCGATGTCCACCTGGTCAGTGTGGTGTTGGCTTTAACGTGACTGAAGGTAGCACTTTTCTCCAGCACTCGCTATGCAGGGCAGCACGTTGATTGTCTCATCCTCTCTGTGGCTTGGATGCACCAAAACCCAGCTCCACGGGGCATCTACATCTCTAGGACTTGCTGAACGTGTGGAAAATGAAGAATCGGTGCCTTGGAGGAGAAACTCGGGTGACTCAGATCTCATCCCGTGCTATGCCCTGTGGAAAGGAGAGGCAGGGCATATGGGAGGAGAACAGTCACAAACCAAGGGCCTTCAGGGGCTGGTGCGGAGGCTGGAGAGAAAATCCCCACTCTGACACTAACAGCACGGGGGGACAAGTTCCCAAGTGTTTCAGGAGCACCGAGTGAGTTGGCCAAGGTCGGCTGGGCTGGAGGAGGCCTGCTGACAGCGCAGGGAGTCATTCCCTTTCCTCCCACTCACTCCCCAGCTGCCTTGCTGGGTTCAGAAAAAAAAAAAAGGGTAATTGTTTTTTGTGCTCGAAGCCTTGTTCCTGCTCAGATGTTTTTGCCTTATTGCTGAGAGGGGGGTGAAAAGCCTCAGATGAAAAGTGAGCCCTCAGCAAAGCCTACCTTAGAGGCAGTCTAGTTCTAAACCCTGAAACGGAAGGTCAATTCCTTTCTGGCAGCCTGCGAAGTGACCTCTACAGCAGGATTCTGGAAATCCCTGTCCCAGACTGGTGCACTTGTGCTCCTCTGCTGTAGCCACGCAAGTGCTGAACCTGTTCCATCCCGGCATGCCAGTTTTCAGACTACACTTATTCTGAAATTAAGCTTCTCTGGTCTCAAAGGCTGCTGGCATGAGGGTAAAAAAAAAGAAAAAAAGACTGGTACGTCTGTTCCCCTGCCCCCATCAGAGAAGGAGGTCGGCAGAGCTGGGGGTGGAGAGGCTCTAACCGTCACCTGGGTATTGAGGCTGATGGAAAATCAGCCTCATTCTCTTCTGAATTCCAGGCTGCGAGCAGAGAGYGTGGCTTGGCCAGCGCTCGTGCAGCTGTGCTTGAAGTGGGGGCCAGGCGGCCTCTCCTGATAGGAACTTGCAAGCCACGTACTGCTTCCCTTTCCTGCTGGGGCTGGATGCAGGTCTGACGGGTGCTCAGAGGCACATCCATCGTCGTCTCTGCCTGCTTCCCCCCACCCGCCTAAGCGAAGAACKCGGCAGAGCCTGGCAAGATTTAGACAAGCCTCTAAAAATAGAGCACACCTGAAATACAGCCACTTTGCTGATAGGAACAGAAACTATCCTGTGCTGCTGGTTTGCTCTATTCCCTACCACAAATGGGTTGCAGCACCAGGGCACGAGCTTGTGAGGGAGGACTACTGCCCTGAGAGCCCCTATAGAGATGGATGGAACAGGGCTGTTGTCCAAGTAAGCTGCTGTAAGTCACGACAGAGTTAACTCAGATGTTCAAAAAAACACACACAGCGGTCTGTCAGAGCCTGCAGAGCTGCATGGGGTATGAGGCTGTAAAACTGTCTTAACAATTACTGGTGCGATTCAAAGAAATTGGGTACAGAAGCTGAGATAAGCAAAATAGATGACAATCCGGCTTCCTGGGGGAGAGAAGCTGATATCCTTTGGCTTGGTTGTTTCTTTACTGGCCTCTCCCTTAGACACCCTGCTGACAAACAAGCCCAGGAAGACTGCCCAAATGCATGAGTCTCCTTTGCATGCGTGCAGAATGCTTTCTCTGCCCTTGCTCCCCTCTCTGTGTGTGTCCCTGCACGCTGCTCCAAATTGTCTTCTCTCTCCCAGGGTGACATGTTAAGAGACTGCAATTATTGAGAGGGGCTGAGAGGTCTCAAGGCTGAGAACTTGCCGTTCAACGGGAAATAGCAGCTTATTGCGTAGCTGGAAATTCCTCAGGAAACCCAGTTCTAAGGAGGTTCTCTTAAATTTGGCTTTTCCCAATTGTCTGGGCTTTCCTAACAGGATAGAGATAGGGGATAAAAGTCGAGCAATAAGGAAGATGATCCACTCCAAAGAATAGCCTTTGCTTAAAAATAGACCACTGCATCCAGACCTCATTTGTACTGCTTAGAAGTGGGTCCAATTTTCAGAGCTACTCTGGCTCCTGGCAAGCAAAGTGAGACTACAGTCTGGGTCCAGCTGGGAAAAATGCAGTAAGATCCTGTCTTGTGAAGGAAACGAGGCAGGAATCTGAAGTCTTAGAGGATGTCTGCTAGAGACTCCCATGTTCTGATTCCACATGCAAAACAGTCTGACCCGGTATGCTGGTAAGTCCTGCACAACCAGCCACAAGTCCTGTTTGCACTTATCAATTCTCTGGCCAGTCTGTCCCACTGGCAAGGGTGCTGGTTTGGATTTGACCAAAGGGCTGCAGTGCAGCCTGGCTTTGGGAAAAGAACAGATTTCGCATTAATRTGAAGGGTGCTATATTCTCCAGGGACCACTTACTGGAAATGTCAGATCAGTGTGATGTTCTGGTTAAGCTATGGCACGGCTGTTGCTCTCCACCCTGGTATTMGGCTGACGTTGCACTTTCCTGCCAGACCCTGCAGCTCAGGAGGGAATACAATAACTTCTCCCCTCAGGAGTTTGCCCCTTTTTGTTTGTAGATGCCCATGGTTTCTCAGGGATAAACATGAAAGGGTCCCCCCTCTTCAGATCCATGAAGCTCATGTGCCCAGGGAAGTATGAGCTGCATGGAGAAGCTGATTCGGCAAGGATATAGGAATCTCTGTGGTGTGAATCAGCCACTCCTTCTGTAAGTCCTCGGTGACCTGAAGCTCTGAAGCTTATAACACAAGTTGTCCAGTCTTTGGAAAGAGATTCTGGCCCTAAGGACCCAGTGGGTCTCTGCTGGGGACTATCATGGGCCCACCCAGGTTTGTACCCTCACTCCTTTGCAGTTCTTGCCACTGTGGAGTTAGCTCTTTAGGTGTAAGGGCTACTCGTTTAATTGCGGCAACATTGTCGTTGCAAAGCAGAGAACACAGCTCTTGTAAAGACTCAGGCTCCAGAAGTYAATTGTTCTTGCACATCTGTCTCTTCCTCCCCTAATACTAATGTTGGGGTTGTGGTCGCTGCACAGACGGTGTGTATTCTGGGGGAGTCTGTGGCTTTTGCACACACAGGGATGACTGAGCCTGCGTCCTGCCTGTTTATTTGGAGGGTTGGTGTTTCCTACCCAGCTCTTCTTCCTAGTCGTGGGCTGAGCTGAAAGCACAGGACTGAAGCAGTGAAGCAAAGAGCTCTCTCTGTCAGCTCTTCCTCGGCAGGGCAGCTGATGCGTGCGGACAGCCGCTAGCGTCTCTGGCAGTGGGGTGGAGGATGCGTTGTGACAACCCGACAGTTATTAATCCAGCCTGCTGCGTGCAAAAGAGGAGCCTCCACAGTAACTGGGAGAGACAGGGCCAGAGATGTTACCTGTTTCTGACCTACCTGAAAAAAGGAGGAATCCAGAAGCCTCTGAATGAGCAATGAGCTGCTTACATTGCCTTTTGCTGTTTCTCCTGTTTTACCCCTTCACTACTACGTATCTGCGTGGAGTAGCCTACCCTCGCTGTGAGCAGTTATGATAAGTCAAAAGAATTACAACAGTTCAGGCAGGAGCAAGGAAAAAATGAGATTTCTGGGCCTGAGGTACCCTGAATTCAGATGGTAAGTGAGCCTGGGCTGTGGCAGACTCTTCAGACCYGAGTGCTTGAGCTCCGCTTCGCATTGCGGGCATCCAGCCCTCCTGCTTTTTTTCCCCTCTGTATCAGGTTGCTCTTTGACCCGCTCCTGGAACTCTGCGAATGATCTCATCGGTTCCTACAAATTTAAAACACTTCAGGACCCAGAGGCAAGGTGAAAGCAAGAAGGTGGTTGAACTCCATGCAGTTTTGCGAGCTTGTAAACAAAACTGGCCCAGCTGCAGTTCAGAAAGTCAGGCTGCTGCACAGGTACATCATAAACACGTCTGACACAAAGTGCTGCTGCGCACAGAGGTCTATTTTTCCTAATATCATCCCTTTCAGCCCATAATGAAACTGTATGTATTAGCTCTTGTCAACAGTGAAGTCTGTTTTTATGGCTGGCTCAAAAATAACAGTGCAAAGCCCCATACCAGTCCCTCCCTGCAGTTTTTACTTAAAGGACTGTAAATGCCTTTACAAATGTGAACGAAGCAGCAGCTGCTGTTAGCTCTGGGCCAGTAGTCCTGAAGACAATAGGGGCATTATATCATTAAAACATGGTGCTTTTACGCCCTATAATATAATTATGTGATCTCTTGTCCTGATGTATGGATGACATCAGATGCAGCTAAATTTTGGAACGGTCTGCTCATTTAGGGCACACTTTCTCAGGCCTGGGACAATTTTACTGACTGGTGATGGGAGCTGGCCTGCAGTTGAGCTGGCTTGATATCAGCAGCTTTGCTCCACAAGCTGTGCTGGGACAATTTCAAGAGGTGGTGGAGTTTGCAGGGACACAACTCTGCATCAGCTCYGAAGCAAYGTAGCAGCACCAAAACCTACCAGCTGAAGCTGGCCCCGTCTCTTACTTCCAGTCCTACGTTGTTCCCTCTGGTTCTTGCTCATATCCACTAAATGATCAAACAAAAACTGTGATAAAGGAACAGGTCTTGCTATACATTTATGACCATTTATGGGACTGCCTTGCCAATGCTCTCAGAAGCCYATTTTTGAGGCATCTGGAGCACCTGGAGCGTTCTGGTCCTGGACAGGTGACTGGATGGACAGAGGAGGGTCAAGTCTAGCACTTTCCAAGTCCCTCTGGACACTGGACTTGCCTTGAAGACAGTCTTCTTGCTGAACTACCTCTCTGTTATAGGATCTGAAGTCCTGCTCTTCTTGCCTGACATCTTGGAATCCAACCTCAGCTCCTGAATGCCTTCCATTSCTTCAACATCCAGTGTAGGCTCTTTAGTGCACCTGGCAGTCTCATGATTTGCCCCAGTCTACCGARTCTGGCTGGAATGGAGTTAATTTTCTTCACAGCAGCCTGTRTGGTGCTGTGTTTTGAATTTGTCACTTAAACAGCGTTGATAATGCACCAAAGTTTTGGCTATTGCTGAGCCGTGCCTGCAGAGTGTTGAGGCTTTTCTTTTTTCCGTCTATGCCCACTACCCCCTCCACGGAATAGGCTGGGAATGTGCAAGAAGTTGGGAGGGATGGAGCTGGGACAGCTGGCCTGAACTGACAACAGGGATATTCCTTAACGTATGATGCACTCAGCAATAAAAGCTCAGGGAAAATGAGGAAGTGGGGACTTCTGGGTTTATAGCATTTGTCTTCCCAAGTAATTTTTCCATGTGTTGAGGCCCTGCTTTCCAGGAAGTGGCTGAACATCTGTTTGCTGGTGGGAAGTCATGAATAAGTTCCTTATTTTGCTTTGCTTGTGCGTGTGGCTTCGTTTCACTTATTAAACTGTACTGCCTTTGACCCATGAGTTTCTTGCTGCTGGTGGATGCTTAGCTGCTGGCTGGGGTCAACCCCCCCACACCTAGCTGTAGAACTTGCTTGCAGTCAAGATGCTCTTTTCATCAAGATGTTCTTCAGCAGTTTGCTCGCATGTTCCAGCACTGACAGCCACTACATCTCACTGAAAAGTGGAAAAAATGGCCCTTTCTAAATGAACATTTCACTTATAAATGCTCCTCCGCTCCYGAAGTGCTCCCGGTATGACTCGAATGAATGTGTGCCTCTTCAGTCACTCTGTGATGCTCTTTCTAAATGCAGTTGCAAACAACTAGTGGGCTGCTACAATTTTCTAGAACATTAGCAGAACCAAACCATAGTTGAAAATGCACAGAAAAAAAAGTGGAAAGGGACCAGACAAATTGGATTCAGTCCCAAGAGAGATGCCAAGCGCACAGCTGGTGCAACCTGGCACTAATAAGCTGCAGTGAGGAGACACTATTTACCTCGGCTATGTCCCCAGGTTTCTAACTCTGGCTCTGGCATCCTGCTCAGCAAACGGCTCCCTCCTCACTTAGTTTATCTAACTGATGCTAAATTCTSAGGATAAACTGGCAACAGCATTAATTACCATTTCCTTTTGCTCTGATATTATTTCTTTGCAATAAAATTACTTGCAGATTCAATGCTGGTTAGAAATCACAAGAGACGRCGGGTATGGAGGCACCGTGTGCTGAGGCTGGTTTGCTCTAGGAACTCCTTTGGGAAGCTGGAGTTCAAAGGAGCTGAAGGCTCTTGTGGCCTATCAGAAGGACTAGGTTCTCTTCCTTTCTGGGCAGATGTCCAGCTCCCACTGCCCCTTGTCTAGTGCTGATACTGTCTGGAATTCCTCGAGGCAGACTTGTGTGGAGAGATCAGGAGATGCCCAGGATGCGGAGTCGGAGAGGAACTGAGGTTGTTGGTCCGTCCCATCCCAGCTCAGAAGGRTCCTGGGGGCTGTAAGTCACTTTGGTGTCTGAGAGCTGATGCTTTGTGACAAGCTGACCCAAGCACGCATTGTCCAGATTTCATAAAACCTGAGGAGCAAATTGCATGCTGCCTGGGAGCCAGAGGGACCTGAAGCCCTTAGCRTGAGCAGGCAATTGCTTAGAGAACCCCATCCCATCCCTCCCATCGCATCCCTAATGTGCATTAGACATCTGACRTCCTTGTGTCTACCTGTGTGTCACTTCCATAAATTCCTTCATTTTGAAATAGGCTGCTGCAAATGGATACGAGAGAAGAAAACTAGGACGCTGTRTCCTGGCATGACACCATGCTGGAGGGGAAACAGCAAGAGTGCCCACCCATGGCACTGYTTCTGAAGAAGTATTTTCTTATTGCTGGATGTTACCAGGCTGTTTTTAAGAGGGTCCTGATAACTCTGCAGCCAGTTCTTCAATATTAGGATGGGAAGCAGCCTTTCCCAGTATACTGACACTACTCTAGTTTGGGTGGTTGCCTTCTGCCAGAGTAGATCTGTCCTGGAAATTTTTTCACGTATCCTAAGCTTTAGTTTAATACTGCTGCAAGTAGTTTAAAAGCTACTGCACTTCACCCCAGAAGTGGCTGTATTTGTGTGCTGGGTGACTTTTTAGGATGCTTTGGGATGAAAGAGCTCATCTATAAGCTAGACCTTACCTCACTGTGGAGTCATTCCCAGTCACTGCGCAACTTTTGAGAAAAATAAAGCTGGTGAGTGCGGGGAGTAAACATGTCTATTTTTGTGGCTTGTCTTCCAAGTCAAACAAAAATAAGAGCTGACTTGAGGCTGGAGACTGCATGACACACTGTTAACTGAGAACTGGCAACACAGGACCTGATCTTCTCTAAGTCAGAATGGCATTTCTGGAGTCAGTGGAGTTCAAGTTCGTGCCCTCCAGCCACGCAGCCTGTAGCTGTTTAAAAGTTAAGTGTGACMTAGTGGGGCAGTCAGGTGAGCCACGCGTGGTCAGGGTTCGGAGGAAAACCTGCCGTCGGCTGCGCATGTTGTTGGTGATCCGGTTGCTATCCGCATCCTCCGCGTCAGAATCGAGCTGATGTCTCAGCGTGAGCTGGCTGAGGTTTCGCCTTCCAGCCCAAGACCCTGCCGCGTGCAGTCCAGTCGGGTTACTGGTGCCTTGGGTAAGTGCCCACCTGCGCTGGGCTGCACGAGCCTTCCCTGGAGTTCAAGGGGGAGCTTTTACCCGCGTCGTTCTTCCAGGGCTGCAGAGCTGCTTTGCTTCCTTTCCAAATGGGGAATTTCCAAATTGCCATATATAGATAGCCCCTCCAAACAATTATGTAGAGCTGAAAAAAGGCTGTGTTCCCAAAAGCCTGTTTGTTCCAGCTGCGGTAATTTGTCTCGGAGAGGATATTGCATCTCTTCAGAAACTGCGTATTGTTTACGTGCCCAGAAAGTCACGGCAGCTGCAGCACGCCGCCAAAGCCTTCCCATGCGCAGAACCCTGACGCGTAGTACCGGGGGTTTGTGCTGTACAATATATGCGTGTACATGTCTGAGTMTCAGTAATATGGCAGATACGGTAGATTTGGTGGTGGTGGTTTTCATTTGGGGTTTTTTTTTTCAGTTTTTCTCTTTACAATCATTAATTGTTCCTGAGCTGTTTTGTAACTTGGYGTGGTGAGAAGATGATCATCCTGAGTGAGTTCCAGTCAAGTCAATGACAGGTGGAGAACAAGAGTTTAGCAGTGATAGCTTAGGCTCAGCTCCCTGAGATCTGCGGCCAGATTCTGATCACGTCTAAACAGGAGCAAATCTGGAGTGGTACTGCTGGCTTCAGAGTGCAGGATGCAACTAGGAAAGAATCAGCATGGGCATGCACCAGTCTTACTGGAAACAGGATCTGTCAATTACAGTAAAGTTTAAAAATAAAACAAAATTGTGTAAGATCTAATTATTTTCCAGGCTGTTTTTTCCTGCTTCCACCTATCACAGCAGGACTTGCAGGGAGATAAAGGCTGAATTCTCTCCAGGCTGCAGGGTGTGAGACTGAATGGCATTTACATTGATAAACTGACAAAAAAGGGAATTCTTCTAAGATGAGCAACCCTTCCGTGGAAAGAGTTCCTTGGGAAGTGAGTAATGGAAGGACATCATCTCCATATACCCACCAGCCCTAGTCAGGGGACTCCGAACATGCCTCCGTGAGCCCTGGGAACCAGACCCGCAGCRTTTCTAGCCCCTTGTCTTTGCAGTCGTTCTGTCTGAACGGGTCACTGGGCAATGGGGGGCAGAAGGAGGAGCGGGCAGGAGCAGACGGATGTCTAGGTTAGTTGATGAGAAGCAGATGGTTTGCAATGGGGTGACCTTGCTTCTTCCAGCCCACCCCTTCCACGTCCCAGGTCCACAATACGACCAGTGTGAGAATAGCAAGTAGGGCGTATTCACAAGCAGAGAACAAGGATGCGACTCAACAAGTCCTTCACCCAACAGTGAGTTGGAAAGCCCTTTTGCCTTCTTGGCTGCCGTCACAGTCAATACGTCGGCAACTGAATTGAACGTGAATCTGTGCAATGAGAATCAATGAATTTGCTCAGATTGGTGAATTAGACTACGGTGTGATTTGCTTTGCTGTGTAGTTTTTCCCTGGAAGCTTGCTTGCCAAATGAGACTACAGCTTCACTGCTAGAGTACCTGCACTTCCTACTGCCTTCCCCGTGAGAGCTGTTAAACAAGCACGACTCTGTCAGGGGCAGGCCCAAACAACACTGAGTCGGAGGAAAAAGTCTGCTCTTGATTTCARGAGGCAACGATCGAGCCCCCTGTGCCCACGGTCAGACGTAACTCAGCAGCTCGTATTGAGTTCAGTGGGCTGTAACATTAAGAAACCCTGCTCTGTGTCTGGGAAACCAGCTAGCGACAGTATTTGGTCACCGTAGCCATTGCACCAGGATCCCGGTGCCATCTTTGGGGGGATCTCACAAGTTACGTGTTCTCAGTATGAGAGCAGGGGTATCCGATTCTCCTGAGTACCTGGGATAACGCTTATTCCAGCCTGCGTGAATCAGTGGGTGAGGCTGTCACTCATACAGGGTTATGCTACATGGGACTGAGGTGTCGTACAACCTGATATTGCAAAGCTCCTTCGTGACGCAGCTGGGTACCAAACTGGGAGGGGAAACACAAACAAGTGCCCAGGAAGTTGAGCTASCTGATTGAACCCATTGGATCTCAGTTGGATCTGATTTCTTGGGCCTGTTCTGACTTTCCATTTGGTTGATGAGTTTGGATATAACTTTTTTTCCACCCTGCACAGCTCCTTGGCTCCTAACTCCTGTTCACTTTTTTTTGACAGTTCCCAGGAGAGAGAAAATCAAATTGGAGGAAATATTTTTCACCAGTTGCAGAAATCCCACAGGCTTCTAAATATTCTTCCTTTGCTACTTTTTAGCCTGTCTTGTTGRTCATTCCACATGTTAAGGGAGATGACGATCGATTGGTCTCTTCATATTTGGGTGTAACTTTCCAGCTTTTCTCGATTAGTAACATCTTGGATCTGTCCAGAAGTAGCACATGTTAAAACCTAAAGTTGAAAAAAAGGAAAGRGGCTATTGTCACCTCTACTTGATGAGTAAGAGCCAAAAGCAGATACATGGACAGCAGGACAGCCACGAGAAGGGAAACTGGGTTTGGTCCGTGTTTTTGTTCTGGCAGAAGTCTCCTGCGTACAGGGGAAATGGAGAGGCTGCACGCCAGTGAGGGCTGAACCTGGGGTCTTCGGTGTACGCTCTCTGCCGAACTCTTCTGCCCCTCCATCCAGTAAGATATTTGTCACAGGTTTATCTTCAGGCGCGTGAGTCCCCTTCGACTCAGGAGTCACAGGCGTGAGAATGTCCTTAACGCCACGCTGAAGGGAGAGCATCAGCGGGCACGCAGCGGGCTGTCCTCGTTCCAGCTGCGCCAGAGAATATTGCTTCGTGCCCTTTCCCACGCGGCTGATGCTCCCCACCTCGGCAGCGGTTGCTGCCCGCAGGCTCCGCATTTCTTGGTGACTTCTGCACCAGCTCTTCTCCAAGGTAAAGCGATGAGGCACGGCGTTTGCCTGGGGTGTTTGGCCCCAGCCATGGGGCAGCCCAGGGATGGGACACGGGCTGGGTAGCGCTAGGACCTGGGGGAATGCTCAGCTGCCTCCTCCCAGAAGATTAGCCAATATTCCCAGGGCAGGGCAGGCTCCCCAGCCTTTCTACTTTTTCTTTCCTCTATATACGTGTTTTTCCTCCTTCTAGTTCATTCCAGAGCAGAGCAGCTTTGGATTTCTCTGAGCTCTTTTTTTTTTTTTTTTTTTTTTTTTTTTTACCCCTGGTAGTTGGACTGCTGCCAGCGTCTTGCAGGGCCAAAGTTTTATCTATAGGGATATATTTTACAAACCAGCCCAGCTGCACGCAGACTGCCTGCAATTGAATCCCCACTCCTGGGGCAAGTTTAACTCGGGAGAGGAACAGCAGCAGGGGTGCTGTTTGTGCCTCTCCTCCAGCTATTCCTGTCAAGATGGATTTATGACTTTAAAAGGAGGGGGGGGGGGGGAAGGAAAATTGCCTACAGGAGCCAGAGCTTACACCACAGCCCAGCAAAACACACATAAAGGAGCAGTCGGATCTCAAGGCATGAGCAGCGTCCAAGTGGCACCCTGGGATCTGGTGGATCCTTGCACGTAATATGACTGATCTTAAGCCTTTCATCTGCCTTCACAGAGCCGAGCTTTTGGATTTAAGGTAGTTTGCCCAGGACCAGACTTTGCTATGTTGGCCGAGACAGTGCTTTCTCTTGGTCTGTGGTTGCAGTTTGCTGTGGGACAGAACACACCTGAGAGAGGTGAGTGCCTGAAAAGGCAAGGCGTTCCCTTACTACTTTCCCCCATTTAACACCTCCTGGTCCTTAGAGCTTCTCATAAAGASCTTTTCAGAATAAAAGCTGAAGTTATATTGCTGCTTGAGGTGTATAATGATACTTGTATGTTACTTTGCTGGCACAAGGACAAAACAAACAAAAAACCTTTCTGAAATTGCCATATTAGAAAGAAATTTCTGTTTTGCTTGTTTCCAGTAGCGGAAAGGAAACTGTTTCAGAAACTTGCAGAGTTTAGTGCAATCATATGGAAAAAGTCCTGACTCTTCACTGTTAGCTATGTACTGAGGCACAGCGATTAAGAGAAGTAAAAACAATGATACTATACCTGCCTTGTCCTCTTGCTGATCTCTGTAATTCAGACATTATATTTCCTCTTTAAAATGTTTGCTCTGGAATACTGTTCAGGAAAATGATTATGGGTCAGTCTTGCAGAACTGACAGCGGGGRAAGGGACACGGAGGAGATGAATTTCTCATTTCTGGTTCCTGCGCTGTCGGGCAGGAGGCTTAGCCCACATYGTGATGGCTAAGCTGATGCAATTACTTTTGTTCTGCCTTGTGTTCACAAGCAGAAAAAGGTTCTGTTCTTTGACTGCAGGGCCACTGCTGGCTGCATCTGGTCTTCACTGCACCTGGGAAATGTAATCCGGTGTGAAAGGAGAAGTGAACCTCTCGTCTATCTGCACGGGAGGTCCTCAGACTCAGMCAGCAGCCCAGGCTGCGGGGGTCTGATTCTGCTTCTGGTACGCAGAGCAGACTGTGTCTATTGCTGGGGTGCCCTCAGAGGGTACGGGATTCTGTCCCTCAGTGACACAGGCCGTTTCAGGAATGGTACTGCTGCCTCCGGCATTGTAACAACGCGCGATGTCCACACAGGCAGCAGTTATTCCTATTGTCAGGCATTTCTGCTGGGACTGGATGTGGCAGTTCCCCAGCGCAGGCTAGAAACAATGCTCAGACCTCCAGAGTATGTGGAAAAGCAAACCGTGGCTTTCCAGAAGGATGGTGGCTTGCTCCGGAGGCAAGGTTGCGCGTATTGCGYTATCGATGCGCCGACTTGGGCTTGCACCCTGCCAAGCGCCCTTAGAGGAAATGAACCTGCTGGCGGGCAAGGTGCCCGTTCCCCAGCAGCTTTGATGTGGGGGCCTCCTCGGCTCCTCCCAGGTGCTCCCTAAAGCAACCTTGAGCAAACAGCCCGTCTGGCAGGGCTCCTGGGCATGGGCTAGCTCGTGCCTGGAGGTGCTGTGGTGGTGTGCCACGGTCACACAATGAGAGGAACTGTTTGAGAGGTGGGGATGCGTGTTCATAACCCCGYTTCCTAGGGACTTGACTGAAGGTGAATGTTGGTGGCTTTATTCTCAGCTGCAGTGGACAAAGTGCAGAAGCTACCGGGTGGCCAGTGGTGCTTCTACATGCTTAGGAATGATTAGCTTTTTCAGGGCAATGGCTATTGACTTAGCGCACCAAGGCACAAAGTCAAGGCAGAGCATCGTATGACCAGTTCCACCACTTTCCTCTTTGGGTCCAGATTCAGATCTCTGTTGCATCCGTGTAAAGTATGACCATTGGATAGTTTGGGCTTTGATAAATGAAACGTAGGTTGTCATTACCTGGTGACTCTGGACTAGCATCAGCAGAAAATGATGGGGATGTTGCTGTCTCTGTGGGTGCAGCAAGTGAAAAATAAAGRCAGAGCCCATCCATTCACACTTTGTAGAGGGCCCTGCCCTTACTGATCTCTGAAGCACAGCTCAGTACCTGGCATAATTCCATGATTCCAGGACTCCTGAGGCTCTAAATACAACAGCAGAGATAGTGAAACTCCTGAAAAGATCTTAAGAGATGGCAATCCAGCTTCCTTCCTGCCAGAGGAATTTGTCTGAAGGGCCATTTCTCAACCTACAGCCTGTAATCTGTGGCATGGACGAGCTGGAACCTGCAYAGGCAGTTTGGGCTTTTAGTCACACAAGTATATTTTGCTTGGTGGGGCTCAGCTCCTTAAATAGGCAGATGATGTAGCAGTGTCCCGTGGCACAGGCCTCTCTGAGATGGTTTTAAGTGTAAAACACCTTCTGGTTGGCTTGGTGGGACACCTTTCTTTCTGGGAGAGGTGGTGCCTTTCTCCTCCTGCCTCTCACTGTGATCCCAAGGGGCCACAGGGAAGCACAGGCTGTGTTCTTCAGCCTCCACTCAAGCAGAACTTTTTTCCTTGCATGGCCAAACAGTGAGAAGGGAAGACAAACATGGAATTTCAAACATAGTTAACCAAGACAGGACATGATCTTTTTTGGCTGTTAAATCCTTTATGCTCTACAAGTTCCAAGTCCCATGTAAATCAGGCGTGTGGCATGTGTTCAGGTCCCAGCTGAGAGTACAGGGAACTCAGGAAGCGGATGTCTCCTGTCAGCATCTCAGTGTAAGACAGGGAAGTCCGACCAGCTGGTTTTCTCCTGGAAAAGCCAAGTGTTTAAATAGGCAGCGCTGTGACTCCATGGTGATATTTTGCTCCCATATAGATCCCTTCAAAACACTTCTYTGCATGACTGATCTGTGTCTGCTGACCACGTATCAGGTGGATATGTGGACAACACACCTATCAGCTGGCGGGTGACAGCAGGATGCTGCCGTGTGTTCTCTGTGGTTCCCCAGACTTAAGTAGAGCACCGGAGCAGCAATGATTACGAGGTCTGCAGAGTTATTCCTCAGCTCTTCAGAAGCAAAGGCCCGACAGTTCGGGAGGCGGGGAGGTGCTAATGGATGCCCCTTCCCTCAGAATCCCACTGGAAGTGAGAAATCTTCATTTGGCGTCTTGCCAAACAGCCGATCTTCTTTYGCTGTAAAGCAAGGAAACTGCCTGAAAACAGCAGCTGCTTGCGTAACGCAGGGATTTACTGGTAACGAATCTCCACAGCCCCACCTCTGGCAGGGATGGCATGTTTATATTGGATGAAGGACAAAGAACAGGAAGAAAGATGAGGGAATTGGAAACCTAAACCTGAAGGGAAGGATGATGGAGTGTCCAGYCGCTTTATAAGCGTTGCCACGCTCCTGATGTACCGAGATCCTCTGTCTAGATTTTTTTTTTTTTAATGGATCCTTTCTGCTGACAAAATCTAAATGAGAGGAATTTGTTTCCATCTTATGCAGGGCTGAGTGTTAAGTAGAGGTAACTGTGATGGTATTTGCCTGTATGAAGGATTAGCCTTCTGCTCCACCCGTAGACAATCCCTTTAGCTCCAAAATACATACCTTCCCACCAGTGTAACTGGTGCTTTTGTTAACCAGTTGTTGTTAACTAATGCTTTCTGCCCTCCAGGCAGAACATCGTGGTGTAAAGCTGTAGCTCTTCCTGCAGAGCCTCCTAATTAGCACAGCTATTTCCAGCAATGGGTCAAACCAGTGTTTAGAGYATGTTAACGTTATGCCCAGCTCTCTTGGTGCCCCAGAGCTGCAGGGTACAGTCAGGAGCGCAATTTGACAGGGGCATGGGCTCTTGACTCTCCTTTGATGCTCTTCTGGTTTTGAGCAGGTGTTCCATGCTGCTTTTCACCCACGCAGGTAGTTCTGGCAGTAGTGGGATTTTGCTTGCATCTGCTCCCTCGCGGTGAATTCCGAATCCCCGTCCCGGAGTGCTAGTGCACGTGACCTTGTTTACCACTCGTGAGCGATGTCCTTTGGCCATTGATCCCTGCCTTGCCAGGGTCAGAAGCTCTCACAGCTGTTTGTTGCAACGTTYGGGAACCGAGTGACACTCCTCAAACTGGTGAGGAGCAGAGGGGAGAAAGAATTATTTCCTCCTGGCAGGCGGCAATCGTGTTGCCAAGATTTCTCGCTGTGGTTTGCCAGCCAAGTAAGTGGCTTGTACTCTTCCAGTGGAGGGAAAAGCACAGAGCCGTGGCTACGTGTGTTTGGCTTGCTTCATGCAGCCAGAAGCTCTAAACAAAGCCCTTGTTGCTCTGCCCTGCTGGAATGCTGTCAGGAGGCAGGGAGCTCTAGGAACGAGTGGCAGGGACCTGTAGGTCACAAGTTCAGSTCTGCTGTGTGGTGTGGTGAAATGGCATGTTGCTGTGGGCAAGCAGGAAGGCTGGACTTCAGAACTCTTATTTTCTGCTCAGCTCTGAATGCCAAGTTGCTGGGGGTGTGTGTCTGCAACGCAGGGCTGAGTTGTGCTGGGTCATGCAGAATTGGCTGTCGTCCATGTAGATGGCAGGTCCTACTCCTGCCGCCTCCTAGCATCTCTTGCTTAGTCACCTCCAAGTAACTTTAATGTTCTCCGTTTCTGAAGGCTCCACCTGACTTCTCCTGTTGTTTCGGGAGATCTGGTCTGCCTCTGCTGTCTCAGCCAGCACCTTCTAGAGGAGCGTGGTTCCTGTGCTGCCCAGGTCTCTGTAGCAGCGCAGTGACTCGTAGGCAGCATGTTTATTTGCATGTTTGCAGACCACGCAAGCACTCTGGCTTTCTTCCAGTGCACACCTATAGTGTAACACATGCGGTAAGTGTGGTCCTGACTCACACACGTCACGTTTGTCCCCCATCCCGTGGGCATTCCCAGCACACCTGGCCCTTTCTCCAAYGTACCTCCCCCCGACATTCGGGACAGAGCCAGGCACTCCTGCCCTAGTTGCACAGGCAGGCATCTGAAAGGTACCCAGTGAGGGAAAGAAATAKCAGGGTAAAGACTGTCCAAATGAAGACTGGGCAAAGAGGATCAAGTCCCCAGTGGCTCAAGCCCGAACCACTTCTCCGCCTTCTGTTTTTCCCCTTGAGCCCCTTGTGTTGTACCCTGAATGGCTGTGCTCTTGCTGGTTCATGATCTCTTCTGCGCTCAGGTAATGAGGTTTCACTGTCAGGACACCTGATAGACCCCTTGTACCCACTGACTGTTCCCCTGCCCTGGTCCTTTCCCTCCTCTTAACTTTGCCGTCTCATATCTATCTACCTCTTGGAGCAGTGCCCCAGCGAGGGCTTAGCAACCCCCTGCTCATCTCTGCCAGGCTCATTGCTATCTCTGGGCCTGCCTTGACACGGCTTTCTGCAGGGGGAGAACTGTTTGCATGAGCTGACTCCTTAAAGCAATTAATTTTACAGGAGCCTTTTCATTCAGCTGTCTACTGCCTTGTGGTTTTGGCTCCCACACATGGCTCCAGCACTCAACCACCGTGTGCTGCACCAAGTCAATCTGTGCTCCAGAGCCCACATTGCTTGGCCACCCCACASTCCTGATCCCTTCACTGATAGAGGAACCCAAATGGGCAGGCAGGAATCTCTGGTCCAAGGCTTTTTCTCCCTTCTCGCACCTCAAAAGCTGTCAGAAAGCAGGGTGGTGGTTAAAAGAATTCCAAATTCATTATTGATATTCCAGCTATTGTAAATCTTCCAAGCTCTAAGAGTCGTMGAAGGAGGAGTCCCGTATGTGTTTGTGCTTCCCACACAGCAGTTCRGTTGAAATGGTAAGAAAATGAGTCAAATGGAGCGGGACTCCAGACCACACTCTCTGAAGTACGTTCTTCCTGACATATTGCATTCTTCTGCACAAATGGGTCTGTGCAGCCCTTTCCCAGACATCTTGTCCCAGAGCCCCTTTGAGGTGCTGCTCCTAAGACTATCTGGGAAAGGAGGTCAATATGTATTCAGAAGAGCAAGAAAACATTAAATTAGCCTAGCTTTTAAAAAGTGATCTAGGGAGGAGTCCCTCCACTCCAGACTTCCCTGCCAACAGTGGTATAAATGAGGGAGCTTTCTGCCAGTCTTGTGTGGACCGTAGCCTTTGGACCAAGAAGCAGACAGTTCTGAGAATCAACCACCTCTCCTGGGAGAGCAGAGCCAGCAGTTTTTCTCATCAAGTTTCTTTATCATTTCATTCTTTTCCAAATCCAGCTCGTTTTTCTTCCAGGCACAGCCATTGTCATAAGATGGGATAAACCTGTAAGTTGTTTTAGGCCCAAAAGTTGCTCCTGACCTTGGCAGTTGCTCTCCGTCTTGCGATCASCAGTTTGCTTCTTTCTCGGGGACTGCTGCGCGTTAGCCCAGAGCAGCAGCTCTGGATGGCAGAGGCTACTCCCTGGCACGGGGCATGACTGACCTGCTGGCTCCGGCTGGTGAGGAATGTTCCCAGTTCCTGGAACAWGTCCACCTCCAGCTTGGAGCAGAAAGTACTTGGGATCAGCCTGGTGTTGTGTAACAAGCGGTGTCAGTGCAAGCTGATGTAGCTCAGATGCATTTTTTTTTCTGCAGCAGCGAGAGCAGGATCCAGGACTTGTACTTTTAGCTCTATCCTGATTCCTGTGCCTGAGCTCCTGCCTCTTGCCACTGCCCTGGCCTTTCAGTTTATCTATAACGGGTTAGTAACCTGTGCCTGGAAAGACCGTCATGAGGTTTCGTAAGCCTGTGCAGTGCTYGCAGGTCCTGCATGAGTGTGGTGTGGAAGTGCTGGGTGTGCTCGGGAGCCAGGGCTCCCATTGCTCCTGCGGTGTCAGGTCCAGGGCATCTCTTCCACCCCGCTCTGTTCCAGCCCCCTGTCCTCGTGCAGGACCTAAGAATGAGGAGGTGACATTAGTGTCCTGGGATATTACTTCCCTTCACTGCTGCAATGACCTTTCCTGCTCCCACCTGTTATGCATCTTGACTGAATTTGGACCAGAGGAGTATCAGGCATTCATCCTGCCCTCATTCCACGAGGAGCTGTGTTTTCTCAGGAGTCAGGCACTAGGCTGAATTCAGGCATATTTCCTCCCAGTTTTTCAGTCTTTTGGCCTGCCTCTCCTCTCCCATGACTGGCCTTTTTCCTCTGAGAGACATGGGGTCTGTTCTGGCCATCCAAGTAGCTCCTTGAACAGTGGGGATCATGCATGTGAATGGGAAGGAGGAAAAAAAGTAAGTATTGCTCCTCCTCGCTGTCTTTATCTTTGCAAAGGTGTAAAACATGACTTTAAAACAAGCTTGGCAACAAAGCCTGGAGAGCAGGGAGCCAATGCAGGCAGGGGGAGCTCCTCTCCCTGYTCCTGGAGGGCTCACCACAGCACCTAGGTGAGGGGCACCTTCAGCCTTACCTCTGTTGAATGGCGATTGATCTAGGTGAGGTGCAGAACATGTAAAAGGAGTGAGCTCCAAAAGCCCAAACTTGTCTGCAGCGTTGGCCTTTGCCAAGAGCCAGAGGGCAAGCTGCACAGAGCAGGGCTGAGATGTGCTGACTCCGTTTACTGTGAGTCTCCGTTGTCTGTCTCAGCCGACCGAAGCACGTTTGTGTGCTTGGATATTGCGCCATCGTTCACAGCGATGGACCAAGCACACCACCAGTGCTCAGGGCTGCTGTAGCGCTGAGATGCTCCAGCTATTCCCTTGCATGTCTCTTACCCTTTTGGCCAACGTGAAACCCTGTGAGATAAGTGGTGTGTTCAAAGTGTGCTGCTAAGAAGGTCCCACGGCCAGGCAGATCAGCACTAGGCTGCTGTCCTCCAAGAGCTCTTTCCAGCTCCACTGCAGTGCTTTGGCTTCTCTCCTTGCAGTGATCCTCTTGGGCAGGGCCTAGACCGGGCTGAGCAGCTGTGAAGTCCCAAAGTGAGACTGAACCCAAAGAAAGGAGTGGGAGACATAGTCCAACCCAGGTCACGATCCTGCTGTTCGGTGGGGTGGTGGTGATGGTGGTCTCATGAACTTTTTCCTCTTGCTCTTTGTGATCCTGTARCCAATTCAGGTTCTTGGACCTCAGAGGACTTAGGAACCAGTTTTCTGTTCACRATAGAAACAGCTTTTTTGGCAATGTACTTTAAAACAAAAGGTGCTAAGAGAACTTAGTGAACAATCACAGGCAGACCTCTGGCTAAAGCTCCAGTGTTAGCATCTCAAAGTGTTCACAAAGAACAGTTGTGATCAAACARATGAGTCTAAGCAAAGTTGTCCAATGAGGGAAGACGGGGTGCTAGGGAGACGGGGTGAGAAGTTCCTGGACAGTTGACAGCAGGACTGAGAATAAAGCCCAGGAGCCCTCACACTAGGTGCAAATAGTAATAATAATAGTAGTGGTAGTAGTAATAATAATAATAATAAAGGGGCAAATTCTGAAGTCTCTACCCAGCAAAATTCTCACTGAATTCTGAGATTTGGCACAAGATAACCAAGCCTTCCTAGCAGATGCCTGTGCAGATATGGGTTCACATCATTCCACTAACGCACCTCCCTCTCTCTCTTCCCCTGCTAGGTCCCCAGCCGCCTATTTCCAATTCAGAGGGGGACCTCCTCTTCTTGCTGGACAGCTCTGGCAGCGTCTCCTACTATGAGTTTTCCAGGGTCAAGGAATTCATGTGGGACCTTGTGCAACCTTTCACCTTTGGCCCCAAAGATGTCCAGGCCAGCATCATCCACATCAGCACTACGCCCACCATGGAGTTCCCTTTTGACCGGTACCTGTCTAGTGGGACTCTGCAACAAGCCATCCGGGACACTCAACAGCTCATGGGTGACACTAACACAGGCAAAGCRCTCTCCTATGCCAAGGAGAAGTTCTTCAGTGGTGAAGCTGGTGCCCGGCCAGATGTGCCCAAGGTGCTGGTTTGGGTGACAGATGGTTTCTCCACCGATGACATCTCTGAACCCATGCAGCTCCTGAAGGACATGGGAGTAACAGTCTTCATTGTCAGCACTGGACGGGGGAATTACCTGGAACTCTCTGCTGCTGCCAGCCAGCCTCCTGAGAAGCACCTGCACTTTGTGGATGTTGATGACCTACCCATCATCACAAAGGAGCTTCGAGATGCTATCCTAGGTACGGCGGGGTTGGGTTATGGTCACTGGGAGCTTGCAACAGGGCTGAATATGAGTTAATGCCTGGCTCTGCAGAGCAGGCAGTGGGAGAATCCCATAAAACCAATGGTCCTCCTGACCCACAGCTGCTGCCTTTGCAAACTGAGGTGCTCTGTCCGCAATGCTATAGGTCCAACTATAAACCAAGGCTTTTAGGAGGTCTGGGACAAACATCTCTCTTCCCYTTGGAAGGTCCCATGACTGACTGGGACAAATTCCCTTCTGCAGACCTGTTAGTGAGATGAACTTGTGTTTGTAATGAGTTGTTCAGTTGTTAATGAAGGAAGGAGGCTCAGGCAGCATATTATCTGGATTCCTTAAAAACCCACAAGGCTTTGAAATGAATCACGCAGGTCAGACATCCATACAATTCAAGCATAGCATGAAAATGCCCCACCTGCACAGGTTAATTGTTAACCAAAGGCTTCCTGAACAGGCAATGATTTATCTACAGTAAGAAGCTGCCGACTGTGGGAGCAAGGTGCCTAAGCCCCTTGAACTTGATTTTCACATTCAGGGTGAATTTTTCTCTCTAAAATGCTGTCTGGCTATGKGCCATCTGATGGAGGCGGAGGACACAAATATGTTGAACACAGTGCGTACACAAAATAGGATGTGTATGCCTGGGAAGGGTTTGGTCCTGTCAGCTCCCTCAAACTCTTGTCTAGGGTAGATCCGACTTCCTATAAATACCATCATGTGCAGGCACAGCGGCCGGCGCACACCGAGATATCTAACTCCTGCCTACAAGTGGCTGGCAGTTGTTGTTCTCTTACAAAGAGCAATTAAGGATGGTGCTTGCTATCAGCATTAAGACTGTAGGAGAGGAATGTTTTTGTTCCATAAATCCCCTGTTGTAACGTGTTCCGCATCCGCCAGATCTATAGCCCGACTTGGCTAGCACAGCCCTTGGAAGAAAATCSCAGCCCTAACTTGTTAGGCTTAGCAGGCCAACGGCTGCCTCTTTGTTGCTAGCATGGTTGTGGCGGTTGCTGTGCAGAGAGCAGGAACAGACAGCAGATTGGACTTTTCAGCAGCCCTGGTTTTTTGTTTTTTTTTTTTTTTAAAGCATCCAGGAAAGGGTCTGAGGAGACCCAAAGCCATAATCTGGGCCAGAAGACAGGCGTTTGGAAGCCAAGAAGAATATCTCATGCTAATCTGCATGCTGCACGGCACAATGCATGTTCTTTTTGCAGCTCTTGAATGCCATCACGGTGGGAGTGCCCGTGATTGCGAAGCAGGGGTTTTGCCTCAGCCTCCCAGATGCCTCTGGATTTGTTTGGAAAGCTGAGTGAGTTACTATGTCTTTGCAGACTTTCCATTAATTTTCTGGAGGTTCTCTCTCCATTGGAAATCCTGTTTTAATTCCTCRTTTGGCTTCTGCTACGTGAGTTGGTTAGAGCTGGCTTTGGAGTGTCCAAGTAACCCTTTCCACAGACTCCTCTGTAGCATTTCTTTCTATTTCGAACCATGATCATTTAACAAATCACAYGCAGGGATGATGTTCTCCAAACATCCCCCTCTCTCCTGTGCGAGTATGGGGCAGTACCAACAGTCCTTCTACTGCACCAGACACCATACAGACCCCCAGACGTTTCGTTTCAAATGGCTGTTTCACCTTCTAGTGCATCCTGAATCCGGATGGTATAAAATAGCATCCCAAAATGAGAAGTCACCTGCATATCCTTGCAGCACAAGATCGTCTTGAAGATCGTAAGATCTGCAAAGGTAATAAATACKCTGCTGTGCCTGAGGGCAGTACTTTGTGCATCCACCAGGTCTAAAAGTTACTGGTCTGGGATTTTAATGGAAGGTGAGATTCCCACGTGAATCCAGGGGCTGGTGCTTTAAGCAAAATACCAGACGTTGGTAACATCCCCTGAGTTAGCCTTAATAAAGGCACATATGTCCACTCTTCCCTGCCTGGAGGAGGCAGCCCTCATCACCACCCTTCCTGCTTCTGGCCCCTGGGATAGCAGGGACAGGCAGGATCCTTGGCAGGCAGAAATTAGGCCTTTCCAACTCTGGAACAGCCCAGACTGGTTATATTACCCCTGCTATCTTATCTCTTGCTACTGTTTTTTAAAAGCCTTTTGTAAATGCACAAACAAGCTTTGTCAAGAGTTGTTCTCCTCCCTCCACCTCCTACCTAGGAATGGGGTGTTCACGCCTGCTCCATAGATACTCCAACACAATGGTCCCTGGCTACCAAGTTGCTATTGTCTCAGGTGGGCTGAGAACCCTCCATGGAACGGTTCAACCTCCGCAGCTGTACCTCGCTGTACAAAGGCAGACTCCTTTATGTAGGGGCTGCTCAGTTAAGAAGCATTTTCTTTGCCTTCGGAAATTTGATCAGAGATCTGAGCAGACAAATAATATAACGAACTGTCAGGGCTGAGTCTGGAGTTCACAGCAAGGGTTTTTGGTCCTAGACAGCAAGACAGTTACTACTTGGACAGGAAGACAAAAGGAAGGTGCTTTACTCTTCCGAACTATATTTCTGTCCCGCTATAGGCTCTGCTGAAGCCAAGGGATGCAGATGTCTCTGCCTCAGTTCCCTTTTTGAAAAACCTGGCTGTGTCACAGAGCAGAGAAGATGGGCTCCTTCTTAGACATGGTGGACCTGAAATAGTTCCAGTAATGCTACTACGCAGAAGGGTGCAAGAACAGGGACTGTGGATGGATGTGTATGTTCACTCCCCGTCTTTTTCCTTGGCACGTGATCCCGACACAACGAGTCTGCAGAATGCAGCAGGCTACAGCTCCCAGCCAGCCTGGCTATGGCCACAGCCACAGCTGGCTCCTGGCAAATACCCCTGCCTTTCCTAGTGTGAAGGAAAGGGGACTCTAGCTCGGGCTTCTTCCATATTATGTACCCAATATGGCATTTAGTGCTCTCCTTCTGGGGAAGGACCTTCAAATATTGTGAAACCAAGGCATTCCTTTGAGATGACATCAGGTTCTGTGCTAGCATCCACTTGCTCTCCACTCARCCCGTTGAACTGACAACTGCTGACTTGTTTCATCCTTTGGCACCATCTTCTGAGCCAAGTTCTGCAGGAGCCCACCTGCCCAGCAGTCACAAAACATCAGCCACTTCCCACGCGTATTCAGGGCAACACATTTCTGATCTGAAACGTGGTCCTGGATAACTTCTGCTGCAGTGAAGGCTTTGAGCCTCGAGTCCTCTGACATTCTCACTTAGCACTGAATATAAGCAGGCGACCAGAGGGAGTGATCTCACCCTGGTAATGCAGAAGTGTGTTCCCCCCTCCCAGGATCGGAACCCTCTCCCCGTCGGTATCAAAGTAGGGAAATAGAGCCACGAAGCAGAAGTGATTTGTCCCAAGCCCTAGCAGAAGCTTCTGCAGAGAGGGGATCGTATGCCCAGGTCTAGAACAGGTTCATCTGCTGCCTGGCTGCGTTTCTCACACACATCATAAAAGTAGCAGCGTTCCCGCAAATCTAATCTTGACCTCGCCAACGTTCACGGGCTGCCAGCAAACTTGTGGTTGCAAAACGGTGTTTCAAGTCACCAAGAGGCAGGAGGTGGAAGGCAAGTGTGTCACAAGCTGTCTCTAAGCGTTGCTAGGAGGGCACTGCCTGGGTTTAATACAAGAGATTATCTTGCTGCTTCCCTCTGGGAACAAGGAGGAGCTGTGAGGCGTGCCACGGGCATCTATTTTCTGGGGCTTATTGCCCTCTTTATACGCTCAAGGCATCTTTAATCTGGCATCAAGGGGCAGAGCTATTTGTGGGGGGCTTCCTGCAGCGTGTCCCTCAGGTGTTGCACCCCGGCACTTTAATCTGCCCAATTTACTTACAGTGTCCCTGGGCCCTGCCTCCAAGCTCACTTTTTCCCATTCCCTGAGCTTTTGGCGGGTCTTTTGGCACTGAGGCTTTGCCTCTGTTCCCTGTTCCTTTGTGGCTTGGCCGCTGGTCGCTGTGGGGCTCGCGGCAGGGTGCAGTGCCCCAGGCCCCGGGGTGCTGCCTCCCCCCCCTCTGCCTCCCCCAAACCCCGCGGGTGGGGTGCCGCCGGCTGGCAGCGCCTGTGGACGGGAGCGGGCAGGGTCCGGGGAAGGGAAATGTTCCTGCCTGCCTGGGAGAGCCAAAGAACAGCTCAGAGGAAAAACTGAGRCGGCTTTATTTGGTACGGGGAAGTTGGCAGGGACTCGGAGCAGCTCGGAGCTGATCTTCTCCCAGTTAAAGGACGAGTCTGAGGGTGCARGGCTCCTGCCTCTTCTCTTGCAGGTCTGGGCAGACTTTCGTGCCTCCCTTTACCTCTGTGTAAGGGGCAGCCAGTGAGAGCTACTTACAGTACTCTCTGGAGTGTTTAAGCTTGAGCTGGAGGGTACTATCGTAAGGTTTCAGGAGTGACACTGCGGAGAGCAAACGCACTTCTTTAGGGCTCAGGGTGCTTTTAAAAATCCTTTAAAAAAAAAAAAAAAAAAAAGAGCATCCTTATGTCTTCATATGCCAATTCCCTGGAGCTAGAAAATACTGTGTGTTTCTGCCCCTCTGGAAGACCAGAGAACAGTGGAATTCTGCCCAAGATGGGCGCAGGAGGCTACGCCTGTCGGAAGGGGCAAGTAGCAGAGGAAGCTGGGGGAAGCGCAGAGCATCAGGAGAGGTATTTGGGTCTGGCGTTTGGGGTCTAGAACTCAAAGGTAGCACGARCCTTGAAGAGAAGCCTCTGTGCAGGGCAGAGAGGGGAGACAGCACAGGAGTGGCTCTGAATGTTGAATGTCACAAACAACGGAGCTCTGTGAAACGCTGCGGGGAGTGACTTCAGCTGGGATGAATGCCGCCGGCCCAGCAAATGCTGGACAGTGCCCAGTTGCTGCCCTTTCTTCCAGGCCACTGGGTACAGGCAGAGAGCAGGGAGAAATGYATTTCTTCACGCTCTGGGCTGCCTCACATACGTGACAAACTTTAGTGGTTTGGTTTCACTGGTAGGTGATTTCCACGGGGAGCTCGGGATGAACTGACCGCAGGAGTTTCGGAACCTGGATGCCCAAATTCTGTCTCCAGCGTTGTGTCCCAGGCAGTGCCGGTGCTGTTGCCACGTTGGGTACATGGTAATGTCTCACTGAGTGTGGGAAGCTGTGTGGGAAGCTGCCTGTTTGGCCAGGCACAGTAACTCCCACACATCTGTCGGGCAGCAGCAGCTGCCCAGAACTTGCTGGACCATTCCAGATTCATTCTTGGTGGCGCAAGGCAGGCTTGGATGGGCAGGGGCATGGTTCCTGCTGTGCCAGGCCCCTCTGTCACAGCACCATTTAGCCTTAGCACAGAGGACAAGGCAGAGAGAATGGAGGGGGAAGGCTGGGGCTTTCTAGAGCAGCTTGGAGGCTTGTGGCAAACTGGTTTGAGGCTGGAGATGCCTAGGAGGCAAGATGCAGTAGTACCCTTGAGCTGAAGCTTGTTGTGCAGACACACCTGAGCAATCGCTTTAGCCAAAATGCCACCTCATGGCGGTTGGGACTTACGYATTTCCTTTGCAAGCTCTGTTCAGTGGAAGGGTCTTGTCCGAGAGGTAGGAGTGGTGTGAAAACCCAAATATTGCTGCCTCAGTTGACACGTGTTTTCCATTTTTTTTTAAGCTTTATGCTTGGCTTCAAGGATTTAGTTTTGTGCTCCTGAACCTTTCAAAGAGGGTCTGGTTCACTGAATTGTTATGAAGGGGCTTGGCTACACCTAGGTGACTTCAGCTGTCACCCAGTCTTGCTGTAGGCTACATCTCCCATCCAGAAGGGCCTGTATTTTAGATGTGCCATATTCTGTGTATTAATGTCAGTGGTGATTTCTTGTTACTGTTTGTCTTCCAGATGTTATCCAAGCAAATCGGCTCCATGCAGTAGATATCACCTCAAGCAGCTTCCGCCTGATGTGGCCCAAACTCCTCTCCCAAGAAACTGGCTACTACACCCTAGAGTATGCCCCAATAGAWGATCTAGCGAGGAAGAGGACAAAGCAAGTGTCTGGGGCTCACACTAGCCTCACRCTAAGCAACCTTGCACCAGAAACTACTTACGAGGTGGCACTCATTCCTGAATCCAACGTCCACTACTTCCCTCCCCAGACAACAAGAGCTACTACACTGGCAGGTAAAATGTGCACAATCGTGACCAAGGGGGAAGTCTCCACTGYGCTGAGCCCCACATATATAAAGCAAACAGGACAGCCCTTGGTCTGCATCCCACAGCCTCATGGTCTGATTGGAGGAGGCAGATGGTTGTGGTCAGGACAGGACATAATGACCTTCTTGATGCTGGCGCTCAGCTGGCAACTCTTTCCTTAGAGAGATGTTCTGGACTGCCCGGAACAGGGGGATCAGGTCTAATGGTCATAAGATGCCCTTCCAACCTTAAAAATCTATGAATCTGGAGGAAAGCAGAGCCCACTGCCCTGGGASAAGGTGGCAGGAGCTGCAGCTTGCAAGTATCTAACAGGGCTGAGGTGTAGAGCTGGCTGGGGACAAAGCGCAGGCTGCTGCACRTACTGACTCCCTACCCCAGTATGATGGTCAGGCAGAAGCAGTGCTGCCTTGTGTGAGTCGCTGCCAAAGGGGAATTTTGACCTTCACAGCTTGAGCAGCTGCTATGGGAACAAGGAGCTCCCTGTCTCCTACCTGAGGTTGCAGGCGCAGCTAGGTGAGATAATGCTCTTGAAGCAGGTGCATGCTGCTTCTCCTCACGTTCCCTCCTGCGTAAGAGGGAAGGAGAGGGGGAGCACTCAGAGCAGAAGCCAGCCCCTCAGCGAAGACTAGTCATTTGAGCCAGAAGAATAACTCGGATTTATGCTGGATAGCAACATGCAAAAAGGTGGCACACTGAAAATCTGAGCAGGGGTGACGAAGTCAAGATGAACTTGCATCCAATATTAATTTTCTGCATGCAAGAACAGTTTTGGCTGAGTAGTTTTGCCCACTCTATGCTGCACAGGTAAAGAAACCATTTTCTTAGGGCTGAGCTGGGGTGTGCTGACTCGGATGACTATCAACATCCACTTGCTGGATGGATTTTCTTCCACCTCCTGGAAGCCAAATATGGTGCAGGTCAATTATGTTCCTCTGACAGCATTCTTACGCCTTGAATTACATACTCATTCACATCTTTTTACATTGCTTTCAGAGGAAATAAGCCCAGCTCAGGTTCTCATCTCAGAGTCTGGGCCACACAGCTTCCATGTTAGCTGGGCTCCTACACTGGACAGCGTGATCGGCTATCAGATCCTGTATGGACCACTCCCTGGGAACTCAGTGAAGCTGCTGGAGGTGGATGGCGAGYGCAATAGCACTGTGGTGGAGAATTTGGCGCCCAACACGACCTATCTAGTGACAGTGACTGCGGTCTACAAATCGGGGAAGGAGAAATCCCTGTCAGCTAAAGCATGCACTCAGGAAGGTGAGTGAGCAGCACTCTGCTGATAGGACACTATACGGGCACAAGGAGTCTCTGAAGTGTGCCTCTTCCTTTGCACAGATCATCTGCCTCTAGGTGAAGCCAGAGAACTCAGTCAGATACTGGGGAGGGATGAGAGGAGGGGAAAGCTGCAGCTTCTGATGMACGGTACATGATATGCCATTGGGATGTAGCGGATGTATAAGGCGTAGGACTGAAAGAACCCCAGACTCGTGCAATGTGACTGCTATTACAGGGTGCGTACTGCCAAGCTGCTGGGGCAGTCACAAGCAGAACGGACTCGGAGATCCCTGAATCTCCCTAAACAAGAAAGAAAACTGCTTTTCCCTCCTATCTCCTCAGTGTCTGTTCTTTGGTGTGATTTAGCATCAGAGGGGTGGAAACTTCATCAGCAGAAGCTTCTGCTCCAAAGAGGTACCTTTAAAGATATTGCAAGAAGCAAAGTCTAGCTCTTATCAGGACTCAGGAGTGAGGAGCTCAGCGAATGCCAGCAGCTGAGGGTGTGGGAGGTGGCCAGCCAGTGCCTAACAGCGCCAACAAAAGTATTTTGTGCTGGTACCGGGACAAAGTTAAGGACTAATTAGGCTGAGCTCCTTCAGTGCGGAGATGTAGAGTGATGGGCTATTGCGTCTCTACAACAGAGAAGGGCCAGGCTGGCTGGCTGGCAACCCCTTCTCAGCAATCCCCTCGGGAGGAACAAGGAGCGAGGTGGTACGGTAAGGACCACTCCGTACAAATGGCCCACAGTAACATGAATCTTCTTTCTCTAGAGGGCTCCAAAGTGAGGCACCTTCGCTTTGAAGACATGGGCCCCAACACCCTGAAAGCCTCCTGGGACTCCGCCGATGGGAAAGTCCTTGGTTACAGAGTCAGATGCCGGCGGCAAACTGGCCCTTCATCCGTCATCAGCGTTTCGCCGCAGATCCACAGCGTGCTCCTCACAGACCTGGCTTCAGGCACCACTAACAAAGTGTGTGTGAAGCCCGTGTACAAGAAGCAGCCAGGCAAAGGGCTTTGCCGCATGGTGCACATGCAGCCAGGTGAGCTGGGGTGCAAGGCAGAGTCCTGGGGCACTTTAGCCAAGGGAAAGTGTCCCCAGGGGCACTGAGGTGCTGGAGATCCAACACGGGGGAGCCCTCATGGCTGAAATACTCCGTGCTCATCAGCTAGCTTGCCCATAGGGCTTCATCACAGCTACCAGCCCAAAAGGTACTGTCCAAAGATGGGCTCTTCCCCCCCTTTTTAAGAGCAATACTCCCTCCTAGTGGCATTATGTTTGCAGGCAGGAGAAGAAGTGTACAGTGGAGGCAGTCCTGCAACTACTTTGGGATAACAAGGGCGGGAAGACTGTTAAMAGCTGGCATGGGCATTGGCAGTGCTGTTTAAAAGTCATTTGAACTCCTGGCTACCCTTCATTTTTCAACGTGGCAGGGACAAGCTAACTATTAAACACGGTTACTAAGGCACAACACATCTGCTTTTCTCCTTCCACTACCCAAAGCCACTTGCTGTCATGAAACACAAAGGGATTCTYGATAGGCTGAAGTGAATTTAGAGCTAAAAAGCAGCTGTGTGACAGTGCAGAAGCACAGCCTTTTTCCCAGCAAGAGGCTGGAGTGATAGTGAAGGTGGCCACAGGGATGAGACCTCTGACTCTCTCAAATTTGGAGAAGGGGTGGATAAAGCTGACATTATGCTTTTTGTGTTCTTCCCAGCTACAGAGGCCCAAGGATATAAGCACAGACAGAGGGCATGACAGACTCTGGAGTGAACTGGTTGCCGGCAGAGCAAGGAATCCTGCTTGGACAAAGACTTGGACGAAAAGGAGGGGTCAAGGGAGGAAAACCGGAAAGCTCACAGATCATCTCCCAGCCTGCACTGTCAGATGAGGTGTCCTGGTTGTCAAGCCTAAAGGCTGTCCTCAGCCAAGTTCTCCCAAAGCTTAAAGGTTTGGGTTGGCTGGATGGAACAACCARTCTGACTAATAGATCCCAAATCTGTACCCTCGTTTATATAAATATGCCTGACAAATAACAAACAAAAGGCAAAGTGATGAATCCTCACTGTTGCTTGCTTACTGCCTGTTCTCTATTTATTAAATGTTGATACAGTTTTATTTTTGCAGCTTATGTGCATGTTCAGGACTTGGCTGTTTACTGCCCTGGCCTTTCATTCTGGGCACCTGCACTCAGAGAAGGATGACATGCAGCCAAATCCATTCCTGCTGTCAACAGCCACTGAAACTGAAACACTTGACAAAGAGCAGCTTTCCTCCAACTCATCCAGTGTACTCAACAGGTAGCTCAGATTAGGCATCCCAAAAGTATAGTGTCTCAGGGGTAGAAGGGAAAAGCATTAGGAGAAAGAAGAATAACATAATACAAAAATGTGCAGTATGCAGAAGAGATTGGGCCAAAGCCACCAGGATTTCTCAGAAGAGGAAGAAGAGAGGTKGTTAACCCACTTGGCCTTTGGCCAGGACATGGAGACACTTTATAAAAGACACCCTGCCTTTTATAAAGTGCAAGGACAGTTTAGTGTTCCCACATGGTCTTTGGTTTATGGCARAGCTTGGTCGGTGAACTCCGAGAAACGGAACGATAGGGCCAGGCCAGGGCTGATGGGCACTGTCAGAGTGCTCTAGCAGAAAAGTTTGCTCACTGTCTGCCTGCTGAATTCTTGAGTCCCATCAATACTGTTCCACTCCCCCTCTGGCACTGGTATTAAATTCGTCTGCTGCAATGACATACAGATCCCAGGTGGACTTGGAAGGGTTCAGTTCCTCCAAGTCATTTGCCTTGGGATTTGGTATCAGGCTGAGAGAGCAGGAAACTCAAAAACTTGGGAATTTGCTTCCCTTGCAGGTTATTCTACCCTCGACCTCTCAGCTGAGCTCAAGGAGCAGCAGTGAGTCAAGAAAAGCCAGACAGAAAGACCAGCTAAAGCAGTTATTTTTGTTTCTCATTCGAACACACACCTCCAAACACCAGTGCAGTGCTGCCTGGATCAYGACCACTGAATTACTGTGGCATACCTGCCATCAGTTTCACCWAATTGGATGCGAGTCCTGCTATCAGAGCAGCTATATGGAGACTAATTAGCCTGTTCTGTGACTAATTATGGACAGTAAGTCTCCAGCACTATCATTCCAGGCTCTATCCTCTACACTCTGAAAACACCTAGCACATCTTTAGTGTCTTGTCCTGGGCTTCCACCCAGTGCTAAGCTTGAGCTACATTTAAAAATCAGGTTTTTGGGGAGAAGAGTAAATCTGATTCTTTCCCTTTGGCCCCAGGCTTGAATTTGCTGTCACTAAGCTACTCTTTGGAAAGGGGAGCTGGAAAAAAAGATGACGACTTTAATACCTATTGACAAATCCATTGGAGCAGCATGGTTCCAAAATTCAGGGCTTAGGGCTGTAAAGAAATGTACATACTTTTCTGGTAACAAAAACCAGCATCAGTGGGAACACCTTCCCTCAGTAACGCTTGCTCTATTTTAAATTTATTGCTTATTTGTCCTACATGTGGAACCTTTTTTTAAAGCTGTGCTGTATGTTGGAGAGCCCCCATGCAGTGTCGCTCCATCCTGCAAACCCTCCCTTAGCTCTGCTTATGGACTTCTTAAAACAGCATTTTCGGAGCTGAGCGGAACTTGGTCACTGACTTTGTCTCCTAAGTGCTGAATTCGTCATGTTTAGGTTTACGGAGCATTTGCCTTGGGCTGTCTTCTTGTACAGGAGGAAGGGATAGGAGGGAGGAGAGTCATTCATTAACTCGATAAGAAGATTTCATGATTTGTGTTCTCCTTTGGAATGTGCATTTGTGACTGATTAATCTTAATGGAGACTGTGCTGAGGGGAAGATAAAGCCTCTGGAATCTCTAATGCAATAAGATAATCTTGTTCATTCTTGCTATAGGACAGAAATTAATTTTGCACAACTCCCTGCATAGTTTACTAATACATTAATGTGTCATCCCCCCAATTGTAATGCATTCTTTTGAAGACAATTAAATATACAGTACAAGAGCTATTGAATGATTACTTTGTTCTTGATGGCAATAAGGGCAAATCTGTTAAGTGTAGCTTTTGTTCTAATGAGAGGTATGGGTTGAAAAGCTGTATTCATCTCAAATTTAAATGACTGAAAAGTAAGCATTCCACCCATGACTTGATAGTCTGGTTTACACGGAACTTTACCCCCACCCCCCAAAAAAATGTCAGAAATATGTAAGTAGAAATATATCAGTCTCAATAATGTCTCAGTTGCAGTAAGAATTGTTATACAAGGGGCCAAAAAGTAAATGTCCCTTAAATCTTGGCAGARCTGGTAGTACTCATGAACGTGAAAAGTCTAAGTTGGACAGGTAAGTTAAACTGAACTTTTTTTTTTTTAACTAAAGTTTAATGATTTCTAGGGCTATTTAAGCATCTCATCTGTACCAATATAATGGGTACGACACCCAAACACCTATGCAGAACGAGAGCACAAACCATCAGGGCTCCCAGTGGGARCGAAGTTGTTCTGTGTGTGGGGACTATAAAGAGCTTCATTTGTTGACAAGCTGTTCCCAGGTTTTCTTCAGGGTCCTTGCACCTTCTGATGCATGTGGTGTTGGCTATTATCAAAGACTTAACTTGGAGTTGCTAGTGTGATCTGCTGAGAGAGTTCCCATGTTCCTCCGTAATACGAAGACACCTACTATCCTGTACCAAGACACCATGGGTTTTCTGAACACAACCTTCCAGGAAGGTGCTGGTCTGTCAGGAACTGGAGTGGTTATCCCACTCAGCTGATCCGTTATCTAGACACCTAACGGTTTTCTGAAGGAAAACAACATATTTCCCCAATTCCGGAATTTTGCTAGAGTGTTTGTGTTCACTTGGAAGAAAGTTGCTCTTAAGTGTGTCCTGTTTGCAGCCTTCCCCTGTATGATCCCAGGCTCACTGAGATGTCAAAGTACAATTATAATTAGGATGCGCTAGCTAATTTCCCAAAGCAATACGGGGGTTCTACCTGCGCTTGGCTACTACAGAAGGGCATTTAACTTGCTGTAGTAGGTGACTGCCTGGTACAAATAGGCTTAACTTTGACAGCTTCCCTAARAAATACGAGCCAGCGTACGCCTCGAAGGTATGAAGGTTCAGGGAATGTTTTTACCACTGCCAAGATGAAGGAAAAGATTCCACCCAATACAAGATTGGTGCTGATTGTACAAGCTGAGTGGGGAGTCTCCGTTCTAGGCAGTGAAAYGTGCTCAGAAAATAGCCTACAAGTGCAATTATAGATGTTTGCTTGGTGCTCGTCTTTTTCCTTTTGTACTGAGCAGTAGTGCGATCAAATCTTTATTAAACATTCAATTTATATTCTTTGATCCAWGATGAAAAATCAAAAATGTAAATCAGAAACCGCATATAAAAGGTGATTAATTATTTTGAGGAATAGGGCTGGAGATAGGGCTCGGGATGTTACCCCGTAACAGACATCAACTCCTTTGCCACTGGTTTTCCAAAACCTATGCATGGCGCTGTGGAATCGCACAGCAGAGCCAACACTGATTTTTAGAACAAGCAATGAAACTGCTAGGTCACCAACCATAAAAAAAAAAAAAAAGACAAGCCTGATAGAAAAACCAAGCATTCTCCAGGAATGAGAGAGACTGACTCAAGTGTGCAATTGGGAAGAAACACGAATATTTGAAGAAAAGACGCCTGAATGACCGCCCCTGGCCGGCTTCTGAAGGTGATGGAGGCCGTGTTCTCCATTTCACGCCATTTCAGGCTGCGGGATTTTACGCGTGAGCTCCGGGGATGGTTCTGGCTTTGACAGCTGCTTTCCCTCCTTTTTTTCCTCTACCCCCCCCTTTTCTAACCGCCTTCGCCTCGCCTTTCGCAGGACAAGCAATTGGGTCGGGGGCCGACTCCCGGGTCTCAAGCATAAGCACAAAGGTTTATTCCCCCCCCCCCCCGCACTCCCCTTAGCAACGCCGCCGCCCTCCCGTTGCTATGGCGGAACGCCGCCCGCCCTAGTTTGTCCTCCTCCGCTCYCCGTCCCCAGCCCGGCGGCCCCGCCCACTCGCCGGCTCCACAGCCAATCGTATTCCCCTCCCCGGCCGAGCCTAGCGCGTCGTTCCGTCAATCAGAAGACGCGTGAGCGAGGCGGGAGGGCGTCCCGCGGGTGACGCACTTCGTGCGACCGCGCCCGGCCCAATGGGAGGCCGCTCCCGCCGCCCTCGCGCGCACGCGCGCGCAGGGGGGGGGGGGGGGGGGAGCGGCGCGCCCTCCGCGTGCGCGCGTGCTGCCGGCGGCGTCATGTCTTGGCTCTTCGGGCTGAACCGCGGCGCGGCCCCGGCGGGCGGGGGGGACGCGGCGCCGGGCGCGGCCGGACTCTCCCTCCCGCCGGCCCCGGGCGGGGGGGCGGCAGCGGGGGGTGGCGGCGGCGCCGGGGACCGTCAACCGCCCAAGGACAAATGGAGCAACTTCGACCCCACGGGCCTGGAGCGGGCGGCCAAGGCGGCGCGGGAGCTGGACGCCTCCCGTGAGTGAGGGGCCGGGGCGGGGGTCGCGGCCGTTGTGTCCTGGCAGGTCCCGCCGCCTCGGAGCTGTGCGCCGGCAGGGCCGGGGCAGCCGCGGGCTCTTGTAGCGCTCGCCCGGGGCTGCTGCCCCTCGATAGGGCCCCGAGGTCGGCCCGTAGGACCCCGAGGTCGGGCCTCCGGGTGGCTGGTTTCCTCTGAGCACCTCCTCCGGGGCCTGTGAAGGGAGAGGAAGGTCCCGGAGCACCTTCCCAGCAGGGTGAACCTGTTGGCTGCAGGTGGCGGGTGTGCTGAGGAGATCAGTGAGTAGCTGTGGCAGGGAGGGTTGAAGGTGCGGGTCAGGGCTGTGCGCTGGACAGTCTCTGCACCAGGTTGGGTTGAACAGACCGAGCATTTCCTTACTTGAGAAAAGACCTTTGTGCTGTCGATAACCTCTTCCCACTGTCACTTTCAGGCCACGCGAAAGATGCTCTCAGTCTTGCCCAGATGCAAGAGCAGACCTTGCAGCTGGAACAGCAAACGAAACTTAAGGTATGTTGGAACTCATCGTTTGTCGTACAGCCAGCCCGCCTCAGGCAGCTGCCAGGTTGGCGGGGGGCATAAGTCGAAGTCTCATTTTCCAGCAATCCGCAGAGAGTGTGAAGTTTTTCTTATTGCTGTTCAGCTTCAGGAAGTAACAGTTATTTGCCTCTTAAAAAAAAAAAAAAAAGTAATTCTGGAAGGTGAAGTGCGAGCTGATTTGGCCTATTCTTGGACATATTTTATAGCTTCATTTACAGCTTGCGTGTCCTGAGTGGTTTTGTAACTCCTAGAATATCACCACCGTTTTTAGGGAATGACAAGGGTTTTCTGCAGGGAGCCGTAAAGTAGTTGGGTGGAGGACAGACTTCTCTTTCTTTTATAAAGGAATTTGGGGTCTGAATGTGTTTTGGTTTTTTTAATAAATTGTATTTAATCCTGAAATGGCTAATTATGAGATTTCTTAAAATCTTACTTTATGATCATATTTTAGCTTTCTTGTGTCATTGGTCAGCTTTGCAGGGTACCACTCCGATTACAGATGGATTTCTTGGAATATAATTGTCACTAGCGTTTCTCTATAGGATGATGTATTGAGCTCATTTATGATCTCTTTACCTCAATAGGAGTATGAAGCTGCTATAGAACAACTGAAGAATGAGCAGATACGGGTACAAGCAGAAGAGAGACGAAAAACACTCAGTGAAGAAACAAAACAGCATCAAGCAGTAAGGGGATGCRGGGGAAGCCAAGTGATGGGAGACCTTGTCTGTGTCCTCCTTTATGGAAAAGGCAACAATGCATTAATTGCCCCTTTTGGGGGGTGGGGGGAAGGGGATCGTGGGCAGCCAAGGACCTGAGGCAGTTCAYAGGCTGAGCCCATCTTCTACCCTGGCTTTGTAACGTTGAACTTGACTTGTAGTTATGTGCAGCTTTGTTGTCTTGAACTTTTGTTACAAGATTCTTGAACGTCCAAAGGAGCCGGCAGTAGCAGTTACTCTTATTTTGTGCTCTTTGAAATTTTCCTAAAGGAACTTTCAGGGAAGTGCTGTTGAACGTGCTGAGATACACTTGCTTGTGTCTAACAGCTGATGGCGTTAAAAGGYTGAAGACTGCTGGCTTATCAAGTATATGTGTTAGCCTGGACAATGAAATGGCTCTTAACTTATTTGGGTTTCAGTCTTAAGTAGCCTGCAACCCTATTTATTCCAAGTTTGATCTTTTAGACAGGAAAAAAAATACCTTAAGAGGAGAAGTAATGCAAATCTCAGAGTTACCAGAGGCTGCGTTGTGAGCAATGTTGRTGCTTTCTGGTATGTTTTAGCATGAGTTACTGAAGTGGCAATAATAGTGAAATCAGGGAAATGTAAGCTAGCTTTTATCCTAATAGCTCACATACGGTGACTTTTTACTTTGAGAGCACAGGAAATTAGGGGATTGATTAATTCTGATTGATTATCTAGCTTGGGAAGATAGCTAAAACTGCTTATTTGGCACATGTTGCTTTTTACCCCGTCAGAGTTTGGACTTTGAACAGGGCTGGCTCAGGAAGCAGGCTTCACAATCGTCTGCTCTGTTCATGAGTTACCTCTTGAACTCTTGCAGTTCGCAAGGCATCGTTTGAAGTCAAAGCAAACTGRGTCACGATTTACTTCTGAAGTGCCACGCTTTACAGTTGTGGAGGAGATAACTTGTGAGCTGTTCTGTTGTCTGTGTATTTGGAATAGAGAATAATGTCATCCCGTGTACAGAGTCCTCCTTGCTGATGCGTATGGGCCCTCAGACCACTTTCACTTGAGTGTAGGTGACAGGGGTTTATTTACCAGTTGCAGTGGAAAATCGATGAGAGAAATTAATGAGGAACAAGAARATCAGTCAGAAACAGAGCTCATCAGACAGGCAGCGTATCTTGACGGTTCTATTGCTTGCAATTGCCAGTCCAGGTAATGTGTCTTAGAACATGAAAAACGTGTTTTTCCCAGTAAAGTAACTCTCCTTTTCTGGGCCAAGGAACACTTGTTCTTTGTTTTTTATCTGTGATACCTTAAAAGGAAGTCAGACTATATAGATTTCTCAGTATAGAGGAGTTTTTGATGCTGGCTGAGGATGTTTTGCCCCAAACTTTGCCCTGTTCATATTCAAACCTGGGACTTTTTTTTTGGTGGGGTGTGGGGATGTGTTTTGTTTTTTTTCCCCCTGCGTGTTCCAAACCTCATTGCCCTCAGGAGTAGGTTCTCTCTTAAATGCCTAATCTTTATATTCTGAATACTCCTGGTTTGTTTTGTTTTGTTTTTTTGAAGCGAGCCCAATACCAGGACAAATTGGCAAGGCAGCGCTATGATGAACAGATGCGACAGCAGGTATGATAGCTTCCTTCTCTAACCCAGCTGGGAACTGTGTAGTAGCTTTCTGTCATGGTTTAACCCCAGCYGGCAACTAAGCACCACRCAGCCGCTYGYTCACTCCCCCTGCAGCGGGCTGSGGGAGAGAACTGGAAGAGTAAAAGTGAGAAAACTCATSGGYTGAGATAAAGACAGTTTAATAGGTAAAGCAAAACAAGGMATYCATTCMCTSCTTCCCATYGGCAGGCCGGTGTTCAGCCATCTCCAGGGAAGCGGGGCTCCATCACGYGTAAYGGTKACTTGGGAAGACAAACGCCATCRCTCCGRACATYCCCCCCCTTCCTCCTTCTTCCCCCAGCTTTACATGCTGAGMATGACGCCATATGGYGTGGGATGTCCCTGTGGTCAGTTGGGGKCAGYTGTCCCRGCTGTGTCCYCTCCCAGCTTCTTGTGCCCCCCCAGCCTYCTCGCTGGTGGGGTGGGGTGAGGAGCAGARAAGKCCYTGACTCTGTGTAAGCSCTGCTCAGCAGTAACAAAACCATCCCTGTGTTATCAAYRCTGTTTCCAGCACAAATCCAAAACAGAGCCCCACAGTAGCTACTATGAAGAAAATTAACTCTATCCCAGCCMAAACCAGCACACTTTCTTAAGTCAAACTGGTGATCTGGAGCTGTGCCCTATCGTGCTGGCCAGGTGGCTGATGCTAGGCACAGTTGCCTTCATCTGTACTATTTGCTTGGCATCAAGGGCGCTGGCCAGGCAAATCAAAAGTCAGGAATTGGGACAAAGCGGCTGGGAGCATGGAATTAAGAGTATGAATCTGGGAGATGGGGAGAGGAAGAATGCACTTCAACCTGAGCACTAGCTTCTTGAAAACATTTGTAGTACTTAGGCTTACACAAATAMCTACTTGACTGAATTCTTAGAACTTTAATGCATCTTCTGCTGTCTCCTCTGCCTGTAGCAACTTACTAACGAAGAGAATCTGAGGAAGCAGGAAGAATCCGTACAGAAGCAGGAAGCCATGAGGCGTGGTAAGCTAGTAATTTTTCTTTAGCTAGTGACAGAGTGGGTGGGCAGATGAGTTCTCTGTACTGATCTTTGACTCCTCGTCCATATTGGTTGACACTCCATCATGTGTTAATGTCATATTGGCAAGTAACAGGTAAATCCCAGTAGTACTAAAACTACCAATTGCTTCCAAGATTAGTTTTAGAAGTGACTGCACTCCTAAACGTCTGCCCTTTGGTACTTGGATTTCCCAATGAACTGTCAGCATCTCCTCACATAGCAACTGAAATCCTGATTTTACACTGGGACAGTCTAAAATAGAACCAGTTTTGAGGAGGGAAGAGAAACAAAATAGCTCCTGGGAGGAACTGTTGAATCTGTGTCACCTAGTCTCCGTTCACTGTTTCCTGTAGAAAATAAAAGCTGAGTAATGAAGTTTTAGTCTGAAGCTTGCTTAGCGTTTCTTTTCATTGTTGTGGAACTGCCAGAATCGCTGGGTGTGCAGAACTCCGGCGGGACTCGACTAGGGCCCAAATCTTAGAAATRTAAGGCAGTTTGTGTGTGTATCACCAAACGGGATGGGAAGGATGGTTTGCTCCATACACAGACCCGGACTGCTCTGTTCTCTGCTCCTTGCTGCCATCTAGTGTACTCTGAGTGTTGGTCAGTGTCTTCGAGGGAAGTATTGTAGCAACCATATAACRAAGCTCAGTGATGAATAGGAGACAGGGAATTTACTCTTGTAGTATCCACCTACTCATAGGCACCAAGGTACGAATGTCAGGGTAGCCTGTCCAGCATTCAGGTATCAAGTAGCTGGGTGGTCCAGTCAGSATTTCTTGCAGTGATGCTGAGGATAGAGGGTGCTGGCTATGAAGTTCCTCATCTCCTGGGTTGTTCTTAGGTTTCTCATTCATTCTCCGTTCACATCAATCGTAATGTGTCTCTCGSGATTCTGTGTGTCTGAAGTAACAGAGCTTCCAAAATCCTGTTTGGGACAGCATTTTACAGGCAACTCCATTTTGCTTCTCTTCCTTACAAGCAGTGTATATTACACTGTGTGTACTTACTTGCCCTTCGTTGTCTGTAGCGTGTCACCCTTCCTCTCTGAAATGACGTTGATGAGCAGCGGCAGTGCCTAGCACTGTGTTTTTTCCCCTCTCTGTTGCAATTTTTCTGGTAATGAACTTCCGGAACTGAAGCACGATTATTGTCTTGCAGTGTGCCACCTGGAGAAGGCCACCTATTTGGGGTGTGATCCCTCTGAGCACAGAGGGAAAATTCTTTGTCTGTCTTCTGTAATATTGTGCTGGTTGGCTGCCTTTTGGGGGAGGGAATTAAGATCTTGAAGTCTGCTGCTATGGGACCACGCACAGCTGTTGTGAAGCCAGGATGAAGCAGTGCATCTCTTTTACCTGCCTGCTACCTGGGATTAAACCAGCCCAAAAGATTGTCCTCTTCACTCCTTTTTTTTTTTTTAGCTACTGTAGAGCGAGAGATGGAGCTGCGACATAAGAATGAGATGCTGCGTGTCGAGGCAGAGGCAAGGGCCCGTGCCAAGGCKGAGCGGGAGAACGCAGACATCATTCGGGAGCAGATCCGCTTAAAAGCTGCTGAACATCGCCAAACAGTGTTAGAGTCCCTCAAGTACGTGCAAGCCAGGAGGAGGGCGCGGGTTGCCTTGCTCTTCTGCAGATTCCTCCCATCACGTAGGAAACTTTGCTCTTTGTTCCTCTAMGCTCTGAGGAATATCAAAAGTTAGTTTGTACACTCTTGTACTCTGAACAATAGGAATTATATTAAAGAGAACCCTCTCTTTCACTTGTCTTGCTACATTGTAATCTGAATGTGAACCAAACAGACTATTTATAGAGTTGTGAATTTTATACAATTTTTCTAACATTACTTCAAGCCTTATTCGCTAAGATTGAGACTCATACTCTGAAAACTCTGAGTTCTTTCAGTTTCTGAACATACGCCATAAATGTATAAAGCAGTCTGTCTCCAAAGGGGTGGGCATTTAGATTTGTAATTTGTTAATTTTAGGTCCTTTGAGATTTTGAATAACAAAAAGCTTTAGAATTAAATACCTTTTATTACAGTTCAGCACTAATAATGTATTAAAGAAAGAAATTGATATCATCTTAATGCCAAATGCTTTTCTGGATTTAACCCTGGATCGGGTGTAGACATCAAATGATTATAAATGTATTTGCCATGCTTGTTCATGTTTCAGTTCCCAGGTGAGCCCTCAATTAGCTTTGACTTGTTCTGAAGAAGATCATTATAAAGTTGTCTTGTAAATTATTTCAATTCAGTCTTTGAAATCCCTTTCTCTTCTCCTGCTTGCCTTGCTGTTTGCTTACCATAGGACAGCTGGGATGCTCTTCGGGGAAGGATTCCGTGCTTTTGTAACAGACTGGGATAAAGTTACGGCCACGGTAAGATTGTGACATGTATCGATAACTTCCAGAAAAGTCTGTCTGTGAATGTGTGTTAAACTAACTCCTTGCTCTGATGTGTTTATAAACTGTAAACCATGGCGGAAATTTGCTGCTCAGCTCGCTTAGTCCTCTCTGCAGTCCTCATTTAAGGAGATACTGTGCTTCAGATTTTTATTCAAATTAATTCTCATCTTCTCTGTATAGATAATTCGTTTCTCATTGGTCACAAAAGTTCTGGCTTTGATTGATCAACAGCATATAATAGTCCTGTCTTTGGAGGCACCATCACCTTTACAAACATGTTTCCTGAAAGTTTGCCAGCTATTACAAGTAATAGATGCGGATTCTGTGAAAAATTAGATGAGTCTTTTTCACAGATTGTTCTAGAATTCGCCGTGTCTTACACTTGTAGGGGAGTAGGGGTTTCATCTAATAGCCAATTAGAGATAACTGCAGATTTCTTTCTTTGAGATCTTGAATGCAGTTTTTGTGTTTGACTAGGCTCTGACCTGACAAGTTCTCATTCAGCTTTTCAGTGATTGATGTTCATTGCACTTTCATGATGCATGAACATCTATAAATGTTTATAGGTGAACAGAGCATTATGAAATGTTTAACGCTGCAGGACTTCTTTGCCAGTGGCGGTTTTTGGGAACAGGGATCTAATCCCCGTTTCCCCCCACCCGYGGTGTCTTTTGTGTATTTGCAGTTAAACTGTATTTTTAGGAATATTAGGGAAAGTGTAGTGGAGATGCGTTATAGTTGATCTGGTGGACACGAGGGGTTTGTTCCCTCTAAACCAGTGGTCTCAAAATTTTTTCTTCACCGCGTAGCCCTTGCAGTAAAAAATTTCTGACAAGACTCCCCCAGAAAATAGTAAGAGATGCATCATGAAAGTTTGTTTTGTTTTTAAATTATAATATTAAGGTACATGATTTTAAGGCCACGGAGAGAAATTCTTCAGTATTCCCCTCCTGCATGCGTTTTGTCTCTGAGCTGCAGTTTCTTCCCACCAAGTCAGCTGCCAAGAGCTTGCCTGCCGCTCTCATCCCAGGTGCRCAGCAGACTGTCACCGCCCTCTGATCCGGGAGTCTGAGGGTACCATTTTCATCCATAAAGGAGCACTCCTCGTCTCTGGAACTTAAAGACCTTGCAGGACATGATCTAAAACTTGCTTTGCTGCTTATCTCACAACTTTATATCTAATTTTGATGTAGCCTAGAGAGCACTGTTACGTGGGCTAAATAAGTTGATTAAAAGCTAAACCAGGATCTTTTCACAGGACAAAAGAGCATGGCAGTGGCTTCTTCTGGTCATAAAGTTGTTTCTCAGTGTACTACTTACAACAAAACCTTACAGTGAAAATATATTTTTAGTAGCATGGCTTGTTAAAATGGGCATTTTGCTTTAAGTCAGTCACCACCATCTGCTCCACCCTCTGGTTTTATACACACAGGCTGATACAAAAGACACTTTGCCTGAGTGCACTGGGGAGAACAAGACCTGCTTTTAGTGGATCCTTTTGTGAGCTGTAGGCTGTACCTGGAATGCCTGCAGTATTCAGAGCCTTTTGCAGATTAGTGCTTGGTGCTTTTAACTGCATATTCTCTTGACCCAGATACCAGTTTCCTGCATTATGGTCATTTTTGCTTCTGACAAGCTCTTGTCTTGTGAATTTGGGACATTTRGYTTAAAAAAAAAAAAAAAAGTAAGTATATTTTTGGAGAGGAGATAACACAGCTGGAACTCATATTTTCTGTTGCTTTGAAAAATGGCTATAAGGTAAGAATTAGCCAGTTATTTTAAGGTTCCTCTAAATTAGCCCTGGATTTTCAGCTCTTGCTGCCTACTGCTCTTTTCCTACTTCTTCCCATCCAAGCAAAACTCCAAAGGTTCTGCTCAAAGTTTTTTGGGTTTATTGGTTTTTTTACTGTTTTTTTTTCACTTTGCTTATCAGTCAGAGATTCGTTCCGTTGCTAGATACTTCATGATAAACAGATAGGTACTGTAATCAGAATAATTTGTGGAGTTGGCATAGTAATTGAGGGGTTCCGTGAATGTGAGAGTCGAGTAACTTTCCTGTTCTGTATCTTGTAACATGAACGTCAATGAAATAGTTATCTCTGCCTGGATCGATCTGATATATCAACCTGTAACTTTGCTTAGTGGATGCTGCTAAAGCAGATGGTGTAAGAGTGGGTGAGATCATTTGTCACGGTACCTTGTTTTTAGAGGGGGGCTGCTAAAAAGGCGGTCTCTTTTGTGTTCCAAAGTCCCTGTAAACTGAGATGAATCGGGTCTGGTGGTCATCTTATTCTTTGCATCTTGGAACTTGCAGTTCTGAACTGTTCATGTTTCCATCCAAAGCAAAGGTGATGTCACACATCTAAGCAGAGTGAAGCTGAACAGATGGTGTCTCATGGTGTATTGAACAATGCCATCCTTGTCCTTGAGGCTTTTGACCTTGTTATGTACTTACAGTAAAAGTCTGCTTGCTTTAAAAGCAATTGCTGCAGCTTGCTCTTCTGTCTGTCTGGGCTTGCTCTGATATGAATTACCGKCATCTAGATGTAAACTGAACAGAACTGATTACTTGCCCTCAGAACTGTGTGGAACAGTTAGCCTCTTCCCAAACACCTCTCAGTTTAAAGGTGATGCCCCTTGTTCCCTGGTATTTTCAGGTGARTAGGACTTTTGGTAAATCAACTGACTTGCTTGCATATGTACAAACAGATAGAACTGGAGACTTATGTTTGTGCACCTTAACTTTTAGAAAACTTTTATAAAACTTATCAGTGCTATCAGTCTCTGAGAATTAAGGAAACAATCCTATACATGCTAAAGATTTCTGCAAAGTGTTGCTTTCAAATCCTGCCCTGAAATGTTATTCTCGGCAATCTCCTGGAGCATCTTTAGCATTGTCAGCACAGCTCCTTATCTATTCTGACAGCTAGCTGTGGTGGAAAAAGCTGCCTGCGGGGCTCTTGGTTTAGTATGAGCCAACGTAGTGCTAAACCGAGCAGCAACCATAAACCGCAGAGAAGTCTGGAGTCTTTCTGCTTCACTGGCAAATTGATGGSAATGGCTCATGTTCTGGGGTTTCTGAAAGAACAGTCTCTAATGCAGTGATGGTAATTCCCACGGTGGTTTTGGCTCTGAAGCTTCTCTTGGTACCTGTTTTCCTGTCKTGTTGGGTGTCGTGTCTGTTCGCCTTTAGCAGGTGTACCCTGGCTAGTGTGTACTGCCTTGGTGGCAGCCACAGTTCAGCCGTATGCTGAATTAAAGATGCCGAGACAAACACTCTTGTATGGTGAGGGGTGCTCTGGCAGACAGCACCTGGGTTGATGTAGGCTTATTCTTAACTGCCTGCACAGAATACCTGGAAAAAAAAAAACCAACAAACCACACCACTTTCCCAATGTGCTTTTGTTCGTAATACTGGAAGCTAAAGCTTCAGCATTAAGGAAGATACTGTTTTCTCATAGGAGGCTTATACGTCTGGTTTGTAGCAAAGCCTGATGGCTATTTGTCTTAATATATACTCTACTTAGTTAAAAGTCTGAAAAGCCACACACGTGTTTTGAGCAGGGAGTACATACTTCTGGATACATGACTACATGCATTACTTGTGCTTCCTCTGCCTTTCACGCCGCAAGATGCGAGAGTACTACATGCCCTATGAACAGGGAGTGCGAGACCTTGCCTGTCTGAACAGGGGTAAAACTTCTTACCAAAAATAAACCCCTATTGGTCAGCTTTTGTCCTGAATCTTAATTCCCCAKCACAGGGCATGCTACACACAACAGCGTTGCCTTGCCAAGTGTTTTTCCTAATCCTTTCCCCTTTTCCTTGCAGGTGGCAGGCCTGACCCTGCTGGCGGTGGGTGTTTACTCTGCCAAGAACGCCACGGCAGTAGCAGGGCGATACATAGAAGCACGTTTGGGCAAACCTTCCCTGGTGAGAGAAACCTCCCGCATTACTGTGCTGGAGGCACTGAAGCATCCCATCATGGTAAGGTTTGGTTTTGTGTGGTGCTCAGCCACGAGGATGCAGAACTCCTTTTGCAGCTCTTTGTGTCAGGCAGCGAGCTGTCATGGGTCTTTGAATAAACTATTATAGATAGCGTAGGTGGGCTGAGCTCATTGTCATTTCATATGACCTTTTTGTCCAGGTGAATTGTCAAMACTGTGGTTGATTTCTACATGTCAGTAATTGAATTTGTCCTCTCTAGGTTGGTAAGCGTCTTACCAGCAAGGCTCAGGATGCCCTTGAAGGAGTTGTTCTCAGTGTGAGTACTCTGTTTTGCTGTCTTGGTCTGTGAAGGATGACTTTGGAATCTAAATAAGAATGGCTGTTTCCTTACGCTCACTTCAAAAGCTGTAATTCCAGTAATTYTGGAGATATAGCACCCTTGAGGCACTGAGACCGTAAATAAGCTCCTGTGTTCAGTGTGACACGCATTAAGCGCTCTGTTAACCATTTTTTTCCTCTGTGCAAAGCAGTTGGAAGTCTTAGTTCAGTCCTTGCCCTGCTGCAGTTTTTCTCCGTAGTCAGCATGTTAATATACAGAGTTCCACTTGTCTCATTTAATCTGTTAAGGATTACTGAACCTAGATCTGCTCGTAGGCCAAAAARCCGAAGAAGCGTTTGCATTTGCCCATCTTGTGAATGGTTCTTAACTTGCTAATTAGGGCTGCTTCTGGATATTTGCTTCTGAATTTGATTCCTGGATATCAGGCAAATTTAAGTGCTTCTTGAAGCTGCTGAAAGAAAATSCTTGTGCAGGAATAGCTTTCTCCTAGTATCTCTACAAATGCAGGAATAAGTATGAACACGAATGTTCATGACTTATATGAAAGAATTAGTACTGCAAAGAGTTGTTATGTTTYGACATATCCCTCCCAGGGCATCCAAATGGAAGTGAATGTTTAGGTGTTATCAGTTCTTATAGTTGTTACTGCACTGCTTCCTGCACTGCTGCTTTTTTTTATAGAAGTATTGTAGCCAAGTGGACAGAACTTTAAATTGAATAAATCCTGACATAGAAGGGGAAATGACCCTGGTCTGAAGTAATMAGCAGCTGAAGTTAAGGCTTAAAAGCTTGAGACTGAAGGAGTGCTGCCTGCTTCTTGCTGGTACTGATCTGTGAAGCTGATAGATGCAGGTCTCTTGGTACTTTCTGTTCCTTAAGTTTAACCCTTTTCTTGCAGCCACAGTTAGAAGCACGTGTGAGAGACATTGCCATAGCAACAAGAAATACAAAAAGGAACAAAAGCCTATACAGGAATATTCTGATGTACGGTCCCCCTGGCACTGGAAAGACGCTCTTTGCCAAGGTAAAACCCTGCCAAGATTCTGACAACCTGCATGTTGCAGGGTGCTCTGAAAACTTGAGGGTCTAAGCACCCTCCCTAGTCTGAAATYTGTTGCTGTAGTATTGCATAAACATTGTGTCCTTGTGTCTCTGTTGGGAAGGGAGGAAGGGGCATCCAGCCTGCTTCAACTCTAAATTAGTACAGTCACTTGGATTCTAGTGCTAAGCGTAGGCAGAAGAGCCCTTCCATCTGGAAAAGGCACTTGGCAACTGTGACTTGTRAAATCGCAACACCAGCCTGCTGTCTCATTTCCACCTCTGTTAATTTTATGCACATGTCTAAATAGGGTCTTTCCTGCTGTCGCTTACTAATCCCAGAGCAGAGAAGAGATAGGTATGGCTTCACTGTGCATATGCGCTACCAGGATGGTTTTTGCATGGATTTGAGTCAGGATTTGATTTTTTGACTTGTTCTTCAGTATTTGTCCACTAGATCTGAGGTTTCATATACTTGTTTAACAGTGGCAGATTTGACRTGCTGATGCAAGTTGAATTTTTTTTTCATATCCCAATAGTTTTTTACTGCCTGCTCTGACAGTATGCCACCTAGTTTGGATTTCTAAAACCAGTAGAGAGGGACAGGTCTAGGAAATGGCAACAGCAGCRTAAGGAGAAGAAGGAAGTATAAGAGCTGAGAGAAGTGATTGGCAGTGGAGGAAGAAGTAGTTTATTAAACAGTCCATGAAGAAAACAGTGGAAGAAATAAACAATACACAAGTTAAAGRTGAAGCCTAAGCACTCTGAGCAGTGCCTTCTAGCATAAAATTTCGTGCATTGCCGTAAGACTAATCTTCCGTCTTTCGTTCCCATTCTGAGCAATGCTAAAAGCTTCCCCTGACTAAAGAAGTACTCTGTTTTCTAAGGGCATACTTACCCTCTGCAAATAAGCATGCTGGTAGGTCTAAACTACTTTTATTTCCCTCCTCATTTTCTGCGGACTTGCAGCGAAAGAGTGCGCTTAACTCGCTGTTTTTGTTTCCTTCCAGAAATTAGCTGTGCACTCGGGCATGGATTATGCCATCATGACTGGTGGCGATGTTGCCCCTATGGGGCGGGAAGGAGTTACTGCCATGCATAAACTCTTTGACTGGGCCAACACCAGTAGGAGAGGGTAAGTAGAGGTTCCTCCGAATCCTGAATTTGGTTTCTTGCTCAGAGAAACTCACTGCAACGATGTAGTTCAGACCCCTAATCTCTGTTTGTTATTGAATGATACTCTTGCACAGATGAGGTAGCACTGACCAGGCATAACATCTCCTAAAGTTTTCCTAGAATGGGTAAATTCTTGCTGCTTAGGAATATTTAAAAGGCTGAAGCTTTTCCTCTTCTGCTCCCTCCAACCCTTCTTACTTACTTCAGATTTTCCAGATCAGTCGTAGCTTGACTTTCTGCTGATCTCACCAGGCAAGTGGAGAGATATTGCCCACTTGAAGGCTGGGACACACATCTTTCAGAGTGATTAGTTTTGTGATTAGTTTTCTGACAGTAGTTAGAATACTTAGCACAAATGGAGGTGTAACCAGGTATTTACACACTCTGAATATTATGTTCCCCGTTGCAATTGCTCAGATTTTAGACTCTGATAGTGTTTGGATCTGGCTTCTTGTTTACTTTTGAGTCTCAAGCAGAAGGAGCGAATTATAAGAAATAAAAGAGGATAAGGGGGAGACAGATGCTAAAGGCATTGACGTTAGATAGGTGTGAAAGTCGCAAGCTGCTGTGCTTTTTCAGTCACCTTTAAAAGCAAACTTTTATCTGCAGAAAAGCATTCATGTTGAGGCTAGATCTTGACTCCCTGATTTTCTAAGAGTATGCAGTTAATTTGTTCATACCAGTGTAAATGGATTTTTGCAGTCCAGAGGTAGCTAAGAAGTTGCTTGTCCAGCCAGGATATTAAAATTCAGTAGGGAACTTGCAGTGGGTGTCAGTTTGGGTTTTTTGTGCTGTTTTGATTTCAGGTCTTCTGTAAATGTGGCTAACTGGTGATTTACATGTTCTCTGATTGCTTTAGATGGGCATTATCTTGCAGTGTCTGTTTTAATCCTTGCTGCATTCATCATCTAAATGTTTCTATCTCCCCTTTAAAAAAACCCAAAAACTGCAGAGTAAATGTCCTAAGGATTTAAACTCTTTAAGCTTCTCCTACCCTGAGGAGCCATAGAAGGAAGGGTGTAAGAATTTAAATGAGCTTAGAAAAAGAAGTTGGAAGAGATATGAGGGTACTATACTGGATGAAGATTGCTGGATGCTTCCACTAAAGAATTCTCGTTCACAGCACTRCCTGGGTCTGAGTTTATTCTCTGTCCTGATAAAAACTTGTGTGCATTTGAACTTCATACACTTCAGATAGCCATCTTATGAAAGTCGTGATCAAAGGTTACATGTGTCCATATACATCAATATTCTAAGCTCCAGTAACATCCAAGTATTTAAGCAGATTTTATTCTGGATATCCAAAAATGTTAGCTGTTCGTACTGTGTTGCCTTTATTACCTGAAAGCTGTTGTGATAGAAGACACTTCTCTGCAGAGACTGTAGCTGAGAATATTTTCAGAAAAACTGGAGTTGAGTAAAAGATGTTAATAGGCCCTGAAATCCCTTGAAAGAAAGCTGGTTTTGAAGCTAGGCAAGAAAGTAATACAAGCTGTGACAGCTTTATGAGCAACTTGGTTCTGTTATTGATCTTTATACGCTTTGTCTCTTGGGAAGAGCACTACCCTTGGGTTATAAGTGAATTTATTTTTGTGAATTATTCATTGACTTTATTAATACACTTCTCCACAGGTAGTAAAACCATTATATTATTGCTAGTGTGGTTTGGAAAGGAAAAACCCAAYAAAATAACAAAGCAAGTTGCAGGGGAGGACTCTGGTTTCAAGTTTTCAGAATGGTATAAGGAAGAAAATGGCAGGAAGATGCCATTGTCACCAAGATTTCTTGTATGCTTGTGTACCTGTGTTGTACCCTTGCACACATTTCTTTAAATAGGAGGGAGTGCTAAAACACTCACAAATACTTGGGGAGCCAGGTCTAAATTTCAAAGATCTAYTCCAACTTGGCAGTAACATACCAGCACTGCTGGATACAAGCCCGTTGCCAAACCTTGCCCATGAAAACTCTCATCTATGTTTAAAAGTCTGGAGGAGGTTAAGGTCGTGTGCCCTAGAATTGCTTCTGTTCAGTCTGCTTAACAGCAGGAAACGAAAATCCAGAGGCCTGGAGTCAGATTTATGGCCTATGGTGTCTTAAGCTAATGCCTCTTTCCTAACTGTTGGGATGCCAAGGGTATGCAATGGAAATGTGGCTGTAGCTTAGCTGAGAAATGTTGCCTTAAGAAACGAATTTGCTTGTGTTATCCTTCGGGCTGACAGCTGGTCACAGTTATGGGTGCCTGGTAGTGGGACAGGAGAATCCTTGAGCCATTTGAGCCTCACTTACCTGTCTCCTATTACTGTGTAGTGCTTTCCTTTTACAGCCTCTTGCTGTTTGTGGATGAAGCGGATGCATTTCTGCGGAAGAGGGCAACAGTAAGTACTTTCTCTGTGTCTGTTATCTGTGTATGCTGCAGAGTTATTCAGCCAACGGCCTTCTTGTTTAACCTGATTAGCTAGCTTCARCAGGCAAAAGATTAAAACTGGCAGGTGCCTTACTAGTCACCTAATTAAGTGATACAGAGACAAGAAATTAGTGTCTTGCAGCTAAATGGAATGAGCATCTCAAGACTGACTTGAGAATTCCTCCCTGCAAAAGATGGGTGACATCATCTTTTTGGAGGTTTTGCAGGTGACTGGGCAGTAGGAACGAAAGGGGCATGTCTTGAAAACAAGAGAAGATTGTTCACACTGCGGAGCTGGTTCCCTCCAGGGTTTGGGTTTTGTCCCAATAGATATTTATCTTAGGAGGTTTTCATAACAGAATTGCTTTTCACTACATTAACAAAGCTACACTAGCATCTTCCCCTGTACAAATGATTTATGTTTTCAAAGTAAGTCACCATATTGTACACTGAATTTGGACCTGCTACTTGAATCCCAATGGTCTATTTAAAGAGCTATTCCTCAAAGATTACTTTGAATGTGTAAGTGAATTCTTTGCTGTGGCTTATTTTCCTATAAGTATCTTATTGGACTTCCCAGTTAAAATAGTGTTCAGCGGGGAAAGCCACCTGGGCCAATGGTTAGAGCCTTGGGTTTGAAATCAAGAGCATCACTGAATGACTGTGGGTAAATATTTAATCTCTCTGCTGGAAGCTTTAATTCCTAACCTGTTTCCTGGGTACATAAATTGATCCTTTTTTCAAGGTATTACAGTGCTTTGGATTCTACTGTAATGCAAATGATTGACAATAACAGAACTCACTTTGTCAATAATGCTGCTTAAAGCTGTGACCTGTCTTAGCTCCCCAAGCAGCTGATCTTCCTTTGGATTTCATCTTCGCAGGAGAAAATCAGTGAAGATCTCAGAGCAACTTTAAATGCATTCCTGCACAGAACAGGACAGCACAGCAACAAGTAAGTATCTAGTTTCAGCCCTTACATCAATTGATATTTCCCTGAATTGAGGAGAGTCTGTGGTGTGCAAATGGAAGTTGGAAACGTATGATCTGTGCTACTAAGGACGTGAAAAAAATCTGCATAGAATATCCCCTTTTCAGCTTATATACCGAATGTAGCTTGCTCCTCCTTTATCTTTTCCTGGGCCCAGGAAATTAGAACTCAGAAGGGCTGTACACAGGGTAGAGATCAGTGCTTGTAAAAAGGGTGTTCGGTTGGCCCACGTTAGCAGACGTGCAAAAGGGATCTTGAACTGCCTTTCAGGACACCACTTCCCTGCATATGGTACGTAGTGGTGAGCAGTTCCCTTTCATATGTCATCCATACTGTCTGTGGCTCCCTTCCAGCACTGTAGGGAAAATCTTCCCTGAAACAGRGGTGGTGTTTGAACATCCTGATTGTCTTAACGAGTACATTCTCTTTCTTGATCAGTTACTGTGTTTAAACAAGGACAGTATTGGGCCCATGGATATCAATGTCACAAAAGAGAATGCAGGGTGGATACTGGCTGGATGTTTCATAACCTCCTGAAAAATGCTTCGGCTTGTGCTTGTTTGAGCTGCTGTTCCTCTCCAGTGCTTTGGTGGCCTCTTTCCATGCTGTGCATGTGTGTGCGGTGGGGGGGGGGTTGAAACTTTGAGGCAAATGAATTCAAATCTGACCCAGTTCTTTTGCATGAGCTGTCTGCTCGGTACGTCTGTGTGCGACGTTGCACATAAATGTAGGAATCCCAGAGCTGTTTCCTTCGTGGCTGCTAATAGATTTGCTAAACACAGATGACTGCAGGGCTGGCTTGACAGATGTATGCACGTGTGTGAGTTTCATTGCCAATCCATCCATGCTCCCTTCGTCACATTAATGTTAGCTTGCTGCAGAGCACTGCTTAGTTTAACAAGAGCCATTTCCTGGCTAGCATAATARAGAGAGATCACTTTTCCTTGATCTTTTTCAAATAATCTTTGATTTGATTTTGTGTGTGTGTGTGTGAACTTTACTTAGTTGTTAAACTTCTTTTACAAAAAAATTGAACCAACAAGAAAAGTTTTCTCTGTCTGTGGAAAGGTGAGTTTCTCGGTGATGAACTGCTCCCTTAGTAAGGTTGTAGTGAAACACCTGTTATAGTAACCTCATGACATCGAAATAAATATTCTGGAAGGTCATTGTCTCAGGACAACAGCAGGGCATTTTCTGTCCTTGGGGTCTCTCTTGAACTTGATAAAACCAATGCAGCTCTAACTGATAGTTGCTTGTATGTAGCTTCTCTGTACCCTTCTCTGTCACAGTGAGGTGCCTGGGAAGGTGTGCCTTTCCAAAATGAGTAAATTGCTAGAAAGCAAGGTGTTGAGCCTGCAAGAACCTTGCAAGATCCTTGGTTTTCTCTTTGGGAGGATAGCGAGTCTCTTCTGAAATGATATATAGAATAATAAATATATATTGGCAAAATACATATGTTCTGCAGGACTCAGAGCAAATGGTGCTTAAGATAGAAATACAGTTTTCCAAGGTGAAAACTGTAGATATCCTCAGCTCCTTGGTGATCTCTAGAAATGTCTTTTGCCCTGTACCTGCAAAGATGATAAAGACGTTTAGATGGAACTGCAGAACTTTTAAGAATAATAGCATGTATGTTTTCGCTTTAGATAGTTCCCCCTTTTTTTAAAAAATAGTCCTTTCTAGACTTATAATGTCTAATTGCTGTGGATCCAGCAAAGTTTTATCTTTTTGACCAGATTTATAATTGCCCTGCAGGTCAGTGACTGGCAGGGGGTGGTGAGGGGACGGTTCTTCCTCCTGATGTTAAATTGCCTTAGCAGAGCTCTGGGCATGCTTGTTTGGTGCCGGTGGGTGCTACGYCTCCACTCAAAACAGTTGGGCTGTCATTTTGTCAGATGTTGAATTCAACCCTGATTTAAACTGTGAGCCATTCTAGGAGACTGAACGTGTCCTTGTGACTCACTTTTTACTTCTGAACAGCCTCATTGCTGCTTCGGGCAATAAGGAGTCCTGTATCCGTGAACGGGAGCTCAGTTCAATAAGTCTGACAGCGCATGTAAATCTGTTCGTTTTGGTGAGACCCTGAGGAGTGCTGTTACTTTACCAGTGAATTGTCACCAACATAACTTAAGTATTGTGAATTGCTGGCTTAAACTTCCCATAGAACTTTCTGCATCTTCTTGCTGGATAGCTGGCTGTGCCTGCRTCTCTTGCTCTTTCTTATATCGTTTTCACGATAGAAATGAGCAAGRCCTGAATGTCAGGTTACATGTCAATCCTTTATCCAAGCTGTGTTTCTGCAGGGGTTTGGGGGAAGTCCTTGTTAGAAAAGGAACAGTTTCATGCCTGCGTGGCTTTTGGGTTGGCAAAGTTATCTTCAGAAATGACAGCAAAGAACACAGCCCTCTATAGATTAGGATTTAAATAGACTGCAGGAAYGCCAATATTCCAATAGCTGTGGTTAAAAGCCCATTTCAAATTATAATRCACTATTAAGCTGGTAACATCAATTAAAGCATTAAAGTAGAATTGGCATGGGGAAGAAACATCATTACAAAGCAAAAGAAAGGGCTTSTGGCTTCAAAAGGCAGCAGGAGAGAGCAGGACCTGGAAGCTGGCACATCTGTATCATGAAGCAAAACTTGGTAAAACAAACCACCTTTGTTTTATGGTACCCACTGTGAACGCCTCTCTTTCTGCACACATTAGACTTGGTAGCAGGAATGTGTTGTCAGACTTGCTTGAAGGAACCAAGTCTACTTTTACCAGCTGCTGAAGAATGACCTTCCCATACACAGACCCAGCAGTGGTACACTCCCCTTATTCTCAGGGCAGGATGAGTCCATTCTGTGCTCTGCAGCTCACTGAGGTTTCAGTAACGCTGTTGGCTTTCAGTTTGGCAGCCATTCATACCTTCAGAGCAGGACTAAGACAGCCCCTCGTGATTCTGGGGTGCTGCRCAGTTAGCAGCTTGAAGCCAGTTCCCCAAACTGGGATTTAAACTGGAGATACATATGTACCAGAGAACGTGTCTCCATGTTGTCCAGCTTTGTTCCAAGGTTTCAGACTTAGAGGTCTCTGGGAGGTTGTACTCTTGCTAAATGTTTGTGATATTCCTAACTTGAGGGAGATTGTGGGTAAAGTGATAAATTAGGCTTCTATGGCAAGGACAGACTGGGGAAGGCTGATATTGGAAGGCGAAGTACTGAGTTAAATGCATTTCAGTTCTAAACAGCTTAAACTGCACTGCATTTTAGTGTGTCGCTTGAGATCTGTCACAAAGSTGTTTCTAAGGAATCTTCAGACGTGTCAGGTGATGAAATGTCTTTGATAGTGGCTGTGGCAGTTCCCAATGTTCAGACTAGTTCATTGATTTTTATTTTTATGCTTTTTTCAGTCTTTCCTCTCTTGTTTCATACTTCCAGGTTTATGCTTGTTTTAGCAAGCAACCAGCCTGAGCAATTTGATTGGGCTATCAATGACCGAATAGATGAAATGGTGAACTTTGATCTGCCCCAACTAGAAGAACGGGAGCGGCTTGTGAGAATGTATTTTGATAGGCATGTCTTGAAGCCAGCCACAGAGGGTAAACAGTGAGTATCCCTGCAGAACTCTCCCACCCTATAGGAGTCTCCTTCTTCTTTTGTTTTTCTTCATCTCCTTTTCCGTGTATTCTGTCACACTATCTATAAACCCACTTTAAACAAGTAGTACAGGTAAGAGTTGGAGAGATGCCTCTTGCTATCCTGTTGCGGGATGAGGTGTCATTCTAGAATTTCATGCCATGGTTTGTGCCCTTAAAATTTAGGAGACCAGTTACTGCACTGGAGGCAATAATGCAAGCAGGAGCACTGTTGGAACTCCTCATATCCAAGCTCTTGTCTTTGCTTGGCTTAACAGAGACAAATCAGACCAAGTGACTCGTTTTCTTGTGTGCTGTGCAGTCTTGCACTTTTTTGGTCTTAATCCAGGTACGCACGTTTCTTTGTGCCACAAAATCGGGCTTTCTGGGCCCAGGAGAACAACTTCTATGCTCAGGCTGGATCTTTCTACAGAGATTGATCCGATCTGATCTTTGATTTCATTGTAAGTGTTGCTCTTCACAAAGCCTACCTCTGACTCCCTCACCCTCCTGTCCTGTCATGTGGCTACATCTAAACTAATCCTTGTTCTGCTATTTAGACGTTTGAAGCTGGCCCAGTTTGACTATGGGAAAAAGTGCTCGGAGATTGCCAGGTTGACAGAAGGCATGTCTGGCCGAGAGATCTCTCAGCTTGCTGTGGCATGGCAGGTAAGTAGGGCTTTTGTCACTGGGCTTCTTGGTTCGTTTTCCCTTTCTGGAAGGTTTGAGCGTTTGATGTTGGAGTCTCAAATCTTGTCTCTCTTTGGAAGTTTCATTATGTCCATACGGTAGTACTAGAATGCTGCTAGCTCTAGGGTGGGTGTCAGAATATCAGCATAATTCCTCACCTCATAAATAGAAACAGTTTTTATAATCACCAATGGGAAATCCCTTACTGAATTTAAGTAAAGCAAGTGAGTTAGGAATGGGTTTGGGCAAATCATGCTGGCCATTACTCGTGTTCCAGCTCAAGAAGCTCAGCAGAAGAGATGCCTAATGTTGTTACCCACAGGTATGGCAGCATTAGGACACTGAAACATCCTTCTGCCCTGCTTTGTTCTAAACACATTTTTAGTGCAACTTGAGTATTGAAGCAACAAAACTAACTGGAAGATGGAGCTTAAAAGACTAGGYACTTCCACATGCATGGTACCTATATAGAAAGAAGAAATGCAATCACTTTGAGTGCAATTGTTCACATGCTCAACAACCTTATTTTTTTAATCAGGCTTTCACCTTGTTTTGTCACAGCTGCCAGTTTCTYACTGGATTGTGTATTTTTATAAACTAACCTAGTAACATCAATTTAAGGGATATGCTCCAAATTGTGTCATGTAACTTACTAATGTCAGCTTCCTTTCAGGTATTGTAAAAACAAAGTTGTGTTTTCTTTTTAATTAGTTTATCAATTCACAAACATTTTACAAAGTTTGTGCATTTCATTCCTTCTACTACTGTTTTTCCACCTTTTAAAGTAAAGAAAGTATTTATACTTTCTAATCCGTTTAACTGCAGTACTCACGAGCTGAGGTCCAAAGCAGCCAGTTGAGTGCTGTTACTCCTTATTTTATTCTTTGTATGTTAGCACGCAGCTGCTAATTTTACTATGTGAATTTTGTATTATTGAAACATATTTCAAAATGTGTGCTGTCATCTGAAAATGTCTRTGAAGCTTTATTTTTGTTTCTGTTCTCTAACTGCCTGAAAACATACCAGATTAGTATTGTTACCAGTTCAGTCAAGAAGCTTAGCAAGATGCTCGACAAGTGTTTGAGATTCAGAGAGAGGCAGTGCCTACCGGTGGGTGTTAGGTGGGCTGCCTGGGGTTCAGACACCATTCTGGAGAGCTGCCAGGTTGAAGGGAAGACCAGAACCTTGGGCCATTCTGCCTTTCACAGAGCCAGTAGATCATGGCTTCCCTTTTTCCAAGTACAGCTGTGCTTTTTGTGGGCTTCTGATATTGAAATCCAGGATAAAGACCTGGGGTGTTTGTCTTAAACTGAGTGATGGTGATGTGGGAGGGAAAGCAGACCATTAATTGTTGTAGAATTTCTTTTTCTCCTCACTTAGAAGAGAACCCCCTTGCCCGTGTATGTGAAAGGCTTTGCTGCCAGGCATTTCCTGTAATAAAAAGTTGTGATAAATGATCCTTTGCTTTTTATCAGCTTTACTTTTTATCACCCCTTATTTCCTCGCTTGTCATTACTCCCCGGGAATGACCTCAGCTTTTATCATTTATCCTTTAAGTGATCTTGAAGGAAGGGAGAGGTGGAGGTGACTAATTCCTTAGTGTTGTTGCCCTGATCACTTTTTAAAATGTACCTCGTAGTGCCAGAACTATTAACAGTGTTCTGTGTGAAATTGCAGCAGGAGGTTATGTTCTTTTCTGCTGTCATAAAACAGTCAAAGGGCTTTTAAAAAAAAAAAGATGCCGGAGAGGGTGGGCAAAAAGATATGAATTGTTTTGATGTAGAAGCTGCAAGAAGCTTCATTTGTGTCAAAATCAAAGTTGTTGGGTGTTCTGGAACAAGGGACTTCGTATCTTATCCCTTGTTGATCAAGAAAGGAAGTGTGATGCGTCGTGTGGGTCAGTGTTAAAATAGCACAGGCTTTTTGCAGCTGGTGGCTAGACACGTGGACTTCTTCCCTCGGGAGATGACTGGGTGGATACAGTCYGCTAGCGGGTTTGCGAGGGCATCCGAAAAGGGGTAGGGTTGAACACTGCCCTGGGAGCTGCCTGCCAGGGCTGGCGACCCGAAGTGCTATCGTAGGCGGCTTTTTCAGTCATTGGGTCAAGGAATTTGGAGCTGTACCTGACTGGAGCTTGACTAGAGCTTTACAGAAGGCGGCACTTGTGCCAGGTTTGGCCCACTGACTTCTGACTGCGGCRAGACTCGTTAACACCTGCCTTTGGKTTTGCCTGTGTAGAGTATTAAGGACATGGCACTTCAGTAGCTGTGGTTAAAAGCCTCTCCATAAGCAGGTGTTTTAAGTACTCTTMACCCAAGTTGATCTCCTGAATGGTATTGGTATTTTGGGGCCTGGGTCAGTGCTAACAGCTTGTTGTCGGTAGCTCTGTAGCTGACAGAATGCTCCCTCTCCTATCAGGGAAGGATTAAGGCTGCAGTTAAGGATTAAGACAAGCATTTCTGGCAGTGTTAGTCCTGCCTCRTGTCCCTGCCTTTCTGCTATCTTTTCCGTTGTGCTGGTACACCTCTGTGTGGCTGTACTGCGAACTGGGTCAGGGGGCTGATCAGAATTAAAAATAGCTTGGCCAGAGAAGTTAACTGCAGAGCTGCCCCGTTGTCCTGGCACGTCTGAGGGGGTGGGTCGGGGGAGGTAGGGGCTACATGAACCAGCATAACTGGCTCAAGAAAATGCTTGTCAGACTTTCCTCAGCTGGATGCAACAGCTGTGAGGTGGTTATATACCACCAGATAGGACTGTAACTCTTGAACTGTTGGTCTTTTACTGTGTGACTGAACTTTTGGTTCAAGATGCCAAAGGTGCTGATGTGGGAAATAACCTGATGTGAGCAGCACCTTTATGAATGCACATTTGAATTCTAATCAGTTTGCAAGCTACGGTTTTGTCTGCCTTGGATGTGTGGAGCTATAAGGAAGCTACAAAAGGGCTTAACCTGAGGATTTAGGGAGACTCTTCTGTGACTCTAGTTAAGGTGATGTCTGGACTTCCTACTCAGTTCCCTACTTGCAGTTGCTTCCCCCCCTCCTCTCCCCACCCGAAGCATTATGTCAGGTTAACACAGGCAGGAAGAGTTTGAGATGATGTACAAGTTGCGAAGATGAAGGGCAGGAAGAGCCAAGAAAAGGGAAAAACAAGGTATCTCTCTTAACAGTTCTGTTTCTGATCTTAGTAACACCTTACAGAGCTGGTAAACTGTTGAGAGTCTAGTGCTCTTTAGAAGTCCTCAAAGCAGACTTGAAACAACTGTATCGAGACATTTAAGCTTCCAACACTTTTCTAGATAGGCTTATCATAACAGCTGCTGAAATGCAATATGCCTAAGGTCTCTGTTTAATAAATAAATTCAATTGACCCGTTCTGGGGAAGATTACGGCACAGAGCCCTAGTGAAAACCGCTGGTTGTCAGTTCTGGAGCACAGAGCTGGATGGGAGCGTTTTGTTTGCCTTTTGTTTTCAGCTATTTTGCATAGTGCCCTGATGTGACTCGGAACTGATCCCCAAAGTGTATGTTTAATTGCAACATGCCTGTCACTTAATTCACCTCAGCTTTATATATATATATATATATATATTCTTAATTAGTTTATTCCTCCAACAGTCATTCGCAGTGTTGCTGTCTGTATGCATTATACCTCTGTAGACATGTCTTGGAACAAAACTTCAACCAGTGTCTGGACAACAGAGACAAATGCAGAGGGAGCGGAATGGCAGGCTTAATCTATGGTGAAGTGTTGCTCTGTTCCCCAGGGTCTGTCCTACTGCCTCAAGCTGATTGAAGCCTTGTTGCTTGAAATTCTAGTCCGAGCCTCTATGTGATGAAACCTAATCAAATCACCCATGAAGCACAGGTAGTGCTAGGAAAGGCAGTGAAGAATCGGCATTGCTACTCCTGCTTCCATTCCTGAATCTGCAGAAGTGCTGGAGGAAATGGACAGGGAGCACAGGAAGGTATTTATCATGGGCTTGATGGAGTTTTGAGATGCTAGGATCCTCATCAGCTCTACTTAGCTTGCCTGGGGTCATCTCTCATGGCCAGAACTGAACCTCGGAGATGGTTTGGGGAAAAGTGAAGTTCTGAAGCAGTAGGAGGAGAAACCATCATAGCTGTCGGTTCTTGCCGAGAGTAACCTAGAACGGCAGCATATGGCCACTCTGCTGTCCCGTGGCCTCACAGTCATTTCCCATGAAGATGTTTTGGGGAGTGCTCTGCCAATATTGCATTTAACAAAAACATCTCAGTTAAACTAGAAGCCTGAGCAACAGCTACTGCTTTCGTGGGCTTAATTCCTCTATAAGCTGGGCTTGAAATTGATTGCCTGCCACTTACATGAAGTTCTAGTTCACTGTTGTTTCAGTCTGGCTCAGTTTGTCCTGAATTTACCAAACAGAAGAAATAAGATGCAGAAAAGCAGAAGTTGTAACCTCTAGCGCTGGGAAAAATATTGCTGTCTGGCACAGCTAATAGTCTGCGTGCTAGAAATCCATTTTAATCTGTTCTGCAGAAGACTGAGCATTCCCTTTTGTCCTTGTGCTTTTCCATTCCCCATATCTAATCCTTCATGAATATAGCATGGATTAGATGCATTTACACACTTAAAAAATTCCCTTCAGATCTGTTTATAGTAATGCGCAGACTTTCTAGTTCTGCACCCTGTACTTAAACCCATTGATATGCCTTAGATAAAATGTCAGAAAAGCAACCTTTCACTATTCCAAGCTGTAATCTCTGGAAAATTGTTTTGCCAACACTTCAAGAGAATTCCCAGGAGTTTTATGTCCCAGCGTTAATGATAGAGATGAGCTTCCTGTCATGTCCTTGCCTTTTGTGCCAGTGACATAAATGCCTTTTTGCTTCCTGAACATTTTTATATTTAAAAAATAAAAAAAATCATCTGCCTGACCAAGTTATGGGAAGAATGTTTCTATAGTGGTCTGAGCTGAAGGACATTACAAGTAAGCGGGGTGGGGAGTACTTATGTTTTTGGGTTTTTTTGAGCAGGCTGTTTTCATTATACCTGTGATTCAAAGGATACAGATTAGTTTGGCCAAGTTAAAATAAATCATGGTTCTTGGCTGAAATGAAACATTAGGTGGTCATCTAGGCTGGACTTGTTGTCTGTGCTCCATCCCTCTACTTCCCTCCCCAAATACTTTGTTTTCAGATTATTTCAAAATTGGATTTGAGTTGTAAAACATGAATAGTTGCACTGGAGAAAATGGGTTAAAATTTGTCCATGGAGAAGGCAGAGGTATGAATATAAATGAAGCTCGGTACCATTTTTGTGTGTGTGCAAGCTACTCCCAGAAGGGACAGCTGCTTCTCCCATTTGCTTTCTTGACAGTTAGGGCCTGAGGCTTTCTATAAATAGAAAGTCATTGAGAAAATCAACAGAGCGTGAACTGCACAGCTTTGCAGGAGTTTCCACAGTTGAATTTATGGTCTATGCAGTGTCAGGGAGGAAGGGAAGGCATCCGCTCTATTCTGTGGAAGCACATCCCAGGAAAGCACTTACTCCATTTTAAAACATTTTAAAACAAAAGGGTGCTGGCTCCTTTTAGCTTTAAGTCCCCAGTCATGTCCTGTAAAAAAAAAAAAAGGGGGGGGGGGGGGGTTGGTGGGTTATGGGGGGTGAGTCAGAGAGGACACTTGGACTGAACAGAACCTTTCCACCATGCCCCTTTTACAGTGGTGAGAGAAGACAGGTCACGTTGTGATACGTGTTGCATAAATATTTGGGGCAGCGGGCAGGTCATGGGAACAGTGCTCTTCTCCAGGTTTTGTGGGAGGTAACGGCCTCTGTGTTCAGGGTGCCTCCTGCTCTGTTGTTGAATACGGAGGAGAAGCGCCTTTGTGCGAAGTGAATTCTCTATTTGCAGACCTTCTATTTCTCCACGCTCCTTGCCTGCAGCCAGTGTTCACTCCTAACTTCAAGTATGAGCATTAGCCTAACTTGGCACTTCTGCCTTAAGGAGGGATTACAGAGGTTTTGCGCAGGGAGGGATCCGTCTTGATGCTGCTTGCAGTAAAAGCCAGTGCCTGCCAGCTCTATGGCTCTATGTGGTTTGTGCAGTGAGACCTCTTGTGATCTAACCAGTTCCCCAAAAAGGGCTGGGCAGTAGGCTAAAGGGGGCTGAAAACAACTTGGGTAACCTTTTGCTCATTTCTTGAAATAATTATTCCTCCTGCAGTGAGGTAGCAGTAATCTAATAGGCGGGTATGTTCTACCGTACTGGGCTAGCCAGCACTGTGACGGTACTGAGCAGTGCAGCAGCTTATCCTGGGGTTTGTCGTCTCTCCCATCTACRTCATTGGACAGTGGGTGCATAGAATGGTCGCACTGTAATTTCTTTCTGTGGTGCTTTTGCAGTAAACCTCGTCGCTTGGTATAATTGATGTTTTGCACCGTTAATGATTTATGGAGCCTGTATGTAATACCTTGGAAGCACACTTCAGCCTGTCATGAAAGCCAAAGTTTGTATTCCTAACTGGGACCTTGGGGAATGCCCTGCAGACAGAAGGGTTGGCATGTGACAATCCGTGATGTGATAGCTCTGTGGAAGGAGAGAGGTGGGGACAGGAGTTTGGGGCTATTTGGGGCAGGCAGCATGGATGTGGGAAGCTGGAGGGGCTCCCACCCTGATCAGTGCCAAGCTCCCTCGCCAGTTTAGCTGTACAAGGAACCACAGGAGAGTCGCTTGCGGGAGCACCTGCATAGGGATTAACCAGATTTAGAAATCTGGAGCTTGGGGTTGCTTTGTTACCTTGGAGATGGGTACAGCTAGCAGCAGAAGCATCCTTCCCTTCCTTGGAGGGTACCGCTGCTTGTGTTGTCATCTGCAAAATGTCCATCGGTGGAGTCCTAGCTGTCCTGCGTGTTTGGACAAAAGTGACAAACCTTTGGCTCAGCTGAAGAGAAATGGCACGCAGTCCTGTTTCCCTGAAGCTGCCACTGGAAATATTGTGGGCTTTTTGGCAAGGATGTCAGTAGTTTTCAGCCCTTTCTGCAAGGAACTATGATCAAATTTGTACTGCCTATCGAAGTAGCAACAGGACCAAGTGTTAATTTACCAAGCAGAATTGGAGAGAGAGGAGTTGGGGTATGGAGGGAGGGGGAAGAAGAGGGAAGGTCCCATGGGCAGATGAGTATGGGGTGGGAGCTGGCACAGCACAGAAGTGATGCAGGGGAGACTCCTGGCAGAACGCACGAGGAAAGCAAGATTAGTGCACGTTAGACATCATTTTAGAGGTGCCACATTGCCTATATTCATCCTAGCACTGATGTTAGCTCTCCTGTGTAAGTGTTTAAAACGTTTTCTGTTGTCTTGGATGGAGTCATTCAATCACCATATGCACCTATTACTCTTTACCTTACTGGCTTCATACGTGCAGTGCTTTTAAAGGAGGAGAGGAAATTTAAACAAGCCAAGTGTGACTGCAGCCTAACCGTACTGGCTGAGTTCAGCATTATGAACCTGTGGCCTTGTCTCTTCCGAATGCAAAGATCTTGCCTCCCGGGAAATCCAGAGGCAGGTAGGCAAAGGTGCTTGTTAGTAGCTCAGAGACAAATACTTGAGTGTAGCTGTGAATGTTTCCCTGTGCTTGGGCGGTTGATGTATTTCAGTCCCTGGTACAGCTGCATCAAGGAAAACCTTTCCAGTGGCGATATGCCCGATTGCTCTGGGTACCACCACCGACTTAGCGCAAGACTGGACGTTGTGCTAGGTAGTGTGGGGGCAAACGTGCATGGAGAAGAAAACAAAAGAGAGGGACCAGTCTCAGATCTTCCCTCATCCTAGGAATTGCCATCACTAACTTACATCTCTTCTGCCTTTGCCTCTCCAGGCTGCAGCGTATGCATCCGAGGACGGTGTTCTTACAGAGGCCATGATCGACGCCCGCGTAGCTGACGCTGTGCAGCAACACAAACAGAAGATGGAGTGGCTGAAAACAGAGGGTGCTGAAGCAAGCAAAGGGACTGGCAGAAACCCACTCCTGCCTTTCCCCAAAGGAACACCAGTATGAGAAGTCTGCGGGCTTCAGACCAGCTTGTGTGGGGAAGTGGGCGTGGGAGAAAGCTGGGAGGGACTTTTGGGCAAATGTTTGGTGGAATCATGTGCTGAGAGAAATGTGTCCGTTGGTGCAAGGGAGGGGGTACTGCCTCAGTCTGCCTTGGATTTCATGTTTTTAAAGTGCACCAGACAACAAAATGGTTTAAATAAGGCAGAAGCAAATGTATTAAAGGACGCCCTTGCTGAAACACCATTGACTGCGTTAGTCTGTATGGCCTGTCCTGCTAGAGAGGCCCAAACTCCAAATCCTTTTCAGCCGTTTGACACTGTTCTGGAGTGTCCCAGTGACATGGGCCTGTGGGAACCCGGGGCCTGTCCATCCTGCTGCTCCCATATATTTGACCCCATAAAGTTTATGCTCCAGCAGAGGTATTTCTCGTTTTATTTCCACAGATCCTGCCCATGACATACCTCCTTGCTCACCTCTCTATATGGCATCACTCCTTGCTCCCTTGTCACCCCTTCACAGTCTCAGGGTGGACTTTGTGTTGCAGAGGTGTGTTTGCTGTGGTTCGCAGCTGCACCCGCTTAACTTGGAGCCAACACTTAGGAGAAGCTACAGCTGTGCGGGGGGGTTGGCTGATGAGCTCTGGGACTTCCCTTGTGATGTGGCTACACCTGCTGGTGCCTGGCTGCCGCCTTTTGTCTCCTCTGTGCTTGGGTCTCCGGGAGGATGGCCGCAGAGCCAGCCTGCAGTGGGACGCTGCAAGGCACTAAAAACGCTGGAGCGTGACTCCTCAGTGCCGAAGTGCAAAGTGTTCCAAGCCCGAAAGCTTTTTTTTTTTGCCCCTCCAGTGTAGCATTGTAGAATAACTGCACGCGCTCCCTGGATCACAAAAGGTTATTTGAACTGCGGTGGAGCGACTGGCACTTCCTATAGCAGAGTCTCGAAAGCACTGCTCAGGAGGCGGGTAGCCCTTCAGACACTGCTGGGCTGCAGCAGGAGCCGCTGCTTCCCAGGTCCCGACGTGTCTGTTCTGACTATCCAGCCCACGATGCTTCCTTTGCTTTCTCCAGCCAGGTGCTTGCTGCTGCAGCTAGTCCGAGAGCAGCCCTAGATATTTTTTTTTCTCCCCAAGTAAATATCTCTCTCTTTACGGAGGTGAGTAGGCAAGGCTCGGTGAGTCTGTCTGGCGTACAGGTGTCCAGCATGGTCCAAAGCGAGAGAGAGATGAGTGGGGCTTGTTTGCTGCTGGCTGCTGCCATCAAGCTGCTCGTTACACGAGTCTTCTGCTGCGTTTCTGGAACAATGAGAAATGTGCCATTGTCAAGTCACGAACACAAGCCTGTCTCGATCAGATGACCTTTGTTCTGTCTGTGTGCATATAACAGACGGGTCAGAAAATATCTTGATTTTTTTTTTTTTCTGAGTTTGAACTGGATTTGAACTCTGCGCTCTGCTGAATCTCCTTCTGTAACTACACTGTGCAAGCACCTTTGCCTGACCTAAATCTGTGCCCTTGAGTACCTCGCTGAGACGTTCTCCTCCGACGGGAACTGACAGCAATCTCTGCTTTGTCCTTTCCAGTGGTGGCTGTAACTGCGCGTTGGGAGATGCACCCTGACAAGCGCTTGTGGGCATGGGAGCGGAACGGGGCTGGTCACCGGGGTCCTCACAGCAGGCAGCCTGTGGGACACCAGGAAAGAAATAGTTCTTGAGGCTGCAAGCCTTCACTGTCTCGGGCTGCCATCTTCTCTCAAAATAGTTCTCTGGTATTTCCCCCTGGATGCCAAGGGAGAATTTGAAGATGCGTTTTAGAAGCTGCTCCTTTCTTAAGGACAAGTGTCCCACAGCAGCGGTGTCTGCCCAGACTTGCATGCCCCRCTAATGCTTCCTTGTGGCAAGGTACGTCGCTGTGGGAAGCACGCTGTAGAAGAAAGGGAGGAATCACTGCATAAACTGAAACAGCATACTTTATATTCTGAATGACTGAAATAAACTTGAATGCCATTTTTTTTTCTTCCCCTTCAGCCTAGGTGTAGTTGTCCTTTAGTCCACAGGATTAGCTATTCTAGGCTTTCCCCTTCCTATTTAGATTTCGCTAGAATTATATTTCTGTTAAGCCCCAAGAGATGGAAGGGAGGTAAGCAGAGCCACTCTCTGCTAAAAAACCCTTGCTAATGAATTATGTGAGGGAGCAGCCTGCTACTGTGTGATTAAAATCTCTTAATTGTGACATACACCTTCAATACTTTTCCCTTCTCTTCCATAATCATCTCCGTGAAGCACAAAAGGAGCTGGGGGTAGGGGGAAGGTACTCTGTCTTGTCCTTGTGCTGCCTGACTGCGCTTTTGCTACCGATGGCTGGGAAGAGAACCCTGCTGTAAAGCTGTGTGAAAGGCACGGCGGGTGCTGACTCAGCTGTTCCGTGCCATTCCTCCTTCGGATTGCATCGGGTCCCTGCGTGGAAGCGGAGGGAGCACAGTGCCCGTCCTGCAGCCACGATCCGTGCCTCTGTGCTGCGCAAGGGTGATGAACCGCAGGTTCGGGAGCACGGTTGGCTGGAAGGAGCCTCTTGCTGTGGCCGGGAGGACAGCAGGAAGCATGGACTGACCTGAGGGGTCTCAGGTTTGCCTGAGGACAGAAGTACAGTGAGTTTTTAAGGGCTTTTAATGACCACTCTTAACGATGGATGCCACCTGAGCTCTGCTGCTCGGGTTGCATATGGATGGAGAGGACTGTCTGTCCTGAAGACGGACGCATGGGCGCTTTTGAGAGTGCGTGGGTGCCTCAGCGCTTCTGGTGTGACTCAGTAGCTGGTGCTGCTTGTGTCCCAAGGGGGAAAGTTCTTTCCCCTTCTTGGGCAGCCCGGAAGACGATGCTGTCTCTACTAAATGAAGTCTGTTTCCTTCAGTTTATTTTGCTTTAAAAGGTGGGGGAGGGATAAGTAGAGACATTTCTATACTTTATACTAGGAACTTACTCTTAGGAACGGGGCTCTTTAATATACAGAACTTGTCCTGTGTGTCTCAACCTCCCTTCACCCTCAAAAATCCTCAAACAATTAGCTGGTCAGAGCTTTGCACATCTGTGCTCTTCATGCTTTGGTAGCAATGTGTCGCAGGCTCTTGTGCAACCCTGGTGCTAGTTGTAGCTCACTTGTTTCCTTCTCTCTGTTCACAATCTCCCTCCACAGCCCCTACCTGGTAGGTTGTGACAGCATCTGTGTGTCTGAAATTTGCAGTGAGTCCTTGTCCTCCTTTCCAGAGAAACTTGTGGCTCTGGGCAGAGCAGGCAAGTCCCCCAGTCCCCTTCTGAGAGATCCCTATTAAAACAATGCCTGAAAGTCCACAATCGCTTCTACCCTTGGCAGCAGGAGAAGGACTGGTTGCACCCAGCCCAGTGGTATGGATACATCATTTATCCAACTCTTGCTGAATGATGGATGTCCTACTTCCCACCTGTGAAGAAGAGAGGGAGGTGGCGCCTAGGCTGGGAAAAACTGAGGAGGTGGAGCAGAAAAGCTGGAGATGAGCCTGATTCAAGAGGGTTGAGGAGGCTTGGGGTGCTACATCTGTCAGGTGAGGCGGGTGAGGAGTGGCAGAGGTGGTGTGGACAACTTGTTTTGCTTGGGTCCGGCATTCCGACCCAGTTGTTTTCATCTCTTCCCACTGCATTGAAAGAGTGACATGGGCTTCCACTTGTACAAACTGATGCCATTTGTTCTTCCCTGAGAGTGTTTTGGGAGCTGGTGGGGTAGGTTCCAGCCAACTAATCCCATTGTTTGAGCTCAACATCCTTGTGCTCTGGTTAGTGGCATGGGGAACGCGGGGGACATGGGTAGCTGATGCACTCTGCAGTTCTGTACCTGGTCAGTCCTAGTGCAACCTGGAACAACTGTAGCCGTTAGGCTCGGAGGTGCTGCTTTTCTCAGTGTTGATGCTTCATTTTTTATTTCCACAGGAAATAAAGTTCTCCATCCATTCTCCCACACTTACATACTACTCTTCCTTCCTTCCCATCATGTGCCATGGGCTGTTGGACTGATGAAGCCAGCTCTCTCGATGTGTCCCAGGCACTATTGCTACCAGCTCTCTAAATCCTGCCTTTGAAAAGAGATTCCTTGTCCCTCTTGCTAGGCACGTTGCTCCTAGCCACCAGCTCGGTGATTTCATGCCCTACGGCTTGCGGAATAGCTGTGCCAGTTGCTCTCACTGCTGCTGCTCGTGTGGAATGCAACGGGAAAGGAGAAAAAAGGCCACCTGTCGTTGTTCAACTCCTGCCTCATCAAAGATTTAAATGCAGGGCCTCTGTCACCTCTGCCAGCCTCATCAGTAAGTTTGGTTTGCTGTCAGCTCACCAGATGAATGATGGCCCTGTGGAGGTGGCACCCAGCTAGCCACTTGTTAACACTCCATGCAGGGATACAGGACGGCAACCCCAGGCTGAGGTTATCTCCTCTCCATGACACGAATGAGTTATGAGCTAATAGCACTGTATTAAAGTAGTATTTTGTATTGGAGAGCAAATCTAGGAGCAGATGGATTAGCAAGCAATCCATCACTCCCCATCGTTGCCACTGGCAGCTGAAACGCCTTCTCTGTGCTTCAACATTGCAGCTCTGAGGCAGATTTATAACGTGGTCATCTATCCATTCTCAGTTGCCATCCATTAAAGTATTGACTTTTGAACGTGATACGCTGGGAGGAAAGTCCCATTGTGCAAGTAGGAGGATGTGAGCGCCGCACGCTTTCCCACCAGTGCGTGTCCCAGGCTGTAGGACTTACGGGAGACAGGAGTCTCCCCAGGATGTACTTCTCTGCCAACCTGTCTTTGTGTTTTGAATGGAGAAGAAACCCTCAGATTCTTTTATAATCCATTATCTGTGCCTGCTTCCATTTTACTATTCTCCCTATATGTTTTTTTAAAAAAAGTGGCAAATCTGATTAATTTGTCCAGCCTGTAATGCAAGTCACTGGCCTGCCCTGGGAAGCCTTCCTGCTCCAGGAGGTTCTTTGCTTATGGAAGGCAGCCCGTCTTCTCCATCTTCTGCAGCCAGTGACTGAGTGCTGTTGGCCCGTGGCTGTAAGTAATGGGGATCTGTTGGAGGGATCCTGACAAAAACATGCCAGAGTTTGCTGCTTCCTGGGGGTGGCTTGTCTGTGGGTTCGCCTGGTGTGCAACCTGCCAGGTCTGCACTTTCCCTCCCGGGGGTTTCTCCTCTCTTGGGCCTGGCTTAGTCATGCACAACCCTTTGGTGCCAGTGCAGCTCTAAGGCCTGGACGCACAAAAACACCACAAAAGAAACCAAAGCAAACGCAGGAGACTGTACGTAGCAAACCCATCTGCAGAAGATAGTGTGGCTGCAACGAGCAGGGATTACTAGTCACCCCTGCAGGAACGAAGGAGGTGGTGTAGCAGCGAACGGCCGTGTGTGGGCAGTCCAGCGCGTCAGCTTTCGGCGGATAATGCAGGTATGGTCCTGGGGTATCTTGAGAGGCGGCACAGCTCCTTGCGTCACTTGGGGAGCAAGGAGCTAGGATCCAGTTTGAGGGCTAATTGTGTGTTAGCTGTCCCACAAGAATTCCACAAGCCAAAAATGACAATAGAAAAGCCTTTCTCCAATGGTTACCTCTTCACCCTGCTTCTCTTGCAACCTCCAGGCCGTTGATGATGTGCATCCCTGAGTCGGTGCTTTCACAGACTCCTGGTACTCCGCTGGACCTTGTGATTCAGCCAGCATCTCTCCCACAGACATCATCCACCCAGGCATTGGGATAAGGCAAAATCTGAGCTGCAGTAGAAGAGGAACCAAAGGACTTTAATCAACTGGATACTGTAAGTGCCACCAGGCTGCTTTACTCATCATCTCTTCCTACCAAGCAGCGAGTGCCTGGTGAAGGACAGGTATGGGTCAGGTCTTGCCTTGGATGACCTGGGACAGTGTATCCTTGCTGGCTGGTTTTCCTTCTCTTTCCCCTGATTCCTTGAGGTAGCACAGCCTTACCAAATCTTGGTGATTTCTTCTGAGATATGGCATCTCCTGGAATGAAGCTCTAGCAGCATTACCAGGCTACATGACATTATTATTATTTTTATAAGCTGTGAAAAGGGGAGCAGCACATGGGTAGCTCAGAGAAGTCCCCAGGCAGTCCACCAGCTCTTGCCCTACCTCTAATTGTTCTCACCTCAACAGAAGTCAGATCATCTGTCTCTGTCGCTGGCCGTTTTTTACCCCCAGATACAATTTGAAGTGCCAGTGCCTGCAACTATCAGTCAGTTCCATGACAACAGCTCCCTGCCTTGCTGCCTGGGTGGTTTTTTCCTCTCTCTCCTGCTGCTGTGGGTTTTATTCTTCTTGTGGGGGTTTCTTTGCTTGGGTGTTTTTTTTTTTATTGCTGCTCTGCTTTCACGTAGTGTCTCCACCAAGCCTAAGATGTGCCCAGATTTGCCCAGACTTGTAGAACAACTTGTGCATCGGCATCTTTGTGCATAAGGACTGAAGTCCCACTCAGTGTCTGACTTGCTCTGTTTGTGTATGTGTGGTCCTGTTGCAGGAGAGGAACGAGCAGAACGAAGAATGTTAAAGGACTGGTTCGTGGTGGCAGGTTTCGGTACCGCCAGGATGGGAAATGAGCCCACCTCTCCTGGCCCGTGCCAAAGCCCTCAGCTGCCTGCACCTCGCCGTCCTTGCTTGCCCTTGCAGGCGATAGGCAAGAGAGGCCCCCGCTCCTCTCTGGAGGTAGCTTGCACCCAGAATTTGGTTTTAACAGTAAAATATTTACCCTCTTTTTCAATCAGTTTTGGACCTTAGAGAGCTTCCCTGTGTTCCCAGTGAGTAGGAGACAAGCAGGGTAAAATCTGGGACAGTGTCCTGTGGTGTCACATAACCTGGGGAAAATTGCACAGCCCTTCTTCCCGGATCAAGGCTGGGCTCAGCTTTTCCCCCACACCATTAAAGTACCTCCTCCTCGCTTAAAGCCCTGCCCGTAGGCTGGTGACCGCTAGCCCGCAGTGCCCCTCGCAGCCCTCCAGCCGCTCACCCCAGGAGTATCACTCGCTTCAAAGGGTTGGAAAAAACACTCAGATGCAAAACATGCAAAAAACTATTTTACTGACAAACAGCAAAGGACGGGCTTAGTTTCAGGAGCTGAACTGGTTATCTATTATACAAACATATTATTGAAAGGGAAGGAATGGCTGAAATACACTCGCTCGTTGACCCAAATAAAATCACAGTGTGCTTTTTCTATTGCTTCCCCCACCCCCAAACTCCCTGCTGCCTTCAGCTGCTCCCCCTTAGCTTCAGCACAGCGTTGTCACCACTCCCAGCCCGGCCGCTGGAGAACACAAACTGTAGGTGACATTTGCCCGTGCAAGTGTATTTAATAAAAAAAATTAGCCATTATTGCTTTTCAACCACAGTCGAGATTATTCTATGATTAGACTCAGAGCAGAGTATAATCTCTCTCCCTCTGTTAGTACCAAGGTGTGTTGTACCTCTTCCTGTCTGATGCATGCAAAATTGGTTTGAGTGCAGAAAAAAGAAAAGAAGGATTAACGATCAGGGAAAACGGCACTCCAAGTTTTGTTCTTGTATTCTCACTGCAGAGCACGATTGAAAAAAAATCTTCCTCAACTGCGTGCTCCGTCCTGCAAAGGTTTCCACTGCCCTCGTCGCTGCGAGCTGAGGGCGCTTAGCACCTCGCAGGATTGAGCCATCCTCCCGGTGTCACCCCTCCGGGAAATCCCAGGGCTCAGCTCGAAGAGGGGACTAAAACTGGCAACCCCATTGGAAAAGAAACGAGGGCACATGAATGGGAGGTACTGACGAAGAGGAGTCGCTTCATGCAGCGAGCACGCGATGACACACACAGATACAAACACACGGACGCGCACCGACAGACACACACAGAACTGAACACTATCCCGAGAGCCCAGCCGGGATGCAGCAAACTGGCAGCCCAGACTCACTGAAGAGCTCCTCCTTCCACCTGCCCACGTTTTCCTACTCTTCTGCTCCTCTTTTGCCCCAACAGCCCACAGGCATGGAGCTTGCAGGCCTGGCATTTTTATTTTTGGGTTTTTTTTTTTTTTTCTTCAATAAGTTCACTTGCTTCTTCATGCTCTCCTGGGCACCACAGTGAGCCAGGCTGGCCTAAGAGGACATCTCATCTTCACTCCATCCTAAGGTAGAACTAAGCAGTCCTGTGTCCCTGCCTAAGAGATGCCAATGCCCTGCCTGTCCCCTGCTCTACATCCCATTGCCTGTCACTGAAACACCCCCCGGGTTCACCAGTGTAGCCGGGTTGCAAAGCATTTGATCCGAATGTCTTTCTATTTGTACTGTACGCTCTAGTAATAGAAGTACTTTCATTCTTTTACATCCAGAGGTGCTCTGGGAGCTTCTGTTGGCTATTTCTACCTTCAAAGCCCCCTGAATGCAGAAGAGGACTTCATTACCTCCATGTTCACCCACACACACACTCTTCGTCAATGCCACGCTGAATGTTAAACTGCTGCTTGTGAAGCTGTCTCGAAGTGAAATTTGAAATAAGGCTGAGGCTCCCCGTGTCATTTATCGCCTGCAAGCCTCTAGCCTTCATAGGAGGGAAGGGGAAGGGTGAACATTGCCCTCCCTTTTCCAGGGAAGCCAGTACACGTGAAATGTTTCCTTCACAATGTGCTTTCTCCCGAGCTGGGGAATGACCTTGGATCAGGACTTCCCTCCCTGGCTCCCCCAGGGCTTTCTCCTGCCTGGGCTCACCTAGACCTTATCCAAGGTAAGCAAAGGCTGTGGATGTTTGTGTTTGCACTGCCTGCTGCGGTCTTGAAGCATCAGCTCTTGGTCTCGTGCAAAGCCAGTGGGCTTCAGCTCCCCTGACACCATTTGCATGGCTTTTTTTTTTTTTTTCACAGAATGGTTGAGGTTGGAAGGGGCCTCTGGTGTTCATCTGGTCCAACCCCCCCTTGCTCAACATGGCCACCTAGAGCAGGCTGCCCAAGACCATGTCCAGTTGCCTTTTGACTGTCTCCAAGGATGGAGACTCCACAACCTCTCTCAGCAACTTGTCCCAGTGCTTGGTCACCCTCACAGTAAAAAAGTGCTTCCCGATGTTCAAGCAGAACCTCCCGTGTTTCAGTTTGTGCCCATTGCCTCTGGTCCTGTCACTGGGTACCACTGAAAAGAGCCTGGCTCCATCTTCTTTGCAGCCTTCCTTCAGGTATTCATATACATTGATCCCCCTGAGTTTTCTCTTCTCTAGGCTGAATATTCCCAGCTCTCTCAGCCATTCTTCATAGGAGAGATGCTCCAGTCCCTTAATCATCTGAGTGGCTCTTTTTAGTATCCCTTTTTATCAGGGATTCTCTTCTCCCAGCTGAGTGCAACTGGAAAATGAGGTAGAGAGTAGCAGTGAGAGTAACTAAAACCACCCCACCATGCTGGGAATGCCTGGGACATTTATTTTGGGCTCTCTTCTGGCCTTTTACTGTTTATCGATAGGTGCTGCCAGATACTTCAGCCAGGTTGGGCCAGTTGATGTGTCCTTGGCTGGCTCAAGGGCTAGCTGAGCAGTAAGAGGGTACGGTGGATAGATGGCTGGTATCACAGGAGACACCTTCCCAAACTGTTCCTCAAAGGGGAAGGGTCCTTCTCATTGCGTCAGAGCAGCAGGCCAAAGAAGGCCTACTGCCTACTTGGATCTACTCTGGGCTACACCCGAAATCCCATGGGTGGTGGCTTTGGGCTCTTCCTTTCCTCTCATTCCTGAAGCAATGTGCAGCTCTGGCACAGCGTTTCTTACACCTACGGTGAATTTGGCCTCCTCTCACCTCTTCCTTCCCCACGCCCATCCCGTTGTGAATGTGGTGGAGCGACAGATGCCAGATAGGAAGCAAAGTGGAGGAGGCAACCAGCTTGACAGGCCTGCTCTTTAATGTGTGGCTCTCTTGAGAAGAAAGAAGGTGGTAAGAACGGAAAGAAGGCTGGCGTAGAATGGGTTTAGCTTTACGCTACCTTCGGGGATCTCACTGAGGGGCAAGGGGTTTATTCAGCAGTGCTGCTAAGCGGCTGCTTGAATTTAAAAAGGAGCTGCTTGTTGATGCAATGAATTTCACGAGCCTCTGCTTTTCTCCACCTGCCTTTCCACACCTCTCCTTTGCAACAGATCCCAACCACCAGCACGCACCCGTGCGGTGTGCAGGCAGCCGAACCTGGGCTCCTCGCACCAAAAACGCTTGGGAGAACGTTTCCAGCGCCAAGCCCAGCTCTGGAGAATTGGCATATACAGTTTTAAGCTCTGCCTCTGCTCTAAAAATAGCCCCTCCTGAGGCGGCACAAAATTCCCCCTACTACCGAATTCTGCAGAAGCCTCCCTCAAAGCATCTGGCGGGTGACGCTAAGCCACGGTGCGCAGTTCCCACTCCTCGTCCCTGCCGAGCTGCCGGTACAGGCGCAGCTGCCAGCTGTAAGCTTTGCAACCCCGTGTTTTCTCTTCCGCAGGTTCTGACCGATGTCTTTTGCCTAGCCCTGACCTTGTTGTGTCAGCTCCCTGATGCCAAAGTCACCTTCTCCCAGCTGAACCCTTTTTGATTGGGGTTGTTGCTGGGTTTGGGTTTTGTTGTTGTTGTTGTTTCCATCTGTGGGGTTTTTGGTTGGTTTTTTTGGTGTGAAGACTGGATCAGAGGCAAGAGAACAACAAACAAGTCAACACTAGTACATCTCAGACAATTAAACAAGGAGAAAACACCCCCACAACCAGACAAAAGCAAAACGAACACATGCACAGGAGAAGAAGACGGCGCAACGGCAGACTTTACGGACAACTGAGCTGCGAACAACAGTAGCGACCTCACTTGGACAGAGGAACAAGAGACCACGAAGTCAGACATGGTTGGTAAGGCTCACACCTCGGGCAGAATCAGCCGAGGGGATGGGATAGGGACAAGAGTGGTGGTGCCAAGCAGAGARCGAGCAGGGGCCGCTTGGGGCAATACAACGCTGGGGCCGGGGATCTGCGATACCCAAACCGCAGCTGCCTCTTTTACCTTCTGCTTCTCGGTGGGGGCTGGTCATCTCCTTCCCCAAAGAGGAGAGGTGGCAGACCCTCGGCTGTTGGGAACAACAGTCATCGTTTGCACATCGCCGCGGGTTAAACGGCACGTGGGGCCTGGGCTGCTCCCGTGCAGGGAGTTCKCACCACCGCAGCCTGACCTGGGGTGTAGGGTTAGCCAGTCCCAGCAACAGGCGGATTCTGATCTCCGTTACGTGGGGTCGAATCTACTGTAGCTTCCTAAAGGCAGAGGGAAAAGGCACCTCACACCAGGAATCTGACCGTGTGTCTCTATGAAGCTGGCTGTTTAAAATCACCCCTGCACAGAAGATGCACCAGATCTCTTGGGGCAGGAATAGGACCCGGCCTTACGGGAAGGAACTTTGCCCCTTATTTATTWAGGATGAGAATCAAAGGCCTAGGCAGTTCCCCAGGATTAACCCCACTGGTTTAGTCTGAGCTGGGACAAACCTTGCTTTTTCTGGTTTCCTTGGATTTAAGACCAGTGAATTACTCCCAGTAAATTTAATTGCACTGAGAGTATTTTTTGTTTTATTTTTTGACTAAGTGTAAACAAGAGAGAGGCTCACAAGGTAACAGCTGCAGACACAGCAGATTAAAAAAAAAGTCTGTTTTTAAACAACGGGAATATGTACCATGTAGGATTTTTTTTTCCCCTCTTCCAGAGCCTCATATTCTTCTGAAATTCTGGTGTGGGTCAGACTTAATCAGTGTGAGCCATCACTTCACTCTTTCCAGTTGTAAGTTTTATATTTAATGATATTTYGACTAAGGTCAGTTGCTAGAGCAGGGCAGAACCAGACTTTCAATTCAGTCTGAGTTTAGGTCACTGCCTTAAGCCTCTCTCTTGTGAGAAGCTCCAAGTGGAAAAATTATTTAAAGTGCTTTTTTTTCCCCATAACTAGTTCCAGAGACTCAGTATTTGTCCTTATCATGGTGGAATTTTCTCCCTTGCAAAATGTTGCCCCGTCTGAAGGCCCGTCCATGACATGTACCTGGTTTATAACCCAGTACCTATTCTTCACTGTCAGTCACGCGTGAGCCGTCACACGCRGGCGAACAGAGCCGCTGTTTGGCCAGATCTCACCGGGCACTGCGGGAATAACACTCCATGGAAGGGAGCATCTTACGCCACTGGAGGATGAGCCCATATGGTCAAACGCACAAAGCTCAGACCGTGAGGGAGGCTGCAAAGCCGCGTGTCTTGGGAAGGAGCTGCTTAAGGAAAAGTCCTTCTTTAGATACTAASGGGTGGCTGCGGACATGACAACCGTAGGAAGTCCTGAATGACAGACAGTCAAGCAGACAGACGTAAGTATAGACCGGGCAATTATTTAGGCCCAGGCAGAAACTGGGGCTCCAAGACAAGAGGCACTAGGGAATAGCAAAGGTAGGAATGGCAGAGAAACAGGTATGCTTGGCTCTTGGCCAGCTTTGGGGCTTGTAAAAATAACTGAACTGATCCTGGGCATAGGAAACAGTGAAAAAAAACCCCAAGACACGGAAGCTGAAGCAGGGAGGAAAAGAGCAGGGAGTCATGGTGTCCTTTTCCCCTCACAGGCRTTGCAATCAAACAATAGGAGGCCATTGACAGAGTCAAGGAATCCACAGAAGAAAAGAGCAGTTTCTGATAATGTTCATCATCCYTTTGTTCTGGATGTTTTCCCCATTTAAGCACAAGCCCACTCAATACAAACTGATGAATGAAGGAGAAATGGTTGGGATTGAGGGCTACCACCTTAAATTCTTGGGGCTAGTGTCTCCCTCCCTTATCTCTCTCAATAAAAATCTCTCTCCTCCCGCTGCAGCCAGCAAGGCTGCTGCTGACYGCTGCCCAGCATGTGCAAAAGCGACGCAGTCTGGGTGCCTTCGCTTCTCTCCCCCAGCAGAACATGACTGCTACAGGAATCGGATACCACTGCGCTGTCTAGGTGCACGTGGGCTTTATCAACTCCTTCAGGCACCTCTGGAAGTGAAGGAGGTCTCTGGAGGTGGAGGTTGGTTTCAGACACTCGATAGCCACCTTGAAACCCACACCTAAGCTGCGACCAGGGGGAAGCAAAGGCAAAACCACGTTAGAGCATCCTCCTACTTTGATTCAACCCATTATTGACTCTGTAGATGAGTTTGGCTTCAGGCCCACATCTCGCCGTGTTCCTCAAGCCAAGCCCAGCCCGCTGCTGAGGTGCTATTTCAGCTCGGAGCAGTGACACAAGAAGATAGGTGGCTGTTCACGTGCAGGAGGAGCGAGACCACTGACAGGACCCTCTCACTGCCTTGTCAGYGTTTCGAGGGTGGTATTACCTGCAGCCTCAGGCTCACCCTCAAAGAARAGGGGGGGAGCAGCTCCCTTCCTCCCAGGCAAGGGGCGGGTGGTGTTTGTGCAGGAGAGGGGTATGATCAGGGTGCAAGTCAGACCTAACACCGTTCAACTCAATACACTTCTCCCCGCATATCAGGAGCGACTCCTCTCTRGCATTGGTGAAGAATAACAGCACTGACATCAGCAAGGTACCACCAGTATAAAAGTGGTGTAAACCAGGCAGCACCAGCCCTGTTAAATGGACCGATACCTTATATAGTACTGTTCCCCTGGTACTAGGATTTCTTGGATTGCTTAAGGCAGGTTTCAGTGTATAGCAATGCAAACAACAACTCAGTTATATATTCCCAGGACTTCCTTCCCCCACAGCAACTCCCCAAAACACGAACCAAAGCAAAAGGGACACCACTGTGCCTTCACAACCGGCTGGCAGCAGTCCCCATCCAAACCTGTGACCAGCCAAGCCATTCTAGCAACGGAAGGAACAGAGCGGAGCAAAACCAAGCCAAAGGACCAAAGAAACGGGGGACTTGAGCTCTTGGATGAGAAACTCTGCATCTTCTATCATGTTGTCCCACCTCCATACCCTTGGCCAACATTCCCCGTAGGATAGCTGGATGTGCAGGACAGCCGTGAATGCCAGGAAAAGGGGGTTGAAAGTATAATGCAAATCTCTCTTCTCTTTTTTGTTTGTTTTTGTTTGTCTGCTTTTTACATATATACACAAGTCTGACAATAAAATGTGGAACACAGTGCAATGTCTTGGCTGCGTAGCATCCAGGACTGGCTTAGTTGTGCATCGTGGTGTGCCACAGGGACACACAGGACGGAGGAGTAAAATTGTGTCCTCGGCTGGCTTCCATTGAGGAGCAAACTAGTAGCTGTTCCCCTGGAAGAAGAGCAAAGTCCTTTTTAAAACCTCACTGCAGTCTCTGGAGGGGAAGGCATTCCTCAGAGGTGCCGGGGGCTAGGGTGCCCATTATGGTACAGCTTCTGTTTGATGTGCACCATGTTCCCGGTCGCCTCCTCGTACTGCCTGTGATGACGTTTTCTGAACTCCTTTAAGTTACAAAATTTTGGAATCCAAGACCAGGAGTTGTCTGGAARGCAGAAAGGAGAAGGAAGATGAGATATTACAGGAATGGTGAGACCCCGTAGTTCTCCTGCCTTGCCTAGCCCTCTTCCTGGCCTGCCCCACAGAAGTCAGACACTAGTTATGGCCTTGGCAAGGCCACCCTTGGGGCTTCCCTTCAGACCACGCTTGTTCCCCAGCCGGACTTCACGCCTTGGCCGTAGCCACAGCACGGCCCCCTCCTCTCCCAGACTCGCAGCAGCCTGTGCCCTGAACACGGCCGTGGACCCCCACCCCTCAGAGCYGACCCTCAGCAGAAGACACCTTGCTTGCGCCTGCTCTAGGAGCCGGCACCGAGGGGCTGCCCTGGCCCATCGCCACAGTCAGGGTGGGAGTTAGACGAGGCAACCTCCAGCTTTCTGCTCTTGGTAGGAACCAGCTCCTTGTGATGAGCCCTATCCTCCAGCCCTCCTCGTGCCTTCCYCACGCCCCGACTGTCGGGCTAACGGCACGGGAAGGTTCAGCACAGGCAGTAACCTCACACCGATCCCTGCCGATCTCTGTAGCTGGCAGGGAGCTGCTCTGGGGACCAAGCGGCCAGGGAAACAGCAGCACGCTGCTGCCGCACACCTATCACCCCTGTTCAACCCCGGTTCTTTTCTTCTGGCTTCCGAAACGTTGGGCGATTTCACGCAACATCAGCACAAGCCACTTTCGGCCCCGCAGCCAGTGCAGGCTGGACAGCATCGTATTTTAATCCAGTCTTTCAGCTCTCAGCCCACGAACCTTTCCCTGTAGCAACGTTTCAGCTGCCATTCATTCTCCTGAGAGCTTTGGGTCATTCCACCCAGAAATACACATAGCCCAACCCCACAAAGGAGAATTTGAAAGTCCCAGAGAATGAGAGATTGTATAAAGTTGAACTATTGCAACTAGCATGAGGTGGTATGTGACTGCTCTGACCAGCTCTGCAGCTACTATGAAGAGCAAGCTGATGTCTGAGTTTCTATAGAATATTTTCTATTTTTAAGAAATCTCTTCCATCAGGAAGGAGCTAAAGGTTAGTGCAATAGACCAAAATTTAAGCTGATCAGGCCACAGTGTGACATTGAGTCATTGCTAAGTGGTACTCGTGTTTCAGGGAGGGCTCTACATTCTGTACCAGGGCAGTATTTTGCATYACCCCTACCCCTGTCTCTCATAGCCACAGGCACCATTTCTTTCTTTAGAAGGAAATTTTAGCTTAGGTACTCGTTCAACAAAGAAATAGGTATTCTTTCTGCTTATCGCTTTTAAAATGACTGGATTTACATAGTTGACTTGAATGAATAGGAAATACCTGAAAGCTCAACGTTCATTATTTTGCTCCAAATTCCCCAGTGGTTTGTCAGCCTGTCTTCAGTGAATGGACTCAGCATAGCACACGAGCGCACTGCTCTCTCTTTGGACAGAACAGTTCAAGGCGCGTAAAAACCTTTACCGGAAAGAGCCATCATGTCCCATTGCACGGTACGCACTGGAAACCTCACCTACGGGTGAGGTGAGGAGGGTTTCCAGGGTCTCTCCCACCACGCGTTTGCTTGTGAGGACACAGGGTTGYTGTTAACAGAGCCGGGAACAGTGCGAGCACCCAGCTGTGGAACACCCGACCCGGTTTAGGAGCAGACCGGTACCGTGGGGCTGGTGCAACACCACTCAGACGGCACCAGGAGACAATGTCTCGGGCCGGAGGGGGGGTGTCAGCCTYCTGCGTCATGAAAGGGGCACTGCCAACGGCATTGCTACGGGAGGAAAAAGCTGGGAGCGAACTAATACTGCGTTCATTTTCTGAAAAGTTGTATCTGCGCAGTATATTGCACCATTGGCCAACCCCTCCTTAAAGCCTTAGAATATGCATACACAGGGAGAAAAAAAAAAGAAAGAAAAAAGATCGTTCAGCTTAAATACTAAATTAATTACTAGCATTCCCCTTAATTACTAAAAATAAAAATCTATGCAGCATCCATTCACAAGAAGGTAGGTTCGATGGCGATACCGYGCCTGTAGCTCACCGCTCCGTAACGAAAGGCAACAGCCCTGAAGAGCAATATTGCGGAACTCGCTATAGCATCTCACCCAAGGATGGCTCTTGCCAGCCCTGCTGACTTCACGAGCACTGATGAGATCACAGCCACAGGTGGTCTGATCAAAAACAGGTGTCACGGCCTCAAGATTGGCTCGGTACCTTGGATCTCACTGGAAACGCTGACAATTAGCCTTCTGCTTGGGAAATGACAGCAACACAGCCTCGAGAGAGTCCTGATTCAGAACCTGCTCAAGCAGGCTGCTGGGGATTTGGGAAGACTAATGAGAAATTAATATCATTTTGATCTGAGTTTTTAGAAAGAGATAGTCCGCTTCCCTAATTAGAATTTCTTACRGGTTTACAGATAAATCTTTCTCTTGCTCACTCTCCTTTTCCTCGGAGTTGTAATTTAACAGACGCCATCAGTCAGAGTTAGAGGGACTGAGATTTGTAGGTACACTGTTACGGAATGTCAAGTCATTCACTATTTTAAGAGTTTGTCTGTCTTTTTTCCCCTCCAACAATTAAAGTCCATGGGCTGTCCCTGCTGAGAGAGCAAAGAGGGGCAGAGAGGGCCTCTGAAGGGGGGGTCTGTCGGTCATTCTCAGGATGTTAGTTCAGGATGCTAAGCTAACCGCTCCGAGGACTATGGCTAACACTTCTCCCTGTGGGGCTGATGTCACTACTGAAAAAAAAAATCGACACATCTGGAACAGCAGTGAGGGTGGGGAAACCTCAGCTGATGCGTCCCTGACACAACACAGAAATGTCTGTCGTTGCCATCACACTGTCACGAGTTTACACAAACAACAAGAGGCTGCGCTCCGTAAGCATGTGCCTGGCTGCAAATTATATGCACAGAAAAATCCAGATTTCAGGGAAGTTTTGTCTGGCCTGAAAATACTCTGCCCACATGTGCAGACATACAACCACCATCTGCCAGCCTGCCTACGGGTAAACGTGTTGCTTCCCATCAAACACCCCTTTGCACCAACACGTACTTTACACTTCCCGAAGCAGAGCCCTCACGCCTAGGATCCTCGGCTGGCTATTTCCACCTAAACATTCCTGCTTGTTTAATAGAGGGCYGGGATACGGCTGCTCAGGCCTGTGCCCAAAGCCACATGGAGCAAACGCTGCGAGACCGTTGACCTCCTCCCTCTCCGCCAGCCCCAGAGGACAGGGCAAGGGGTTGAGGAAAGAGAAGGGAGCCCGTGAGGCTGCACTTACCATACCGTCGGCTAGTTCTCCAGGCTCGCACTGCGTAATGGAGAACCCCATCCATCCACACCAGAAACCAGCTTATACAAAAGCCCAGCAAAAGTCCCAGCATCAGATCAATCTCCTGCTTGGTTACATTGTCAGTCACAAAGTAATTCTCCGAGGAGTCCACCACTGACTGATCCCCGTCATATGGAATAACATAATGGACATGATGCCTGTTGCAGGGAACAGAAACAGGGAAAAGCATCAGTGGAGAAGAGCAGAGTACGTTTTTCCATCCGGCGCCTGCTCTTGTGGCCTTGGGCTGGTTTAACACCATTCCTTTGAGTTTCTACCAACATCCCTGGGAGCAGAAGTGCCGTCTTGGCTTTTTGTGCTTATGTCAGCAGAGGAWTTGGCAGAGAGCGAGGTAGAACGGTACAGAAACCTGAACCCRTGCCTGGAACCCGTGTCGCATTCCTGACACAGGCTCTCTGTGCCTGAGTTTGTCATCTATAAAACGGAAGATAATATTAAGGACAGCATGAGGTTGGAGTGCTCACCCCCCAGGGACTCCAGGGCACCGCCGCGTCCCCGTTCGCGGGCAGAGGGCAACAGCACTTTGCTCCTGTGAGCGCAGCCGGTCCGAGAGCGCAGCCCTGCAAGTGCCATCGTAACGGGCTGCCTCACCCGAGTTAGCAAAGTCCTCTGCTATGCAGCGCTGGCAGTGCCAGCAGCTTCGTGGCCCTTCTCCAGAGGTGTGCTCTTCTGCTTAACCTCCCGTCCCGCAGAGTAAAACGAGAATCGCCTCATTCACGTATCGGAGCAGAGCACGYTTACAGCCGTGGAGGAAGCAGCACTTGAAAGCGTGCCTTGAATTCACCCTCAGACAGCAGACGGCTGAGACCCTGCAGCGTATCACTCCTGGAAAAGTCCTAGGACCGTCTCCGGTTCTCTTACTGCATGACTGGGGCGGTTTGGGATACGGAGTCTCCCCCACCCTCCTCAAGGAACAGGCAGCAATTACTGCCCGTAGCAGACAGCAAGAAGTCTCTCTCAGCACAGGAGCAGCCGGCAAGCCTCCCCGTGGTGCCCCGAAAGCTGCCCGGGGTAAATGGCAGCTGCAGCTGAACCCCCCCAGCTCCCTCCTCCAGCACTGAGGTCTCCCAGCCTGACCCTGCTGGGTGCGGGATCTGCCAGCACCCTGCCTCCCATCTCATCCCACCGTTCACCACTCGCTGGGGACACGGCCGGAGGCCTGGCCTGACCTTGCGTTGTAGCCAGCCTCCAAAAAAAAGCCGTCATCATCAGCTTCGTGCTGTCCCCAAACAGCAGAGCACAGAAGCGCAGCAGATGCCCTGCCTGCCAAGAGCACAGGGAGGGCGGCTGTGCCACGGGCTGCCAGGCTCCTTGGAGGGAAAACATGGACTCCGGAGCTTTCAGAGACTTACGTCTCTCTCTCTCGGGGGTTCTGGAGGGGCTGGCCCCATGTCTTATGCCAGAAGGGCGGTCGGGTTCGTTTGTGCAATGAGATGATGGAGACCAAGCTTGGGATGACACTGAACTACTTGAAAGACCCTGGGTAACTTGGGAAAAGCAGGAAAATGGCAGGGATGGAGTGAGGGAGTTGTAGAGTAGAAAAAATAAGGCAGGTCTGCGGGGGCTGAATGGGAGGGGACCAGCTGTGACAGGTGAGCTGAGCACGTGGGACTGGAGGATCCCAGATGACAGGGGATGCAGGATGCAAAGCAAAACTGGAAGCAAGCTGCTCTGGAGCCTCTGCATCTGCTTTAAATGGCTCTTAACCTTCCCTGAGAGCAGCCAGGGGCCGTGAGGCTGCCCAGGCTCCGTGCTTAGCCATCCCGTCTCCTCCCACTGCCTGATTTAGAGGCAGGGACTGCTTGGGCAGGAGCTGTCGCTGCTGCCAGGGAGCCCAGGGACGGCCAGCCAGCCGCGGCGAGGTGCCTTCAGCAGCCCCACGTGCCTGCCGGCACGGCCGAGGTCGCGTGCATCAGACCACCACAGCAGCCCTGGCACTGCGGCACAGACGCATCACCAGTGCTCCCAGCTCAAGGCCAGGGCGCAGTCGCACGGGCTSTCCCCAGCGTTGCCCACCGCCGCCCCCACCCGCAGCACCCACRCTCACATCCCTCCCATACCCGCGGACCCAGCCCTGCTCCCACATGCAGGAGAGGAGGCAATCGCTGGAGGCCTCTGAATATGCATGAGGTGCAGGTTGCTCAATAATCATGCATGAGAAACGTCCAAATATTTACACAAACAAACCTCCACTCAAAGGAACCTACTGAAAACAGCCCTAATCTCAGCAAYGACTTAATGGAGGCCACCTGCACCAGAGGCACCAGCTCCCAGCAGATCAAGGCACGTAGGGCTGGTGTACAACCTGGTGCCATGGCATGTGGGGGCTGGAAAAGGCCTTCTGGCCATGCTCCTGCTGTCTACTACTGCTCCCCATCTGCAGTCAGCAAAGGCCCCAGTACTAGGGACCAAACTGGGCCAGTAGCAGAAAGGAGATGCATCCAGGCCAGCTCTGATGGCAGCTCCAAGTGTCCTTAGTGGCTAAGGGCAGGCCCTGCTCATGCCTCCTCTTGCTGGTTGGTTTGTAACCAGAGATTTTTTTCCCCTCATTTGGCTAGGGAAAATCTAGGGGGTGTGTGAGGGAGGGCTCCCAAAAAGGGAGCTCTTATTCAGGAATGGGAGGGCTCCCATGAATTTCATGGACACAGCCCAGCAGCTCTGCAGAAGGGGAAATGGCGAGCCTCACGCACACCTCCCATGTGCCATGCTTCCCCAAGCGCTGCCAGGGATAGCTGGCAGGTCCTTCACTTACTCCCTTTTGCTTCTTGCAGTACAGAAACAGCCTAAGGGCTGAGTCCACAAACACCTCCAGAAACCTAGATTCCTTGAAATGATCAAGAACTTGAGTGCCTCAGCAGGAGCTGGTACGTGGTCCAGAGGAGGGCCACRAAAATGATCAGGGGGATGGAACGCCTCTCCCATGAAGAAAGGCTGAGAGAGTTGGGGTCATTCAGCCTGGAGAAGAGAAGGCTTCGGGGAGACCTTACTGCAGCCTTTCAGTACTTAAAGGGGGCTTATAAGAAAGGTGGGGACACACCTTTTAGCAGGGCCTGTTGCGACAGGACAAGGGGGAATGGTTTTAAACTAAAAGAGGGGAGATTTAGACTAGATATAAGGAAGACGTTTTTTACAATGAGGGTGGTGACACACTGGTACCGGTTGCCCAGAGAGGTGGTGGATGCCCCATCCCTGGGAACATTCAAGGTCAGGTTGGACGGGGCTCTGAGCAACCTGATCTAGTTGAAGATGTCCCTGYCCACGGCGGGGGGGTTGGACTAGATGGCCTTTAAAGGTCCCTTCCAACCCAAACTATTCGATGATCCTATGTATCTCCTCTGCATCGCTGTGTCACAACCCACAGGGCTATCTAAAGCCTCCCCATGCAGAGCATCACTAACACGCCGCCATCTCTGGGGTTGAGAGAAGCAAACCTTCCCAGACACATCAAGGACAGACCCATTCCGAGGGAGTGCAGACCTCTCTCCACACAGGAGGTGGTTTTCACGGAAGGTCTCAGCCCCGTACCAGAAGAAAGCCCCGGAGTACGCTCCTCCCGCTGCCAAACTTCCCCCAGTACTCGGGAGCAGGGATGTGCCCGTGGCACTCGGGTATGTGCACACACACGTGCAGCACGGCCAGCACCGCAGCAATGTGGGACACAGCGCTCTCCTCGCGTGCTTCACAAGAGGTTTTTTCCCTACCACACAGCCTGCTTTCTTCTCTGCTCTTGTTCTCTGCTTGCAGGGCATTGAGGGAAGGGACACAGTCACCTCTTCCCTGCTTTGTCCCTCTCCTCCGCGCAGGCTGACTCTGCACACTGCAGTGGGATCTCCTCCAGCTCTCCTAGCTTCCTTTGGTCATCACTGGGCTCAACGGCACCTGGGGGGCAGCAGTAAGGGCCCGACACTCCTCTTGTGTTCGCAGCTCCCTTTCCACATGCAGGGGACTGTCCCCAAAGCCCAGTGATTTCAGAGTCCAGACTCAGAGGTGAAGTCCCYCTTTCTGCCCTGTGGCTCCCATAAAATCACAGAATCACAGAATGGYTGAGGTTGGAAAGACCYTCTGGAGGTCATCTGGTCCAACCCCCTGCTCAAGCAGGGCCACCCAGCGCCGGTTGCCCAGGACCAYGTTCAGATGGCATTTAAATATCSCCAAGGAGGGAGACCACAACCTCTCTCAGCAACCCGTCCCCGTGCTCAGTCACCCTCAGGGTGAAAAAGTGCTTCCCGATGTTCAAGCAGAACCTCCCGTGTTTCAGTTTGTGCCCATTGCCTCTGGTCCTGTCACTGGGCACCACTGAAAAGAGCCTGGCTCTGCCTTCTTTACACCYTCCCTCCATGTATTTATGTACATTGATAAGATCCCCCCTGAGCCTTCTCTGAGCCACAGCGCAATGAGTCTAGGTCTGTAGGTCATTTAGATGTAGAGGCTGCGGATGGAGTGGGGCAGACAGAAGACATCACCAGCTCTGGGGTGCAACTGAAGTTGGCAACAACTATTCTCAATACAACCCCTCTAACATGACTGCACCAACATCTCTGCATWCCCACGAGCCATAAGGCACATCTCAGACAGACAACGGAGGGAGGAGGCTCCAGGAAAGGATGGCTGGTTGACCCTTTCTCACTGTCCATGTGTGGCTGGGGCTGGGCACACAAAGTAACCACTGGCTTCCAGTATTCCATAAGGAGGGATTCAATCCYCATAGCATCCCTGTGCCAGCCCGTTGCCTGTACAGCCTGAAGTACAGTGGGACAGTCGTGCCCAGRGGAGAAAGGGGTCAGTCCTGTTGCATGGTGAGCCACCAAGAAGTCCAAAGGCGATCCATGGGAGGCAAAATTCAACAGCGAGCAAAAACTTTGACCTATCTGGCTTTGGCAACTTAATATTCCAAGTATCAGAAAACAAAGTTGGATCCCAGGTGCAAATTTCCTTAAAAGAAAAGCCTCCTGTCACTGCAGCACCCCAGGAAAGCACTTGAGGCCCTGCACTGCTACCTTCCAGGCAGCTTTTGGGAACTCCGAGTTACCGGAGTAGTTCTATGCAGTGGAGATGCCAGTGCTAGGTTTCCACCCTGCAGAGTCTTCTGGAAAGGGTTTAGCAAGGCTCAGGGAAGATGAATTTTTCCTACTAGTACAACAATTGGGAGATCTGGGCTGCAGGGATTTTTATGCTTTTTTTTGGCTTAACAGGATTGAGTGGTGCCACTGAGGTGGGGGGGAGAACGGGGACAGACCCCCAGAAGTGTTCCGTTGCAGCTCAAGCCCTTGGGGATGTTGCAGGAGTGATTCAGAGACACTGGCACATCAGCACAGCACGTTATTAATAGTGCGCAAAGGTCCAGGGTCCCCACCACGTACCAAGGGAATTGGAAACTGGAACGTGGCCTGGATGGCTCTGGGGGGCTGGATCCAGTGAGGGAACGTATCACCTCTAAGCTGAGCATAATGTGGGTGCCGCAAGCCCCCCACCGGCTCCACGCCAGTGCATTTCCAGGGAGGGCAGGCAGTGCTGGAGCCCAGGTTCTGGCAGGGCCGCTCCTCAGGGCAAACGCTTTTGGCCAAACCTTGTTTGCAGAAACATTGCCGTCCAGGGGCTGACCTGACCCTACAGCCAGTGCCTGTTTCACCAACCAAAGACCTTTGAGGAGATACAAAAATCTCCTTCAGCCCTGCAWCACCTTAGCCAGCAGTCAGACGACGGACGTGGGTGTGAGGACCCTGGGGTTCGCAGCACCCTCAGCTGTGAGAGAGCTGTCACAAGGTACACGTGGTCCTCAAAAGGCGAACCCACGTCCTGACCACGTTTCTTTACAAGGAAAAGATGTACCAAATAACCTGAGGGCTAATTCCTGGGCGGTTCAAGCTGGCATCAGCTGTCACAACAGRTCCAGACCGAGTTATTCCTGCGAGGTTAATCACGCGCCGTGCACTTTCAGCCACAGCTAACGGCCATGCCCACCCGCGCTGCGGTGGAGCTTCCACGGGAAGCAGATGCAATTGTAGGAAAAGAAATGTAACCACGCTTCAGGCCAGAAACACCCTCRAAAGCAGGAGGGTCCAGTGATCGCCAGCAGCTGCTCTCCTGAAGCAAGCGAGAGGCTGGATTTGCTGATCCGTCCCCAGCCAGACAGCCCCCGGCTCAGGTGAGAGACTGAAGCTGCTGGACAAAGGGAGCAGAGTGTGTCTGTGTCTGTGCGCGTGTGCTTTGAGCATCCCCGTCCCCTTTCCCAGACTTTGTGACAAAGGGGGAAGACCTCCTCTCCTCCCTCCCAGGGCAAGCAGCGCGGCGGGCTGGAGCGGCCAGCGTGGCTGGGAAGTTTCACTACGGAGCTGCCCAAAGCGCTATTGTCCCTTCCAGTGACCTTGCGTGTGTGCTGGCTGCTGCAGCCAAAGCACAGCACGGGAGCCTTTAAAGAACCGCCACTGATCTGTCATTTTAAATGCAACGAGCCCGTCACTGCCTCTACGCTTCCCACTTCCCCCCTCCGCTGGGGATGTCGGCGCGATGCTCTGGCTCAGCTTGGCTCCCTCCTGGGCAGGGGTCCGTCTGTCGGTAGCAGACATGTCACATCTCCCAGGCTCATGTTGCAGCTGCCACAACCTGGCTGGACTGACCCGTTCCCCATCCCCAGCTGCAGCAGGATTTTGGGGGGARCATGACTTAGCCACCAAGGCATGCCCTACCCGGGGGCTGCAAGCAGAGCTAGAAGGAGGAAAGAGCCTCCCTGTTCTGCACCCCTGTCTGACCTTGCAGCCTCTCCCCAAACGTGCCGAACAGCCCAGCGCCTCTCAGAGCCATTGCCATCAAATCCTGTCTGCAGACCCCCGCGGACGGCACCGTTGCACGGGTGAAAACATCTCCCTGGGACTCTTCGCACTGTAGCAGCTACCAGAAGCCCAAGAAAGGCCTGGTGGTCTCCAGCACGAGGCAATGAGCACTCCCAGCCTCCCAGCACATCCACAGAGGATCTGGGGACAGAGAGGTTTAATGACTTTTTCCAGAGTGGCTGGGAAAGGAAGGAACAGAGCAAAAATATACTCTCTGTGTGCCTCCCGACAGCAGTGCTGCTAGCCTGGGACAAGCACTGGCCTGTCCCCYCTCTGAGTGTGGAGGGCAGCATTTGGCCCCTCATGGACAGAGCCCAGTGGGCAGCATTATTCGAATCCATGCATTATTCGAACCCATTATTCGAACAAGACAAGGCTGCTCCAGCACCGCTGGCCATCCTCCCCGGTCACTGGTGCCGCCGGTGACCCCAGCGTCAGGGCAGAGCCCCGGCCAGCAGCCACCTCCCCCCCTGCCACCCTGTGCCCAGCCCCTCTCCTGGGAAGCAGCCCCTTGCACGGCAGGGTCTCCACGCACACCGGTCGCTGAGGAGAGGTCCAGCATCRCCTTGCCCTGAGACCTTCCCTCCTGGACCAGAGCCTAGCGAGAGCAGGGCTGACCTCTATCACTCAGACGGGGAGACCTGACTTGAGGGTTGGCCATGCCCCCCACTCTGCTGCAGGGTGTTGGCGTTCAGGTGAGGCTGAGGCTCCTCTCAGTCCTTTCTAACCCCGCTCACACGGGGAGAGACTTTGCCTGGGAGGGAAAGACTCACCCAAGGTCGCTCAGAAGGTCAGTGGCAAGGAGAATACATGCCAGAGCTCCTGAGGTCCCTGTCCTTTCCCAGGCAGGGAACTTCCAAGCCCCCCAGGCTGTTTTGATGGGTCCTTGCTCCATGCAGGTGTCATCTGTTCTCTCCAACTCACCCTGCCTCCACGGACGCCCTTTGGTGTTTTTCCTTTGCATGACATCACCCAGCTCCTGATCTGCTGCCAGCTCTCTGCTTCCAGAGAGGACCCTTTGCTGGCTGGGACGGAGCCATTCAGACCGGGGCAGCGCAAYGCTTCGGCAGTCCTCCGCAGCTCTGCCCTCTCCTGGGAACGGGTACATCCCAAGGAGGTAGGACCAGAGGGRCTGGGCTGCCTGCAAGCCCCAACATAGTGATTTGGACAGCCTGAATATCTCCACGTGCTGAGGACAGAGAGGGCCAAGCTCCCCCAGGGACCTGCTCCAGCAGGCACATTCCTGCACGGCATCGACGGGAGCCAGCAGGAGTGTARATGTGGCTGTCGCCCCTTCTTCCGCCAGCAAGAAGGCAGATGTTAAGAGGGGAACAGTCCCTGTCATGCCGGGCATGTCTGTGCAGGCTCAGTATCGGCACCAGGCGCCAGGGCCAGCCCTGTCTCTGCTGATGTTCTCACTCCATGCACCATCCCTACACCAGCTTCCCTTYCCAAGCGACTGGCAGGACTGTTTTCCCACTGAACAGCTTTAGATGCACTTTGGCCTCGGGGGTTCTGGCAGCTTTGCCCTCCCTGGCTTTAGTGCTGCCAGGGAAAGCACCAGAGCCCAGCCCAAAACAGCAACACCCCACCTGCGCGGGTGAGTACCTCTGCTCCCACCCACAGCCCGGAGCACGATCCGCCTCAGCTCTCAGAGCAGGATCGCTCCTATGGCAAAGGCAATGTCCAGCCCTGGCTCACTCAAACTGAAAAAAGCGGCTGGGTGGACGCTGCCACTTCACAGAGGGCAAATATGCATCAGCCTTGACCGCCTGTTTCTTTGCACTGGGAAACAGGGCAGCTTGCAGGTGTAGCTCCGGACAGCATTCCCTCCCAGCACCAACAGCCGGCCGTGCGCCCGGTCCCTGCCGCCACAGGCAGTCACGGAACACTTCTCACGGCACAACCTTCACAAGCACCTCCTCGATTCTCCTGTGTCCAGCAAGAGGCCACGACACTTTCCTGACATCACAGACCTGAAAAGCACCTGCCGGGGCCCAGCACAGCGAGGTCACTCCTGCCTCACCAAATTGCTACCTTGCTTCTGGCACAGAGTGACAAGCAACGGCTTTAGCCTCAAAAAGCCCCAGTGACCCCACAGGGATGTGCGTAGCGAGGGTGGAGATCAGCCCCGGCAGTGCCAAGGGTCCAGCGTTCAGCAGCGCCTGAAGATGGGGCTGGTTTTTCTTCCCCAAATGTCTTGACCCCAGTGACTCTCCCCAGTCACCGCTAACACACCGAGTGCTTAGGAACAGGGGGAAAAACCAAAGTATAGTCCCCAGYTGCAGGAAAAGAGGCAAGGGTTGGCAGCGGGCATTTCAGGAAGAAGTGGGCACAAGCTAGCACTCCCTTTCACTTCTCCTGGGACCTTCTTGCTAAGCCCAGTCCCCCACGGAGAGGCAGACTCCAGGGAAAGACACATCGCTGCCCATGAGGACGGACCCTAGCCACAGCCTCCATGCAACCTGAAGAGCTCTTTGAGGAGACAGCCAGAAGAGTCTGCCCTGCTGGCCATGCACCCAGGCGACCCTAATGAGCCCAGAGCCACCAAAACGTGGGCAGAGCCTGGGGCACCCCTGGGTACGGCTCACGCTGCTGCCTGCAGCCTCCCACCGGAGACCCACGCTCGGAGGGAGGCTCACCGTGTCCCAGCCACCCCTCCCGGTGATTGGGGTGATCATCAGAAAGCGTGGACAGAAACAAGTGAGAAGAGGGAGCTGGAAACATCCCAGCACCCATCCCACTGCCCAGGGAGTGGAGATCYGGGCTGCAGATGCACACATCTGCCTTTGGCCCCCCCCAGCCTGCTGTGGGCTGAGCCCGGAGCCAAACGCCCAGGGCTGCCTCAGTCTTCCCAGCCTTCCAGCTGGGAAGGGCGCTCTCCCGTCAACGAGCGGCAGGAACAGCCAAGGGCTGAAGTCTGGGCTTTTTCCCTGGAGCTTTGCAGGGATGAGGTGGGACAGAGGCCTGGGAGGAGCGGAGCGTGGAGCCCCAAATCCCCCGGCACACCTGGCTTCAGCTGGGACCTGAGACACACAGAGCCAGCCCCCGCTGTCCACAGCCACCACCAGCAAGGCGGCAGTTCCCAGCCCCTCACGCTGGCATAAGCTCAGTGCAGGTTCTGATTCCTTCCGGAGAGCACACGCTGCTGCACGCTGGGTGCCCGAGGCCAGGCGCTCACAGTCCAGCCTGGGGTGCTCAGGCATGGCAGACCATTCCTGGGGAAGGGGTCCACTCCCATACCCTGGGGAAGGATATAACCAGGATAGGAGAGTGGAAGGATGAATGAATGAGTTGGTGTGACTGACACTACAACCTAGGCTAGGGCAGGAGGGAAAAACAGTCATCGCAGCAGCKCAGCCTATTGCACATCAATCCTCATTTATTCCAATTCCTCCTTCCCTTCCATTTCTGCAACATTTACTCATTTTCCCCATTCCTCCCTGCCACACGCTGAACTGCAGCCAGTTCCCTCCTCCAAGGACTTCCTTTGGTTATTGGCAAATTAAGAGTCCATTATCAAACTCTGGTACCACTGTTCACAACACGCTCCAGGATGCAGCCTTGCCTAGTGCGAGGCAGAATTGCTTATGGCTCATGCTGTGTGCACTAAAGGCCTGCACCCAGAGCACTCGGACAGCTGGCAAAAAGGACAAGGCACATTCAGCACCACCGGCCTTTTAAACCAGAGAACTCGAAACACTGGCATTCGGGCAGCAGGTCAGAGCTCACAGAGAGCAGGTGAGGATCACAAACCAAACCTTGGCATAGAATCATAGAATCATTAAGGTTGGAAAAGACCTCTAAGATCATCAAGTCCAACCGTCAACCCAACACCACCATGCCCACTAAACCATGTCCCGAAGTGCCACATCYRCACGTTTTTTGAACGCTTCCAGGGATGGTGACTCCACCACTTCCCTGGGCAGCCTGTTCCAATGCTCGACAACCCTTTCAGTGAAGAAATATTTCCTGATGTCCAATCTAAACCTCCTCTGGCGCAACTTGAAGCCATTTCCTCTTGTCCTATCGCTAGTTACTTGGGAGAAGAGACCAGCGTGAGGCCACACAAAGTCCCATAGTACAGGGATGCTTTGTGCAAGTGTCTCCTACATCAGAGCATGAACATGTTGAAACCAATGCTCACGCACAACAAGAGCCCATGCCCAGGAGCGGACGCTGGCATGCTGTGTCTGCTGGCAAGAGCCATTGCTTCTACATACCTAAGGCAACCGGTAAACTTCCGCATTTTGCCTCCTCTCAGATCCATGCTTGACAATTCGGAAGCTGTTTTGTTCACTTTCTAAGAAATGACCTAACGATGTCTGGGGAGAGTGCCATGGCTAATTTATCTGCCTCAACAGCATCTCTGCAGACATACAGTTAGAGGAGAGAGGAGTGCCCCTGCCACCTTCTCAGACTTGGGCAGAAGGAACACTCTGCCCACACCACCAGTGAGACCTGACACTCCGCAGTCGCTCCAGATGATGTTAAAGTCTATTACCAGCAGCCAATTTTCACCACCACTGAACACAGCTGTGACAAGGAAAAAGAAAAATTGGTTGAAGAGGCAGAGGAAAACTCTTAAACTGGTGAAAAACATCAAGAAGACTCCAAAAAATCACCTAAGAAAAAGCCAATCCCTGCCAAAAAAAGTCAAAGACACTGTGGGTGTTTCTTGTCCACAGTCTTCTCAATTGACCTTAAGACAGAGGTGCCTGGGGTGCCCAAGGAGCCGGGTATTTAGGGTCTGCTTACTAAATCACTCAGGGCCTGGCTGCATTTGTCCCTAGCAGTGCTGCTTSTACCTTCTTTGCTGTTCTGCCACAGGAGTCTGAGGAGGAACCRTGGGGAGAAAGGTAATGATCRCCTTCGGTGAATGAAGCTACACGGAAGGGCAAAGCAGTTCCCCTTCATTAAGCTAGGCACATCCCAGTTTCAGCTTAGCTTCCACACCAGGGACACCAGAGGGATGTGACGCCTGGGAGACGGGATGCAGCTGGTTCCAGAGGTGGCTCAAAGAGGAGTAAAGCTCAATCTAAATGTTGATGTGGCAGGAGAGGGCTCCCCCAGCATGTCCTTTAGCTGGCACAGCCTCACGCTGCTTTACTCCCCCACAAACAAGAAACTCTYCAGCAGGCAGCGAGTAACCAGGCACAGGAGGGGAATGAGGCCTCTGGGAGTGCAGGAGAAGGAKCACAGGCAACAGTCCCATAGAGAAGAGAGGAATCCACCTCCCCAAAACTCAGTCCCCGGGCTCTAACACAGAGAGCAGCCAAAGCCCAGTTACAAGCCGAGCACCTCGGCGATTATACACCGGGCAAGAAGTGCTGCGTTGTTTAGGAGAATTAAGCATTGCCAAATGGCCATGGAGAGAGGTGGGTATGTGTCCAGTCGTAAACTTGTACACAGCAAAGGCATTACTCTTGGCATAGAATCCACCCTGATGCTCTCAGCTTACTAAACGCTCCACAAAAGCACAGACCAGCTACTTCAGTGTGCTCTGTCCAGCATCATTACAACTCTCAGGAGAAAAGCCACAGAGAATTAAAAGCTGATCAAAGATTACAAAGCCTCAAAGTGACACTGTCCTAGACAGCAACACTCCTTCCTGGACACAGATCCTCTGGGTTCTCCAAACCCCCTTCCATTTAAGCCACACAACCACCGACTGCAACACCCTGACCACAACCCTACTGAGAAACAACAGAGCCCAGTGACAACAAAGGCAAAATGACAAACATTTAAATGAAAGTTACTCACTTTCCCAGGGCTCGCAGATGCATATACACAAGCATGGACACAAAGGAAAAAGGACTTCCAGGCCCACAGAAAACTCTTCTTCCAAAAAAAACAACAAAAAAAACCCCTGTGTGCATGCAGGAGCTGCTGAGGAAGGTGAGACACAGCCAGAATGCAAAAAACGGGGTAGTCCAGCCAGCAGCACCCTGCCGCTGGCCACCGCCGCCCTGTGCCTTTCCAGGGAGATGAGGTGGGAAGGGGCTGGGGGGACAGGTGAGAGAGATCCTGTGCAGGTAACTTACCTTCCACAGTTGCAGTGACAAACTCGGTCTTCCCCTCTCAGATGCGGTAAGATGTAATTGTGAAATCTGTCCAACAACGCATTCATGTCCATCAAGCAAGCTATTGCCTGTAAGAGCCCATAACCAAGGCATCTGGTCAACTCTGGATGATGGAATAAAACATTGACTCGAGTTTGATTGCCAAAGACTGAAGCAGTGATAAAGAAAATAATCGTTGGTGTTTAATGGGGCACACACACATGCACACACACGCATACACACAGAGGTGCACAGGCTAAGGGACAGTGCGGGGGGGGGGGGGGGCACGGAATGGAGGGGAGGGAAATAAGCAAAATCTCTTACCATAACGATAGAGGCGCCCAGGATCATGAAAATCATGGTGTTTGCATTCATGGACATCAATAGGGAATTGCCAGCGGTCGGGTCCGTCCGCCCCCAGCCCGCGGACGGCGAGCGGCGGCCGCGCTATTCCGCAGAGCTCAGCCCGGGGCGCATCGCGCTCGGTGCCCGCACGCTGCGGTGCGGCGGGGGGCGGCGGGGCGGCGGGGCGCCCCCCGCACACACACACGCACTCCCCCGTGCCGGGGATGCCTCGGGCTCCCTCGCCCTGCCCGTTTTATTTTTTTATTTTTCTAGGACAAATGTGACAGGTAAAAAAAAAAAAATATATATATATATATGTGTATATATATATATTTCCCCTTCCCCCGGCCTCTCCCCGGCCTCCGCCGAGGGAGGTGCGCCACGTCTCCGGGAGC